>JAAFCE010009126.1:6705509-6737407 GCA_013389805.1 Trigoniulus corallinus
ACAGACACTACACTAATGCAGAGACTGCACAGACACTACACTAATGCGACGATGCCCAGTTTTCCCAAGCGGCCACCCATGTCAGTACTAGCTGAGGTTGTGTTGCTTAACTTCAGTGATCGGACGATTTCTTTGTTGGGGCTGCCTTTCTTCCAGCAACGCCAGAGGTCGAGCTCCTACTTACTCCATGTAGTAAGGAAGCGGCAAATTGCGTTGGACACACCCGTTCTCGTCTGATCACTGAAATTAAGCAACCCAACCCCAGTTAATACTGACATGGGTGGCCGCTTGGGAAAACTGGGTACCGCTAGTATCCAAAAATCGTCGCATTAGTGTAGTGTCTGTGCAGTCTCTGCATCAGAACTACACAGTGGACGGGGCTCTAATGGCCTTGTAGTTGATGAGCCCTAAAACACCAATAAACAAACAACATCCATGTAGGAAGAGTTCTTTTCCGTGCAGTGATGGGTGGTATGGTGAGGTAACCATTTCCGTATTAAGGGATAGGGGCGCCAAGACACTACTGGCACGCCACTGCTGCCTACCAGCCCTTTTTCTCCCCAGGATGCTCTCGTCCTTCACCTTATTAACAGCAAAACGCTTTAGTGTGAACGACACAATTTTTATGGCATCCGATTCTCTCTATATTAATATTTACCCTAAATTACCATGGAGTTACCTGAGGTCGACTTTTGGTCCTCCCACGCAAGCTTATCCCTTTCGTCTATCTTAGCTTTTTAATTTTGGTCCTATGAATCAATTTAAAATTAAAAAAGGAGAGAGAGAGAGAGAGAGAGAGAGAGAGGAAGTAGTGGGGAGGATATCTTCTTAAGGAAGATATAGATCCTAACATTACCGAAAATCCTAACTGCCAATCACATTTGACGGGACAGAATGCAAGTAGAGAATTAAGATATCGCTTTAGTATGGTTGGACCTCTTTTTTTAAACAAAAGCACCATTTTTTGCTTGACTTGAGGAAAAAAAAAGGTATTCTCAATCTTCTCCCTTTGCCCCTCTCCTTTCTTAATCACTTTTCACATTGTATTCAACTTCAATCACACAATAATCATTATATGCAAAAAAAAAAGGAAATCACATGAACAACAACATAAAAAAATACAAACGTGGGGAAGAGGGGGGCATACAAAAAATTGAGAGGAAGAAATCTCTTCTTCAATCCCCGAACAAGGGAAGAAAACAATCTGATAATTTATGGTAAAAGCTGCTTAAAAACGTTTCTCTGAAAAGGGATTTTATCACACAAACGCACACACAACAAGGATGTGGTAGCCAGCGAGTGGCAAAGTGTGCACTTTATATTTGGCCCAGACAACCAACTATCCGCCATTATTTTGGAGTGTGTTACACTTGCCTTGTTCGGACGGACATTGACTTATGGGTACTTACCGACCAGACAACAGATAAACGACCAAGGGGTTAAAAAAAGGGAAGAGGAGGAGGAGGAAGAGGTGGGGGGTATAAGATTCGATGAAAATCATGCGAGACACACGCCACTAATACCCCTGACAATTGGTTATCGTCATCACCATCTCTAGAGAGATGTTGACAATTAACGAATTTCTAATACACTTTCTTTATAGTCCGAATATTGTTGATTGACCCTTCTCGTTCCCCCAGGCAGCATTCAAGGGCTTAAAGGATTTCTTGAAAACTTTCTCTCTAAGGATGACGTAGTGTCCAATAACCGAAAATTATACGGAGACCTAGGAAAAGGAAGACCTAGACTTGAGTGCATATTCTCAAGAGTAATTCACGAATTGAAGACAAGGTGAAAAGGGGAGAGGAGGGCACACTCGATTCCAGGATAGGTTAACGAGCTTAGTCCGAATTGCCTGAGAAAAACGATGAAGAAATTGGTGATTGGATTGAGGAAAGGGTCACGGCGGAATGGATCGAAACCCTAACTAGATCCCCCTTCCTTCCGCCATTTGTGGTGGTGGTTCACTTTTGATGTTCCTACGGGGGGGGAGCAAGAGAAAAGCCCAAAGTGCGCCTCAGCTCGGATTGAAAGTCAAGATGTGACCCTTTACATGATGTGTACCGTGTCACCACTGCATGGAAGAGTGTAGGAGCTCGCTCCCTACGTCCCCGTGCTGTAGGAAGGGGCTTATTGCGTTGGACACACCAGTTCTCGTCTGATCACTGAAGGTAAGCAGCGCAACCCCAGCTAGTACTGACATGGGTGGCCGCTTGGGAAAACTGGGTACTGCTAATACCCAAAAATCGTCGCATTAGTGTAGTGTCTGTGCAGTCTCTGCATTAGAACTACGCAGTGGACGGGGCTCTAATGATCTTGTAGTTGAATGGCCGTAATACACCAACGAACCAAGAACCAACCCCATGCTGCATTAAGTCGGCAGCCAGCTGCCTTAAAAAAAATACCATGTTTCAGCAGGGCAAATGAGTACGTGACCCTGCCATAGGCAGGAAAAAAAAGGGTTGAAATGATGAGGTCCAGACATAATATTAATTATATGAAAAAAAAATTATTCTAGAATCGAATAATCTACAATTTTTTAAAAAAAAAAAGATGAAGAGGCATCAGTGATGACTCTAGAAAATTGGTAACCATTTCCGTATTAAAGGCAAATACCCCGCATAATAGAAATCCCCTGATTCAATCTGTCTGTCCACTTCCGGATTTCAGTAAGAAGTTATGACGTGTATGATGGGAAATGATCGGGAGGAAGAGGAGAGGAGATAGACGGGAGTTATAAAAAACGATGAGCAAAAAGCGGAAGAAAGGAAACGAAGATGAAAACCACAAGAGATGAAATTTGAGATTCTTCTTCTTCCACCAGCGTCTGCTGACCACCAATAAGTAAACTGACCTCTCTCTCTCCCCAATTAACAGCAACAACACACTCGTAGAAAAAATATTCCCAGATGGACCATCATTACTAATATATAAAATTCAACGTTAATCTCATCCATATTGAACCTGACTGATATTTATAGACACTATTTCTTGGTGAGGTCACTGGATAGGTCAGGGATAGAGGGTTGGAAGGAGAGAGAGATAAAGAGTGAAATAGAGGGGTAAGCGTGTGTAGGCCAAAATAAAGAAAGAGCATAGGAAAGCAGGGAGGGTGAAAGGAAATGTGAGGAAGAGGTGTTACTCCCATTTCTGTTAAGTCATCCTTACTGAAATTACATCATCTGGCAGCACAACAGCCTAGTCATCTCATCATATCCAATCACAAATGACGTCATCTGACATCTCAGCCATCAGCCGCCTTCAAAACATCTTCCCCCTTCTCTCTACGTTGGCCTCATGTCACTCCTTCTGGTGACGGTGGCGGAGGCGATCCATCAACAACAACTAAAATCCATAAATTTGTTTGTGTTTCAAGCGTGGATGGCTTCCTAGATAACATTATAGGAGGAGGAAGGAAAAAAGGAGGGGTAGACTGAAGATGGGACGATCGACAGAGTGAAGGTATGGGGGAGTGGGTTGAAGATGATGGTAGGAGAGTGAGGGAATAGGGCGGGCTAGGTAAAGAAGAAGAGGGGAGCTGAAGGGAGAAGATCAACCACCATGACATCTTCTCACCCTGACTAGATCCATGCACTAGACCTCATATTTGTATATTTTAGGTCGGTAAATCTATGAAGAGGAGGTGGGACGAGAGTGGAAAAGGAGGGGATGGGAGGGGGGTTGAAAAAGGAGGTGAGACCAAATATTCAGAGTCAGTGAAGCTGACGGATTCACGTTCAAGAAAGATGCTAATTATAGGCGACATTTTGTCACTTATGAATGTCAAACTACGTCGCACTTTTTACCATTTATTGGATGGCTTCCATATTTGCATGTTACAGTTGAGACACATTCAGAAAAGAAATGGGCATATAGACACACACACACTCTTTTGAAACCAACACCCAACCAAAGCCCCTCAATCAGTCATCCACCCACCAATGGACCCACTCCACTATTCCTCCATTTCTTTCCTGCCCTTTTACATCTGATGCGCACATCCCCGAACAGCACAACATTTCACCCAAATCCATCATCCATCCAATCTACCCCTCTCTCTCTTTCTCTCCCCTCCAACTCTCTGTCTTTCATCCAACTGCTCCTGCACTGCAGCTGTCTGAACTCATTTTATCCATTCTAAGGGTAGCTCAAGTGCTTAGCGTATGCATCTTATAAGTTCGTCAACTTCAGGTTCGATTCCGTGACCGGCGTTTCTATGATCTCTCATTCATCTTTCCAATCCTGCTTATACTATTTTTAATTCTAGTTCACTGCAAGCAGCCTCTATGGCCAATTTGGCACTGGAGAGACTAACTCTCATTTCTACATAAGAACCCAAAAAACTTCTAAGACCCTAAGCAATAGTTGTTGTGTCACCCTACAAAACTTGCAAAGGTGGCCTTCCCTTTATTGTAAGCCCTCCACATTATTTTCTCCAAGGGTATTCCATTGTCGAATGGTCCTTGACAAGAAAGACCAGTAGTATGAGGCTGTCTGTGCCCTTAGTTCCTTCAATTTATATGAATGATCCTTTCTTCCCTTATACCCAGTCAGGGACACACTTCCAGCCAGAGGTCCATTGCACCCCATCAGCAACAGTCTCGTGAAAAGACCAATGATGTGAGATAAACGCCTCTGACAATGTTCGGAGGTTCTGTGGCGGGAGAGGAGAAAAGGTAGCCCGGAGAACAATTCCGGACGTGCAGTGCTGTGTATAGGAAACACACCCACTAACCACACTTCCCCATCCGTCACTTCGCCCACACCACCGATCTGAGTCTTCGAAGGACGAATCAGCGGTGTACTGGATGCTACCAGACACGTCATTTTCGTGGTGTCAAGCCAAATAGGTCCGAGCCTTGGGCTCCGAAAAAAAAAAACATGACGTTAGCATTAAGTGACTAATATTAATCTCGATTTGACAACTCTCTTTTTAGACCCTTCTATACTCGTTTGGCCCGTGGGCTTCTGGTGAAAATTTTCCAGGGGAGAGCAACCCTTGGAGGCAATATTACAGAGGAGAGGGGACGTGTTGCAGAATCCTGATGATTTTGTGTATCAGGTGGCCTTTTTTTTCGATTTAACGGGGAGGGGGGGACGACAAGCGTCAGTCTACGGACTCCAATCCAGCATTGACATCAAGTACGTTGTCAGTCATAAGGGACGGGAAGAAAGTCACAGTCCCGCGCAGTAGTTAGGATGTCACCGTCCTTTATTCGTTCTCCCCATCTTCCCGTCCTACCTCCTTTTTATACCAAAATTCTCAAGGTGTATTAGGTAATTCTCCTTCTGACAGCGATTTAGATGTTCCACTTAGTTAAACAACCACCAAACAGTCAACTGGGGGAGGGGGCAAGAGAGAGAGAGAGAGAGAGAGAGAGAGAGAGCGCGTAATGAAGTTGAAAGAGGAAATCCGACGTCGGACACATTAACATCGTCCATATATCGAAATTTACCTTACAGCGAGCAGTAACGGTTATTCAGCCCTCAAGTGACATGATACACTTATCCCCAAAACAGAACAGCTTTCTATCTTGATCAGTGTGCCGTTGTAGATAAAATAACGAAAGAGAGAGAGAGAGAGACCGAGAGAGAAGGTCCCTCACCCAAAAGTATTCGCCTGTGCTTCAATGCACCAACTGCATGCATCATTGCTGATCTACGATTAAAGCAAGCAACCCAGCCTCTGGAGAGAACGAGAGAGAGAGAGAGAAACCCACAACCCTACGCACATTCGCACATCAAACAACCCTTTCGAAATCTACCCGGTACAGAAAGAGGGAGGGAGAGTGAGGGATGGGGTTAAAGCAGTAGCGTGGGAGCTATGTACCCCGCCCTATGTGTCTGTAACAATAGTAACATTGCCGGATGTCACATAACCCAATACCAAACAACCAAACCGAAGAGATGTCGTCTAGTATTTAGTTGTTTTAACGAGCATACATTTCATTTCCCCAATGTCTCCACTTTGCTCTCCCCGGGGAGGATAAAGAAGGTAACGGGGGTAAGGAAATGCAACGAGAACAAACACAGGTACTACATGTTACCTTCTCCACCACCGACAACAGCAACACTATCCGAATACCCAAAATTCGTCGTCTCAGAACTCATTAAACGAGTAGAAAGTCGAAAAATCGGCAGCATTTGGTTTCACTTTCATATCTGCATACAGGATAGACAAAAGATGGGCAAGAGGAGGAGGAGGACCAGGATGAGGGGGAAGGTGAGAGAAGCTGTCGAAAATCAACGACGAAGATAGAGATGCAGCATCAAAGAGCAGTTGTAAAGGGGGAAAATTTAAAAAGCGAGGGAGTTAGGAGCGAAAGAGGAGGACAAGGAACCATAGATTGAAATTAGAAATCAGATAAAGGTATGAACGAAACGAAAAGGGTTGAAGGGAAGGGGAAAAGAAATTGAGGGAACATGAAATGCAAGAGATGAGTTTGGACTTGAAGAAAGACCCGTGACAATACACATAGTTATATAACAGAAAAAAAAAGGGGGGAGAGCAATTAAGAGAGGTGACAATCTGGGACGATAAGGAACGATAGACGGAAGAGAAGTTACCAAATGTGTGACAGCCTGTGACGGGACATGTGCTGCTGCTACTTCTGCAGACTGAAGGGAGGGCAATAAAGGAGCATCTCTCTCTCTCTCTCTCGCTACCCAAATATGTAAATTAGCATCTCCCCATTGCCAAAGTATTTTGCATTGTAAATTGGTCATCATCATCACCACCGTCCCACCACCAACCAGTGTACATAAACACACCTTTTAATAATTCCAATGACATATCCACACCACCAAAACTGACGACAGTAGAGGAGGAGATGGGTAGGGGTAAAGACAATGTAGAGCATCAATGTCATAATCAGTCTGACAGAGTCATGAGGAGAGCGAAAGATTGCGACTGTAAATGAGGAAGAGGGAGAAAAAGAAGGGTTAAAGGAAGGAGGGGTGCCTCATTTTGGTGCAACTATAGTGCTGAAAATGAAATTAACGTTTAGGAAAGATTTGAGATATGCTGGAGGAAGAGAGAGATAGCGAGATGGTGAACTGGGGAGAGAGTGAGTGGCTGTTGGTGAGGCGATCAGTGGTGGTGCCCAAAGTGTCAGAATGAAGTACGCAAGCGGGTAACGGGTGAAGGCGGGAGTAGGGGAAACCAAAGAGCGATACAAAGAGAGAGAGAGGATCGGAATAGTAGCAATGGAGGGGGGGGAGTCCTCACCCTCACTTGGAGGACACAGGAGAGAGAGAGAGAGAGAGAGAGAGAGAGAGAGAACGAAATCGAGATGATAGAAAATGGAAATGAAAGATCAAAAGGGTTGAATCACAATACAATATGTAAATGGACTCTTGACACCTGCATTTACATTAATGTTAATTTATATTCCCTTCCACAACAATAGCAAGTAATTATTCAAACTACTGTCTTCCTCTTCTCCTCCGCCCCCACCTGAGCTATTTCAAGCATCCCTCCCCCTGCTACCCTGTTTTTAAATTAATAGGAATTTTGAAGGCAATGAGAGTGTATGTATGTGTGTATGCAACAAAGTAGGCGAGAACGGTCAATCGAGGGAGAGGCGTGGTCACTGACTGGGTACATATGTGTGTGTGTGTGTGTGTGTGTGTGTGTGGCGAGAGAGAGAGAGAGAGGGTGGAGAAGCGAGTACCCAACAAATAGGGGGACAGAATTATTTTGTGGGCGATTAATTTCAACGACGAGGGAAGAAGGAGAAAAAAAGGTAACTGGCAGAAGGATGCTCGGAAAAAGGAAAAGATGCTGTGTGAACATTAAGCGCGGATAGAGACAGGTTAAAAAATATACGTGGGACGACCAAGAGAAAAAGCAGCAGCAAAGGGGATGTAGGGAGGGAAGTAATAAATGAAAATGACCAGACACAAGGTGATGTATCATCAGGTTAATACCCAATGTCCACTCGATTAGAAAAAAATATAACATTCCTTCAAAGAAGAAGAGGAAAAAGGGAAAGGAAAAAAAAAACTTTTTAGATGTTGCTACTTGCTACAAGTCCTAAGAGATTTTATCGAACATATAAATCTCTGGACAACGTCCAGCAAGCGATAAGCTGTTCACTGGACACCCGTGTTGGAATTAAGAGTACTTTTCTAAATGTGAACCTCTTTTTTTTAATGGTCGACAATATTTTTTTTAAAAATATAGGAAGGTGAAAATAACCTGTCAATAATTTCTGACACACACACATCTTAATGGCTAAAGGTATTTTGTTTCTTAAAAGAAAAGAGAGGCAGAGATGACCACTGTAAAAGAGGATTTAAAAATGATGCGGAGAAAAGGTTTTTCATGTTGACCGAGGAAGGAGAAGAAGGAGGGAAGGGTACAAGAAGTTAAATGGAAGGCAAAGAAAAGAGGCGTTCACATAACACTAGGGCATAAAGGATTCCAAGACTGATGAGATAAGTAGCGTGGGTGGATGAATTAGGAAGGAGAAGGAGGGATTCCGGAAAGAAAAAGATAGGTGGACTGACAGTGTGGTAGAACACGGCAAACAGCCAGTGAAAGATAGACATGGTGTCAAAGATAATCCATCTACCTAAGGGTGGGGGTGGACAACTTAAATATCTTATAATTTTCGTGTTTTACACCACCAACTTTTACCTTGCTTAATTCTTCTTTGCTAGCCTATGGCAAATAATTAAAGGTGAGAGAGAAAGAAAGAGGTTGGAGGGGAGAAGGAGATGTCCTAGTGTAGCCACAATTAAGAAATTCATTTTACCAAAATGCGAAAGGTCAGTGACTTTCAGAAGACTATTGACATTTGAATAACATTTTAGACACAAAAAAAAAGCAGTTTAAGCTCCATATTCCCATCCAACTGACCGCATAACAAGTGAACTGTATTATAAAAGAAATCTGATCTCTCTTTCTTCCTTCAACAAAAAGTCAAAAAATAGGGACACAGAGCCGGTTTCGAACTTGTACAAAATCACCATTAGTTTATGCGTTTATGAGAGCACAGATTATTCCTGAATTTATTTAATACCCTATTTGAGAGAGAGAAGACCCATCTCGGTGGCGCAGTGGGTAGCACGCTCAGTAACTGCGTCAGTAGTTCTAGGTTCAATATTGGACCAAGGCGAGAGAGAGAGAGAGAGGACCCGAGTGCGCCTTCTTTCGGATGAGAAGTAAAACCGAGGTCCCGTAGGGTGTACAATGTCATTTGCAGGCGAGAGAACTCTACTATGGAACGGGTATATCCTAACTGGGATTGGAGTGTCCCAACGGAGGAATACCCCAACGGTGGAGTGCTCCAACGAACAGTAGACCGACGATAAATAAGCATAGGGGTTGCGGCTTTGGTCGGTAACCGGCTGTGGAAAAGCCATCTCCAATAGATCGCACTTGTGTCCATTCAGAGGGTTGTTGTTGTTTGTTGGTGTTTTAGGGCCCTTCAACTACAAAGGTCATTAGAGCCCCGTCCACAGCATAGTTCTTATGCAGAGACTGCACAGACACTACCCTAATGAGACGATTATTGGGTATTAGCAGTACCCAGTTTTCCCAAGCGGCCACAGTACTAACTGGGGTTTCGCTGCTTAACTTCAGTGATCAGACGAGAACTGGTGTGTCCAACGCAATTCGCCGCTCCTCCATCCAGAGGGACAAGATAGGTTCCCCACCCTGCCATAGGCGGGAAAATGGTTAGGAGTTGCTTTATTTGAGAGAGAGAGCATAGAGATTGGTTATTACGTCGTTTCCGTTTCCATTTATTCCCTTGGTCGTCGCCCTGACATTTCCATCGAAAGGGTTCTATAACATGCAGTGGTCACATCCTGCACAAATTTCCAATTTAGGGCAGCAGAATGTTAGGTGACGGTCTCCTCTCACCCACCCGAAGAAATTGGGGCCTAACACTTTCTTCAACCAAAATTTGGTCCCGTTACTATGGGAAGGGTGAGGAAGTTCTACACGTGAGAATTTTGTTGTAGTGATGACATCGTACAGGCTTCAGGACTTTTCCTCTCAGTTAGTGGCAAGGACACATAGGGCTCTTCCTTGTCAGCGATAAGAAACGCTACTGCTCTCTACCGGAATCTAACCTGCCACCATGAATTCAGACTCTACCCGAAATTTAACCTGCACATAATGAATTTACGAAATAAAATAAAAGGTGTGTCTTGTTAATCTTGTTGACCTATGACAAAATTATTTTGTATTTCCAAACTTGTTGCAGGTTGACATTGTCATTTACTTATAATTCTGTTTAAGGTGGATGAAGAATCCTGGGGGGGGGGGGGGGCACTCAGGGACGCGACCCTTACCTAAAATAAATGGAGATGAGAATTTGAAAAAGTGATAGTACGAGTGTGAAAAATGAATCCAAATAAAGGAGGTGGATGAAGAAGAACACCAGTGTAAAATAATGGATCACTTATATGATTCCTAAGAGAAGAGGAGGGAGTTCCAACTCCACAATCCAGCAAAGGCACACATTCTCTTTCTCCCTCTATCTATCTATCTTCAGAAATGATGCATTCCATTCCCATTTGGTCCTAAATGTCAAAGTAAGGAGAAAAAAAAAATACTGAGATTTCATATGAAATATGGTCGCTACATATTTTGCACCCATAGGTGCCCTACCTGATCTAAATTCATGCAATGTGGCATTATGTACCTGCCATTCCCCAGTTCAATTCTCGCCTTCGTGTTTCTTTTTTTCTGGAGTGGAAAAATCCGTGAACGGAATGCTTGAGGGAGAGATTGGTGCATGTTAAGGGGAGGGTGGGGTAGGGTAAGAACGTAAGAGGGTTAGCTGACTCTACCTTCTACATGATCGGATGGATCCACAAGGCAGAAAGAAATGAGTTAGAGGAAGAAGCAAAAAAAGAAAAAGAGGTTACGATCCATGTGGATATCAAAATCCCTGATGTATTAAGACACTGACATTTGGATCACAACCTCACTTAGACGTTGTAATCATGTTTACGTGTTAAACCCCTGCTCTAGCTCCCTGCTCATTCAGATGGTTGTCTCATGGAACGTCACCGGTGATGATATCAATATAACCATCCTTGAGTTATTTGACGAAAGAAAAAAAAAGGAGGTTCCACAGAAAAATGATGAGCAATCCATAAGAAACGAAATCTTCTTTCCTCCTAAATAATGCATTCCTCAAAGACAAAAGTGAATAACATATCTTAAATAAAAATGGAACCAAATAAACTTTTAAGGACGCCATCTGGCGGTAGAGGAAGGATTCATGGAGGCCCCCACCTAGGATTGATTGATCGGTGGAATAAAGACTTAGAAGAGCTCTTGAATCACATCTTTCTTTTCACTCAGATTTCTTATTGTGTGCAGGACCACCCCATAATTATATCATTCCACTCTATAATAGTCTTGGATCTGATATGAATTTGGCAGTCCGATATACAACTAAAAAAAAGATCTCTTTTTCTTATGTATGGTCATCTGATGGTCAATGAAATAATCCCTCACTCACCATACATCTGAAAGATTGACAGACTGCTCACTGCGTGTTGCGAAGATTTGCTTTTTTTTTTTGGCAACTCCGCGTCATCACGTTGTTCCCAACGTGGCCTTTTATCTCGTATTCTTCACAAAGGTCAGTGAGTGGTCAGCTGAAGTTGCTTAATAATAATATTATTCTTAATGGGTTACCTTTCAATATCCGCCATTTAGAAAAGCAAAGTAAAAAAGCAACTCCAAACCCTTTTCCCTCCTATGGCAGGGTCGGGTACCTATCTTGTCCCTCTGAATGGACACAAGGGCGATATATTGGTCATATTTTTTTTTTGCAGCCGGTTGCCGACCAAAGCTGCAACCCCTACGCTTATTTATCGTCGGTCTAGTGTTCGTTGGGAAATTCCACCGACGCCTTGAGGCGAGTTCCTACACCTGGAAATTTTTGCCTCATCTACCCGTTGCATAGTACAGAGGGGTCTTTTAAGTGCAAGTGCCATCGTACACCCACACGGGACCTCGGTTTTACTTCTCATCCGAAAGAAGGCACACTGGCGGCCCTTCTCTCTCTCTGGCCCCAAAAAAGCCAACCCACCAAGTTGCGTTGGACACACCAGTTCCCGTGAGATCACTGAAGTTAAGCAGCGCACACCCACGTCAATACCAACTTGGGTGGTTGGTAAAGAACGTTGGGTGCTGCAAATTAACCCTCTTCCTTGTCCATTCACCTACCTTCTCGTCTCCCGTGGGCAGCCTCCTAAGGGGTTGACCTGTTATGGCTGCCTGGCTTACACCCCAACCCACAAACTAATCAATCAATCCAGTATCGAACCTAAAACTACTGACGTAGTTGCCGAGCGTGCTAACCATTACCACCGTGGCGTGTCGACATCCACCATTTATAACTTCCAAAAAACAATAAATTATATAACATGTCAAATGGAACAACAACGTGGAGGGCCAGAATTCGTAGATCCGACTGGGCCAAAGGTGGGATAAGAGTATGATGATGATGTTCTGGGTCCTCTTCGTATCCCGTGAAACTCATTCTCCTTTATACCCCCGTGATCTTACCCCAAAACATTGTAGCCCTTCTGTATAATGAGGGCAGGCATTGCAGGTCTCAACAAAGACGGAAAAGCGAGTCAAGAGCACATTTCAGCAGGCGAAGGAGGACTAGCAAGGAGTAGGAGAAGGATATCTATCCTGGTTACAAATAGGGAGAGAGAGGAAGAAAATATCCTGCTGAAGACCTCAAGCAGCATGCTGATGTTATGGACAAAAAATTGACAAAGGGGTCCATTTAACACACTTCTTGATATCACTGACACGTACTACAGATCATGGAAGTCATCAGTTCGCTCCAGTAGTTCCTTATTATGGTTCGGTTTTTAAACTGTTCTGATCAACTCTAGCCTAGGGCGATATTTGAAGTAGTGATAGCGGTGGGGGAGGGGGGGTCTTCAATTGAAACCACCATCAACACGTGTCTCCAAGTGCTGCAGTGAATTCAAATAGACGACAAGACTAAACCGATGATAGACTGGGGGAAAACGACCTCTGTGATGACCAAGTCAGTTTTGAACGACACCCTTTCCTCCCTCCCTCGCCTTCCTAGTTTCTGTACCAGGTATCACACCTGGCTCTCATCTGTGGTGCAGTACTGGTGCTGTTTTCCGGTTAATGGATTTCTCATCATCATTACCACTCCACTCCGATTTAGTTGTTGTTGTTGTTTGTTGGTGTGTTAGGGCCCTTCAACTACAAAGGTCATTAGAGCCCCATCCACAGCATAGTTCTGATGCAGAGACTGCACAGACACTATACTACTGCGACGATTTTTGGGTATTAGCAGTACCCAGTTTTCCCAAGCGGCCGCCCATGTCAGTACTAGCTGGGATTGCGCTGCTTAACTTCCGTGATCAGACGAGAACTGGTGTGTCCAACGCAATTCGCCGCTCCCCACCGATTTAGTGATGCTCAGGGTTCGATCCTGAGAAGGCAATGATTTATTCCGTTTTTTTTGCTTTCGTTGGTGTTTTAGGGCCCTTCAACTACAGTGGTTATTAGAGCCCCATCCACTGCGTAGTTCTAATGCAAAGTCTTCACAGGCACCACGCTGTTGCGACGATTATTGGGTATTAGCAACACCCAGTGTTTCCAAGCGGTCGCCCATGCCAGTATATACTATCTGAGGTTCCGTTGCTTAACTTCAGTGATCAGTCGAGAACCGGCGTATCCAACGCCATACAGCCACTTGGACTTATTTCGGGCGAGAGGGACAAGAGGAAGGAACTCTCTGCCTCCCCCCAGTGCGCCTTCCGTCTTAAAGACATATCGGTATATGTCGTTAGTGAACCACTGTCGAGCACCTCGCCCTTGCATTCCGCCTCCCAAACGGATCCATGAGTTTTTTACCCGGCCATATTTGGAAAAATAGTTAAGAATAACTGTACTGCAGAAAGGGCTCTTTTGTAGTCAGCGGAGGGGTGGGGGGAAGATGACGCCATGTGGCACCCATTAATTCATTCCCATTCGGGACGAAAGGCATATTTGAGGACACCTCCCAGTGACTCATCCAGACAGCAACCGCCTGTGATCAATAATTCCGAGAGTTAAGTAGACTATCAATAGTTACCCGCCTCTGCCATAAGCGGAAACTGATTTAGGCGAAGGGGAAAAAAAGAAAAGGGACGACGACGTTTCTTTTCCCTTTTCAATCGCATCTCCATTGCTCTTCCTCTCTTTCAGCGGCTGTCTTATGCAAAAGGCGAGAAAGGACGTGGAGGGGCTAATTCACTAATGGTCAAGTTGGCAACCCCGTGTACACGTACCTCTATGAATGCTGATGTCCACATCCGGGAGCCAACATTACTGCACGTAGATATCACAATTTTAAACGTTAATTTGCCAATTAGAGAGGAAGGTGCAAGATGAGAGCGAGAGAGGTCAAGAATTACTGAGAAAATCTGAGAGGGGAGAGGTATGGGGGGGTCAGTATCCTGCAAAGCTATCTTCTTCTTCTGCTGTGCCTTCCATTCACCCCCGTCCTAACACCTACCCTCCCTCACTCCTTCCGCGATTACTGTATCCAGGGAGTTAAGAGATCTTTCCGTACGTTAAGGCGATGCTTTCTTTCCACTTCAAGAAAAATTGATCACATTCAAAGTCAACGGCAACAGCAATCACCTCGAATTCTCTCTTTGCATACGAAATCGGAAATCCAATTCCAGGGCTCTAATTTCCACATCAGAACACGACCCTGTGCATGCAACACACAACTGCAACAGCCGTTTTTTTTTAATATATATTCTGTTACCCAAGTTTAAAGTTGCTCCTCTCTGAAGAGAGAGAGGAAAAATGATTACAATTCACAAGACAGTAGAGTGGAATTAGTTAACGTATTTGTTATGTAAACGCATGATTACGAGTTCAATTCTAACTGAGACCGATAGCATAGCTCGTGCCAGAATCTATTATCCCCATGTGGGTTCTAAGGCTAAGAATACATTCATCAGAGGTCGTCAACCCCCTATTTTGCTTACGGATCAGAATATCAGGTGAGGGTGTACCACATTCTTTTGATTACCTGCTCCAAATTTTATTTTGACTAACGTCGCGACGTCTGCTCCCTGGTATCTAAATTCCTGTGATGGGACTGATTTCCTGTCTGCCTCATCCTTTCGATAATTTGTTCCATTCCTAATTATCACTAATACAGTAGCTATTCCTTGCATTTTTGCCACCCCTTGTTGCCCCTCTCTTGGTTCAATGGTACTCCTGCCACTTGAACCCTACTTTCATGGCTCTTGTGCAATGCCCAATTCTCTAACCCCCGGCTGGTCTTACCATTGCTATGCTATGTCACACTAACGGATTGGGGAGAAAGCCAAGCAGCCATAACAGGTCGAACCCTTAGGAGGCTGCTCGCAGAAGATGAGGAGGTAGGTGTAGAGGATTGAGGACGGGGGAAATTTGAAGCACCCAACGTTCTTTGACCAAACACCCATGTTGGTACTAACGTGGGCTTGTGTTGCTTAACTTCAGTGATCTCACGAGAACTGGTGCCTTGTAGAACTTTACATTCTGACACTCTAGTCCCACAAAACCCCACTTACCTGTCTGCACTCCCTCCCGTAGTACAATGGTCTTCAAAATTTGTCGACTCACCGAACCCTTAAGGCGGGTTTACACTGCGCGAAACATACTCGCCGCAACTGTTTCCACAGGCTTGCGGCAATCTCGCCCGTCTCGCCCTCCCTGTTTACATTGAGCGAAATATTGCGCGAAGCAAGTATGCAAAACGTATCTAGAGTACCAGTACACGAAGTGGGAGTGGCGAAACCCTTTGATGCGTGTCCAAAAACCGACAGTGCGGTGGCTCACCACGAGGCTACCTCGCGCAGCAAATATCGGGGCGAGTCCCCGTTTACACTGCGCGAGTCTTTTTTAATGAAACAGTTGCGCGCAGTGTAAACCCAGCTTTAGAACTATAAGCTTTTTTTATCGGGGAACACTGTCCCACTCGCGGGACCTCGGGGTTCCGCGGAACACGGTTTAAAGACCACTGCCGTAGTAGAGGAGGGATGAGGTGGAATGAATAAAGCTGCCCTGAGTTGTGTTTTTTTTGGGGGGGGGGGGGAATTATTTAAGACCCGAGCGAGGAGGTGGAAGAGTCACGTCTCCTTCACCAAGGAATGCTACCAATCTGCATGCATGCAGTGATGACATGGATCCCTTCCCGATCCTTCCGAAATGGAGGGAGCGGCTGTATTGCGTTGGCCACACCAATTCTCGTCTTATCACTGAACTTAAGCAACGTAACCCCAGCATGGGTGACCAGTTGGAAACACTGAGTATTACTAATACCCAAAAATCGTCGTAATAGCGTAACATCTGTGCAGACTCTGAATTCGAACTACGCAGTGGACGGGGCTCTAATGACCATTATAGTTGAAGGGCCCTAAAACAACAACGAAACCGAAATGGAGGACGGTGTAGAACGTTCCCTTCTCCTTCCTCACCCGCACCCGGAACCATCGGCCTAAATCAGGATCAACCCTGCGATGTGATGATGTGTGCGTGAACTACATCATAGAAACGTGTATTATAATCAACACATCTGAAAAATGACTTGAAATCATCATCATCATCATCATCACTGTCAGGGTCAGGTGTCTATTTTTGTCCCATTGTGACTGGGAACCTCTCACTCCAACCCGAAAGAAGCCATTCGTCTTTGGTGCAGGATCGAGCCTAGAAACGCCGAATCAGTAGTACAGCCCGCTATCTCTGCGCCACCAAGACTGATTGAAAGTATATATTATGTGACTTGTAAATTGAGAGTTGGCAAAAGCCTGAATTGTCCTAATCTGTCAAAATTTTAGCCCTGGGACAGTCAACTAGTCTACCTTGCTCTTAGGCTACTGTTATAACTCAAATGATGAATGTCTTCGTGATCAGAAGAGAAATATATATAATTATAGATACAGTCAGAATTCTATTAATGGTTCATTGGCACACTACCCTGCCACCAGAGTGCGTGACCTGTGACGCCTTTTTTTTTTCAGGCTTCACTAACCGTCGATATAGTTTCCAATAGCGTGACGTGAATCCATACACACAGGTACCACTACTACCACCACCACCATATGGAGAAAGAGAGAAATATTTAGTGTCACGTAAACCCAGCCCTAATAATAGCCTTTGGCTCAACTGTTCCAGACACGACTACTGAGAAGGGGAGCCATGTTTTGTGTATGTGTGTGTGGGAGAGGGATAGAAAGAGAGACCAGAAAACTTTCAATCATGGGTGGAAAGTCTACAAATTCATATTAAAAAACCTATAAGTCACCCCTGGCCACTCCTCTACCATCAAGCCCTGATCTTTCATCTGTGGGACACCAAAGAGAGACAAGCCCGGAGTTGAGATGATAACACTTCAGAGGAGAACAGAGGGCTAATTGAAAGAAAGAGATGTTGAAGGGATAGAAAGAGAGAGAGGGTGAGTAGCTATAAAATGTATAGGAGGTGTTAGTCAGCCCCCATAGCCCCCTTGCATGTTACTTATCCCGTTTGCAGAAACTGCAGCTGAGGGTAGTGAGAGAGAGCTCCCTCCCCCAATAAATTTCAGTGAAATCAGGAGGCTAAACACTAACTAGAGGGAAGAAGGTGAGGAGAGGCTGAGGGAATGGATGCAGATGAAAAGCAAGAAGGGGGAGATGGGAGAAAGGTGTGTATGTCCTAAAACAGGATTTCGTGGAGACGCCAGAAGGCGGAGGCTATGTTATGAAATGTCAAATTAAACTACATTATCTATTTAATATCCGCCCTAATGATTTCAAATAACATTCCTATCTTATAGAACATCGGAAAAGGAGGCGGGAATCCACATGACGACGCGCACACTGCACCGTACATTTAAATACAGGGTGTGTGATTTATGCCGACGAGTGAAAGGCTCAAATAAGCATTTTCCCTGCTATCATTTTTGATTTCCTTAAATGGGTCTCCCCTTCCTCCTCCCTCCCGACCTTATCTCACACCGATAATGACGCACAACCTCGACATGTATGAATAAGCGTGCATCTTTCCCCCTCCACCCCCCCCTGCCCGAATCCACTTTCTGCTGCCATTTAACCATCAGTTTCCCTACCAATTGCTCCACATCAGGGAGATGGTGCTAGAGGACAGAGTGGGCGACACAACGGGGCGATTATTGCGATGATAACAGCAGGAGAGAAAGGGGTATGCAGGAGTGAACAGTAATGATACGTCCTTTCCGAAAACGAAGCTCATTTAAAGTTGATAACATGCGAGCCCATAAAGCGCAGGTCCCATCCTGGTGGTTCAACTCCAATTCCGGCCGAGACCTCAAAAAGGTAAAACCCTAAAATGCATTTAGTATATAGGATGGGCGAAACAAAGCCACTTTTCTACTTTATGTGTTTTTTTGTTGTTGTTGGTGTTTTAGGGCCCTTCAACTATGAGGTCATTAGAGCCCCGTCCACTGTGTAGTTCTGATGCAAGGACTGCACAGACACTACACTAATGCGACGATTTTTGGTTACTAGCGGTACCCAGTTTTCCCAAGCGGCCAGCCATGTCAGTACTAACTGGGGTTACATTACTTAACTTCAGTGATCAGATGAGAACTGGTGTGTCCAACGCAACTTGCCTCTCCCTACTTTATGTGGAACACGTACGATGTGACCACTGCATGAAAATGAATCCCCCCCCCCCCCACTACACGGAAATTGCAGGTGTCGGAGGTGTCAAAGGGACCTCCATATAGTCTCTAAATACTCTTCAGAGTATTGTTTTCTAATGAGCAGATGAATGACGCAAGGATCGATTCTGATCGAGGCTGACGGTTTCTTTTGAAAACCTCTGAATAGGAGAGAGAGGAACAAGTCAGGTGCATTTTCTTAAAATTTGGGAAACTCCACCCTCTCTAACGTTATTAGATACCCTTTAGGTCGATATATAGTTGCCAGTTACAAACTTCCAAGCCTGAAAAGAGGACATTATGAAAACCTGATTCCAGGTCAGGTTATCTTCTCGTGAAAGAAAAACTTCTGAAATGAGGAGACGACGAAAAGTTGAAGGACATGGGGGGGGTGGAGAAGGGGGAGTCTGAGAGGGACCTTATTTCCTCCCGAACAAGGTAATAAGGACGGATATGAGAAGAGAAGGGCGGTAATTGTAGAGGTGACGATAGTCCGACACTCATCACGAATGCCATTATCTCATCTTCTCATTAATATACAGCTTTGGGACTTTACATTCTTGGTACAATCGAAATTGATATCTTATTAATGATACCTGAGTCACCTGGGGAAGGGGAGAAGAGGGCGACAGAAAGAGAGAGAGAGAGAGGTGAAGGTGGAGTGGGGTGGAGGGTGCTGAGGACGTTTGTATGCACGTAGAGCTAAACGAAAGAGAGATAGAAAATGAATGGGTAAAGGTATTAGGAAAGGGGGACTTGGATGTGTGTGGGATGGGGCAAAGAAGTTGATAGCAGCACAGGGCAAAGTAGGGGAGAAATGGGGGGTAAAGCAGGGTGTAGGGAGAGAGAGAGACGACGACGAGATGGATGATAGTGAGATACGACTACAACGACTACTACTAAGAAAGGTGAGGAAAAAGATGAAAATATCCATGTCACCACATTTGTCTAACAAAGGAAAACGTGCTTGCAATATCCGAAATGTTGGATAAAAAGGAAACAGGGAGTAAGGAGGAAGGGGGTAGAGGAGAATTCGGGTACCCTATCGTCGTATTTCACTCCTGGAAAAAAAAATCTAAGGTGAAAGGTGGCGGAAGAAGCAGAGGAGGAAGTTAGAGCGACTGAAAAGTTCATAGGTGCTTGGAGAAGATGAAGAGAGTAGAGATGGGCGAGTTCGCGAATGAGAGGTCCCTAAGAAGATGAGGATGCCAAGAAAAAGGGTCTGAACGAAAGAAGGGAGAGATGGGGAGAACAAAAGCTAGAAAAGATTGGTTTGAGAGGAGAGAGAGAGAAAGACATTTCTTAATTGCAATTCTTGTGAGATCTTACAAGTCTCGTATGATCTGTATATATTTTGTATGCATCCAAGTGACAATAGACGCGTAAATTCAAGAAAACAACTATCTTATTTGTCACTCTTTTGCAATTTAAATGCTAAAGTCAGATTTTTCTCTTTTGATAAATTACGCTCACAGATATCCGTAGTTTTTTTTTTAAAAAAAAGGAGTAAAGAATGTGAGAAGGGAAGAGGGGACGGGAGAAGTAACTAGGATATCACAGCCAAATAAGAGAAAAAGTGTTATTATAAGAAAAGATACAAAAAATAAAGAAAAGAAAACACCAAGGAACAACAGACAGATGATGATCCTCTATTTTTGTTGTCACGCAGTGAGACAGACAGGAAGAAGAAACCCAATTCTGTTAGGCGGAACAGGAAAGGGGAGGTTTAAGTGAGCTCTGTGTGTGTGTAAGAAAAGAGAGAAGGAGAGAGAGAGAGAGAGAGACAGAAAGAAGGGGATAGAGGGAAGAGACCGAGGTTTTCCCACCCCGCTCCTGCTCAATTGGTCTATAAATGACGTCAATCTCAAAAATAAAACTTATTTACTAAGATTCAGTATCACATTTGGCAGTGCGAGCGGTGCATTCCGTTGGACACACCAGTTCTCGTCTGATCACTGAAGTTAAGCAGCGCAACCCTAGCTAGTACTGACATGGGTGGCCGCTTGGGAAAACTGGGTACTGCTAATATCCAAAAATCGTCGCATTAGTGTAGTGTCTGTGCAGTCTCTGCATAAGAACTATGCTATAGACGAGGCTCTAATAACCTTGTAGTTGAAGGGCCCTTAAACACCAACAAATAAACACATTTGGCAGTAATGGCGTCAGAAACACAATTTAAAAAAAAATGGAAAACGGGTAGGCTGGCCAATTGGTAAGTGGACACTTTAATAATTTGGGAGTCCTGAAGGGCATCAGAGAGAAAGAGAAGAAGGGGGCAACAGCAGTAATAGCACCATCATGTTTTCATAGTTAGCTTTGTTTGTTGTTGTTTTAGGGCCCTTCAACCACAAGGCCATTAGAGCCCCGTCCACAGCATAGTTCTTATGCAGAGGCTGCACAGACACTATACTAATGCGACGGTTTTTGGATATTAGCAGTATCCAGTTTTCCCAAGTGGCCGCCCATGACAGTACTAGCTGGGGTTGCGCTACTTAACTTCAGTGATCACACGAGAACTGGTGTGTCCAACGCAATTCAACGCTCGTTTCATAGTTGGGGATTGAACTCAATCCATCAGCACATTAGTTGGGTGATGAGTTACGTCCATCATTCCAGAGGTAGACGTCGGGGGAATAACATCATCCTGCTATTCTTTATTTATTTGTTGGTGTTTTAGGGCCCTTCAACAACAAAGGACTTTAGAGCCCCGTCCAATGCTGAAACTGCACAGACACTACGCCGATGCGACGATTTTTGGGTATTAGCGGTACCCAGTTTTCCCAAGCGGCCACCCATGTTAGTACTAGCTGGGGTTGCGTTGCTTAACTTCAGTGATCAAACAAGAACTGATGTGTCCAATGCAATAAGCCGCTTCCATAGTGTTCCGGCCATGGAGTGCCATACTTGGAGAGCCGGCTTTAGAGTTCTGGTCATAATAGAAATTTTTTTCCCAGTTCTTTTCTCAGTTTCCTGTGGCCCGGCGCAGAAATTTTTTCTGGACAAGTCCTTCCGAGTTATATGAACACAGTGGAGCCATTTTTATTTTACAAAGGCAGTCTAGTGGCGCGGGACCTTGTGCGCTCACGTTGTACCCACCCCACTCTTGCCGGTCCTGCTAGTGTACAATGGAAATTTTCTGGCCTCGGCAAATGAGCACAACCATCTGAATATAAATTACAGTAAAACACGGTTATAACGTTTTGTTGGGGACCAAAGGGAACAAACGTTATAACCGTGAAAACGCTATAGCCATGATATGCCTTTTTGTGCTTTTCCATCCATAATACCACGTAGTGGTAAAACGTCATGTTGGGGTACATACTGTAAATGATTTCCCTATGTGTACAGTTATCAAGAATTGATGATTGCTTCATGGTGGGTGGCTGCTTCCACCTCTGGATGTTGTTTGTTTGCTGGTGTTTTAGGGCCCTTCAACTTCTAGGTCATTATAGCCCCTTCCATAGTGTAGTTCTTATGCAGAGACTGCAAAGATACTACACTAAAACGACGATTTTTGGATAATAACGGTACCCAGTTTTCCCAAGTGGCCACCAATGTCAGTACTAACTGGGGTTGCGTTGCTTAACATCAGTGATCAGACGAGAACTGGTGTGTCCAATGCAATTTGCCACTCACTCTCTGGATGTTGAGGCACACATATCCTCTTGGTATCTTGGCTAACCTCTACACGAGTTCATTGTAAATTGTCTTGCCACCTCAATTCTAGGCCGCTTGGACATTCTGCACATATGCAACATTCCTAATCAGGACATGTGCACATACAGGTTGGAAGTTTTTCATATCCATGATAGGATATGAAAGACTTGTCTGCCCACCAGGGCCTTACATTTGTTTGTTTGTTTGTTGGAGTTTAAGGTCCCGTCAACTACAAGGTCATTAGAGACCCGTCCACTGCGTAGTTCTAATGCACAGACTGCACAGACACTACACTAATGCGACGATTATTGGGTATTAGCAGTACCCAGCTTTCCCGAGCGACCACCCATGTCATTACTAACTGGGCTTGCGTTGCTTAACTTCAGTGATCAGACGAGAACTGGTGTGTCCAACGCAACTCGCCGCTCCCCAGGGCCTTGCAAACGTTATAGCCGTGAAAGCAAACGCTATATCCGTGACCCTCTACCATTAAAAAGCCATAGGCTCTGCCGGGACCAGCCCAAACAGACACTATAGCCGTGAAAACGTTGTAGCCATGAACGTTATAAACGTGTTTTACTGTAATAGAAAAGAAATGAAACGAGAGGGCCTTCCTCAAGTCAAAAATGGATAAACTTCAAGGAAAATCCTGTCATCTTTCTAGTATGACATTTCATAATCAAATTCCAGTATGGATGCCGTAAAGAGTTGCTTTCAAGTGAGCGATGGATGGACTTGTGACAAAATTTTATTAAATTTCTGTTAACTGTCAACCTGGAAAGAATAAGAGGGAGTAGCTGTGCGTCAGCCTGAAGGGGAACAAGATGGAGCTGCGGGTATGAGATGGAATGGACGATGGACAGAGGATAACAGCAAGATGGAAACCGGATATGATAAGGAAAAAGATGACTAAGGCAAGCATTTCAAGCTTAGAAATCACGTGACAAAAGCCCCACAAAGGGTTGCAACTTGCACCTAACCATATTTCTTATGCCAATAGGACAATGTCGTCCATTTGCTTCTACTGTCTCCATTTCTACTAACGGCGCTTCAAAAAAAAAACAATTTCTAACCTTATTCCCGCCTGTGGCAGGGTGGAACCTCACTTCTACTTCTCATCCGTAGGAAGGTGCACTGTAGAGCAGGCATGTCAAACTGGGGGTACCCGGAGGGCCACATCGGTAACATGTGCGTTGTCATTAGGGCCATGCAGTGTTGACCTTTTTATTTAGTAATGTTTTTAAAAGTACCAAGACACCCGGCCTGACGGTGTCGATTTAATTTGACATGACAATTGCCGAAATGTCATTTAATAATAGTTTTAATCAAAATATGGCACGTGGCGCCTCAACTGGGCCGGGGACAACTGTCCACCTCTCGTTACGCCTCTGAGTAGCAGACCGCATATGGTATCAATTGCCCTACTCGAGGGTATCTCTCTCGCCCGAAAGAAGCCAACTCATCTCCGTCCAGTAGAACGGCTGTATTGCGGTGGACACACCAGTTCTCGTCTGATCACTGAAGTTAAGCAAGGCAAGTCCAGCTAGTACTAACATGGGCGGCCGCTTGGGAACACTGGATACCGCTGATACCCAAAAATCGTCGCATTAGCCGTAGTGTCTGTGTTGTTCCTGCAAGCCCGGCTCGTGATCTTTAAGCGCCTTAGGCAAGTGGGTCCATCGCCGCCCCCCATTAAATTTAATGCAGTTCTGAACTGTCCGAGCGTCCCTCACGCCCTTGGCATTTGTCCCAATGCCAATGCATTGCTAAGGCTCTGCAACAAGACGCCTCGAGAAAGCCAACATTTAGAAAAGGCCCCACCAATCAGAGAAATTTGGGAACCCCAGGATTATGAACATTTTAAATGGGCGATAGA
The DNA here is from genome assembly GCA_013389805.1 of Trigoniulus corallinus. Lineage (NCBI taxonomy): Eukaryota > Metazoa > Arthropoda > Diplopoda > Spirobolida > Trigoniulidae > Trigoniulus > Trigoniulus corallinus. Next base: position 6,729,738 of record JAAFCE010009126.1, read on the forward strand.
CTGCATGGCAAAGAAGTACCTCTGTAATTTGGCCGCCCCTATGAAATTTGCCGCCTAGGTTTGCCTGCCCCATGAGCCGCCTGTGTGTTCCTGCATTAGAGCTACGCAGTGGACAGGGCTCTAATAACACTGAAGTTGAAAGGTCCTTAAAAACACCAAGGAAGGAAGGAATCGGTGCAGTATCGAACCTAAAACCATTGACGCCACCGAAGCGGGATCTAACGGCGCTTCAGCATCTTGAAAAACCGGATTTCAAGCATGAAACATTTGTGGCTCATGTCTTCATCGTGGATGGCACTTTATGTATGTTTCTCTCTCTCTCTTTAACTATGACAACAAGCTGCAGATCAAAAGAAAAGGAAGGGGAAAAATCACATAAAGCGACCCTAGTCAACCTCTTTCAACGACCCGTTCAGCTGTTGTAAGAGGGCGCTGCTGAGTACACACACGAGCCGCCATTAATGTCTTAATCATAACCTATTAAGCACTCTTCGTTTTCGTAAACAAGTTGAAATACAAAGTTTGATCTTTGTATTTTATCATCTGAAACTTATCGGCAAGCCACTAATTCATATTTATGAACTTATTTGACTCTTGTTATTTTTTTATAGATATATACAAGTCTCCAAACTTTGTTAGGCTTATCTAAAAAAATATTCCTCTCCTTCAACTCGATATTTATTGTCCACAATTGAATTGAATTTCAACTTATGAATAGCCTCTACCAAAAGTCAACATGAAATACGAGACGTGTACAAATTCTTAGGGCCCCCTCCCGTTGCCTTTCTTGATATTACTGTTTGTTTGTTTGCTGGTCATTACTCAACTCAAGAGATGAATTTATGGCTTTATCAGAAAAGTATTAGTCCTAGACGACATTCAAATTTCTTTTTCTCGTCCATGTCTTGAGCAAAGGAGATCAATGAAATGAAAAACCATCCTGTCACACAGAGACATTATCTAGAAAAAAAAAACATGACTCTAACTGCCCCCAATGAGCTGTCTCCAAATTGGATGAGAGGGAATGGGGGTGGAAGAGGAGAAGGAAGACCAGTCGAAAGGGAGAGGGAAGTATTTCACGTATAGGACCATTTATTTTTGAATTGGGAGGAAGAAAACAGAATCAACAACCGGCCACTGAAAATCAAGTGGCAATGCTCTTTGTGGGAAGATTTGGGTTCTGGGACGACCCCATTCGCCACTGCCGCTGTAGCATCTTCACCTAACGAAAAACGGATCTAAGAGTGTACTACTGTAGGAATTTCAGTCCTATTATCCACTCAATAGGTAGTCTGCTCGATTTTCTGCGCCAGTGGTTCCAGGTTCGATACTGGATCGAGCTCCGTTGATTTCTTTAGAGCGACAGACAAGCTTCGAGTTCGCCTTCCTTCAGATGAGAAGGAAAGCCGAAGTCCCGTGTGGTGTGCGATGGCATTTGCACGTAAAAGTACCCATTCTACTATGCAACGGGTAGCGAAGCAGCTCCTAACCCTTTTTCCGCCTATGGCAGGGTCGGGTACCTATCATGTCCCTCTGAATGGACACAAGGGCGGCATATCAGACAGCGTTTTTCCACAGCCGGTTGCCGCCCAAAGCTGCAACCCCTATGCTTATTAATCGTCGGTCTACTGTTCGTTGGGGTAAATGCCATCGCCACCACACGGGGCCTCGGCTTTACTTCTCATCTGAAAGAAGGCGCGCCCAGGGCCGCTGCTATTCAACGGGTGAGGCAAAACTTCTAGGTGCAGGAGCTCGATCCCTGGCGTCGGTGGGGTACCCCACGAACAGTAGACCGACGATGAAGAACCATAGGGATTGCAGCTTTGGTCGACAGCCGGCTGTGGAAAAACCCCGTCCGATAGATCACCTTTGTGTCTATTCAGAGGGACAAGATGGGTACCCGACCCTGTCATGGGCGGGAAAAGGACTAGGAGTTATGTTATCGACTCCTCTAGTCAACCTCAGATTCGCCTCTACAGTTCATCAGCGCGTTGCTAGTGGGTTAATGGTTGGAGCTGCGATTCTGGCCAAATCGGAACTCGGGCAACTTCTGTAGGGCAAGAGGAAAACCCTCACCCTAAGTGCGCCTTTTCTTAGGAAGTAAAGCCGTGTTGTGTATAAATGTACAAGGAATGCCTTCCAGAAGAAGGTCTTCTCTGAATAGCCGAAAAAGTGCATAACCAGGGCGGACGAGAGAGGGAATGATGGGAGTAAAATTGGGGGACCCGAGCAACATCCCACAAGTTTTATACACTAAATAACCATAGAATTCCTATGGGTCAGGCGACGTCTCTCGACTTCCATGAACAATGATATCCACTGGAGGGAGGGAAGCTTTTTTTTCTGGGCTGTTGAAGTCGTTGTATGGACCGTCCCAATGGGAAGGGGATAAGGATAATCTGTCATCCGTCAAATGTACAAAAATGAAGCCATCGTTAAGAAAGGGGGTTGTCGCACGTCCCTAACCATAACATTCATATTGGTGTACAGTTGGACCCGAGGGGGGGTGGGGATGTGATTTCCAGAATAATGTACCTATTCAGGGTAGACTTGTTAGGAAAACATTCGAGGGATGACCAACCGATGCGACATTGGTAAGAGGATATGTGGTGACTGGGGAATGCATAGTGAAATCATTATTTAATTTATGAAGACATCAATATGGAAAATAATTTTATAAATGGCGAGAGTGACACATCGGACTACTGCTTTTTTTATTAAAAAAAAAAAAAAAAAAAAAAAAAAGGCTAAGCCTAAACCCTTAACTTGAGGGTGACAAAAATGTAAATACAATGACATCATCACTAGCACCACTACCGTCACCGCATCATTATCGTCAGTCGTCGTCATCATCAAATGAGTGCAGGAGGGCAATCACAACGTCTGATTTATGCACTGCTATGCAAATGAGGGAATTAATAAATTTTTTTCTTCATCTAACTAATATATCATGGCGTCTACTTTATCATTCATGTCGCATGAATTCGTCTTTCAGCTCGCTGAAATTCCACCGCAAAAACACTCATTATGCCATTTATCGTCGACAAGGAATGTGTAAGAGATGAGGGGAACTAAATTTAAGGGCATGCAACGTGTTGTCGTAGTTCAAGTCACTACTAGAGGAAAAAACGAGCACCAAACCGGAACAAACTCAGTGAAACGGCGTTCGATAGACAGCAAAAGCAAGCAACTCCTAACCCCTTTTCCGCCTACGGCAGGGTCGCGTGCCCATCTTTGTCCCTCTGGTTGGACACGTGAAGTTAAGCAACGCAAGCCCAGTTAGTACTGACATGGGTGGTCGCTCGGGAAAGCTGGGTACTGCTAATACCCAATAATCGTCGCATTAGTGTAGTGTCTGTGCAGTATATGCATTAGAATTATACAGTGGACGGGTCTCTAATGACCTCGTAGTTGACGGGACCTTAAACTCCAACAAATAATGGACGCGTGGGCGATCTGTTTGACGGTATCTTTACGCACCCGGATGCTGATCAAAGTTGTAATCTGTATGCTTATTTATTGTCGGCCTACTGTTCGTCGGGGGGGGGGGGGGGGACGCCCTCCATCGAGCTCCCACAACTGGGAATTTCCACACATTTATCCGATGCATAGTGGGGATTAGTTTTGGTTTGTTGGTGCTTTAGGGCCCTTCAACTACAAGGTCATTAGAGCCCCGTCGACAGCATAGTTCTGATGCAGAGACTGCACAGACACTACACTAATGCGACGATTTTCCCAGTTTTCCCAAGCGGCCACCCTTGTCAGTACTAGCTGGGGCTGCACTGCTTAACTTCAGTGATCAGACGAGAACTGATGTGTCCAATGCAATTCTCCGCTCCCTGTAGTTCTAATTCAGAAACTGCACAGACACTACGCTAATGCGACAGTTTTCGGATATTAGCAGTACCCGGTTTTCCCAAGTAGCCACCCATATCAGTACTAACTGGTGTTGCGTTGCGTAACTTCAGTGATCAGGCGAGAACTGGTGTGTCCAACGCAATAAGCCGCTCCAACATACTAGGGAGGGCTCCTTGCGTGCTAATGACATCTTTATTTCCTATCGGACGGAAAGCGACAAGGACCGCTCCCATCCGAAAGCCAACCCACTTTGATCCACTATCGAACCTGGAACCATTGACGCAGTAGTACAGCACACTACCTCCTGCGCCACCAGGGCGGGTTGCATACATTTAACGATGAACAATTGAAAAATTTTCCATCAATATCAGTCTGGTCCATTATCCTCCATTTTTGACGTCATTCATTTTTGAACACCTTACTTGGAACGCATCAAATTCCCACCACCTCTAAGGAGGCAGAGGCAGTGAGCCTAACTACTGCGTCAGTGGTTCCAGGACTGAAGTAGCTAGGCTTCTTCCGAGTGCGCGAGAGAGGGATGTCCCAAGAACGTCTTTCTTCTGATGGGACGTGTGCCCATGCCATCTGCACTTAAATCCACCTAGAAAGACGACCTAGTGTCGACAACATTCCCAGATGTAGGAGCGCGCCCGCTAGAAGCAGTAAAAAAGAAACTGCCCATGCAACGAAGTAGGCCAAATTTATAAACAACCAATGGTTGGTTGGTTGGCTGTTGTTGTTTAAGGTCCCATCAACTACAAGGTCATTAGAGACCCGTCCACTGCATAGTTCTAGTGCATAGACTGCACAGACACTACACCAATGCGACGATTATTGGGTATTAGCAGTACCCAGCTTTCCCGAGCGACCATGTCAGTACTAACTGGGCTTGCGTTGCTTAACTTCAGTGATCAGACGAGAACTGGTGTGTCCAACGCAACTCGCCGCTCCCTTAAAACAACCGATGCGGGTAGGGAAAGGGGGGGAGGGATAAAAAGTATAACATAAGGAACCGTCCACCTAAAATACTGCCCAACAGAGTTTACAGCTGTGTCCATGATGCTAAACAGGCTAATGGGCGCCCGACCCTGCCATAAGCAGAAAGATATCTGGCATAATGATGATGACAATAGTTTCAAGACCAGTGTAGCAAAGTAGGGCGATATAAAGAGCACTGCGGTGCTAGTGAGCCACGGGTTGAAAAATGGTTCTCTAATGGATATTATAACGGCACAACGCGTAAATAGGTCACTAACTAATCATGCCACTAGACAGAGTAAGAAAAAATAATGCTTGTAATAAAAATAGCATCTTGGAAGTGTAGTAAGGAGGGGGCAAGAGAAAGGAAAGGGGGGGGAGATGAACACCGGCCAAAAAGGGAGAAGGTTAAGATGATGACAGAAAAACGGTCATCTCTGGTCAAAGATGTGCTAAGAAGGGATTACAAATGCCAAATATTGACTTTATGAAAGTTACACGAGATGAGTCTCGAGAAGGAAGAAGAGGAGAATAGAACTTAAAGAGGGGGTCCTCACATCTCCTCAAGATGATGGGCCTTTTTCCTTAGCACTAATTGGATTAAATCTCCACCATCGCAAAACACGTTACATCTGAAATTGGCGTTAATGACTCAAACCAGGCAGTGCCATTATCCCGCACTTTACACAATTAAAAAAAAAAATAGAAGTTGCCGGCCTTCTCCCAATTCACAACTGGACCCATGACGTACAATAGTGGTTCCCAAATCGGGCTCTGCCAAAAAGGGACTTCCACATCATAAGGCGCATTTAATTCCGTGATAAATAAATTTGGAAGCCACTGATATAGAACGTTGTCCACGTTGACTCTTGAGCTAACGGATCGCAGGTTCCATCTTAGCCGTGGTGGGACGAATGGCCACCCTTTCGACACAAGCTCTCGCCCTGCCTTCTTTTAACCTTTATCCTACCCATGTCAGGGTGGTATACCTACCGTATTTGTTCCATTGAAACTAGGGAGCGGCGAATTGCGTTGGACACACCAGTTCTCGTCTGATCACTGAAGTTAAGCAACGTAACCCCAGCTAGTACTGACATGAGTGGCCGCTTGGGAAAACTGGGTACTGCTAATACCCAAAAATCGTCGCATTAGTCTAGTGTCTGTGCAGCCTCTGCATAAGAACTATGCTGTGGGCGGGGCTTTAATGACCTTTGTAGTTGAAGGGCCCTAAAACACCAACAAACAACAACTGGGAACACATGGGCAACTTATCGGACGGTATTTTTGCGAAAGGAAATGATTTCTTTTACCGGAAGTGGCAACAAACTGAAAGTGTGCCAATTCGAAATTGAAGGAGTTCATGGACTTACAAGGGTCGCGGCTTTACTTCCCATACGATGGAAAGCACACACGAAGCTCCCCTCCTTCTAGGATCAATTCTCGGCCAGGTTTGACCCCATAAACATGAATGCTGCCTGCAGGGCAAATGAAATCGATTCTCATTCTAGCGCAATATTACTATTACTAAAACAGTAACTAATCCTTTTTCCGCCTAATGCAGGGTCGGATAACTATTTTTTATCCCATTGGGACACATGAGCGATCTATTGGACGGTATTTTACACAGCCCGCTGCCAACGTAATTTGTTAGTTTGTTACACCAATAGATGGGGAGTCGGCCAAACAGCTATAACGGGCCGGACCCTACGGAGGTTGCTCGCGGGTGAGGGGGGAGTAGGAGTGGGGAAATTAGCATCATCCAGTGTTCCTAACCAACCACCCTTGTTGGTACTAACCTAGGTTGCGCTGCTTAACTTCAGTGATCTGACGAGAACTGATGTGTCCAATGCAATTCAGCCGCTCTTTATTTATTAATGGCCAAATTTGATTCGTTGGGACACTTTTCCTCCATGGAGCTCCTAGAAACGCCCGGACATTTTGCCGATCTGCACGTTGCATGTAGAAAGGGTGACATCCTACACACTACACGAGACCACGGCTTTCCTTCCCATAGATGGTGCCTCACGGAAGGTGCACTAATGGTGTCTCTCTCTCTCTCTCTCTGTGCCTCTCTCTCTCCCCCTTTCTCTCCCTCTCTCTCCTCTCTCTCTCTGGGTGCGTGTGTGTCCCGCAAAAAGTGCGCCAACGGATCGCACTACGCCACCGCTACGCACTGCGCCTCTACGCCACCGTGGCGGGTCATTCTCGTTCCAGAGCATATATCGTCTGAAGGCCCCTTTCTGGATGTTAGGCTGACCGCATAGTGGAGCGACAATAATAGCAGCGCGACAAGCAAGGAGAAGAGCGACGAAAACAAACACATGTAATTCAATATGTCCCCGCATAGTAGTGCTACAAGCAGTGCGACAAGTAGCGCTGCTACTAGAGAGAAGAGCAAAGCGACTAGACATACTTGATTTTGTCGCTCTTCTCTCTGATGTCACACAATGGACACCCAGTTGTTATGGGAGCGGCGAGTTGCGTTGGACACACCAGTTCTCGTCTGATCACTGAAGTTAAGCAACGCAAGCCCAGTTAGTACTGACATGGGTGGTCGCTCGGGAAAGCTGGGTACTGCTAATACCCAATAATCGTCTCATTGGTGTAGTGTCTGTGCAGTATATGCATTAGAACTATACAGTGGACGGGTCTCTAATGACCTCGTAGTTGACGGGACCTTAAACTCCAACAACTGAAAATGCTTTGACTGGGGCACCCCAGCCAGGCGTCTGGACCCGCAGAAAATATTGGCTTTGACGTCTGTGGGGGGATGCCGGCCTACCCCACGTGTTCGGACACCACATTCTACAACCAAAATATAAATTTTGGCAGGT
>JAAFCE010009126.1:6737507-6841613 GCA_013389805.1 Trigoniulus corallinus
AACAACAACAACCCAGTTGTTATGAGCGTCGAATTGCGTTGGACACACCAGTTCTCGTCTGATCACTGAAGTTAAAGCAGCACAACCCCAGCTAGTACTGACATGGGTGGCCGCTTGGGAAAACTCCATGTGCAGGAGCTGGGTGGAGTGCCCAAACGGACAGCAGACCGATAATAAATAAGTATAGCTGTTGCAGCTTTGGTCAGCAACTGGCTGTGGAAAACCATGTCCAATATGTCGCCCTCATGTCCCTTCAGAGGGACAAGATGGGTACCCGACCATGCCATAGGTGGGTTAGGAGTTGCTTGCTTTTTGTTGGGACTTCTTGTTTTTTGTCGCTTTTATCTCCGGTCCACTATGCGGTGCTATCGCATTACTGGTAGCACTCTTTGCTTGTCGCGCTGCTGTTATTGTCGCTCCACTATGCGGGCAGCCTTAGAGACAAGTGATTGAATCGTACTCTCGTCGGTCCTTTCTCACCCTCAGCCCTTACCTTTCCCGGGAAGGCTTCAATGCATACCTTGAAAACTTGTCCGGGAGCGGCTTATTGCGTTGGACACACCAGTCTTCGTCTGATCACTGAAGTTAAGCAACGCAACTCCGGTTATTACTGACATGGGTGGCCGTTTGGGAAAACTGGGTACCGCTAATACCCAAAAATCGTCGCATTAGTGTAGTGTCTGTGCAATCTCTGCATTAGAACGACGCAGTGGACGGGGCTCTCATGACCTTGTAGTTAAAGGGCCCTAAAACACCAACGAAAGAAAAAAAAAATTGAAAACTTGTCACCACCCTCTGTACCCCAAACCAGTAGCTTGACACTGACGACACCAGCTGATAGCATCCTTTTTTATATATATTTTTTATTTAATGTCGGTAGCAATTTTGAAGGCAATTACTGAAATGCAACACGACCTTAATAAGACCATCAGCATTTGCTCTATCAAGTCCCCCCTCTATTTAAGGCATATAATGAAAAGAAAATAAAATGTGTTAATTTAGACTTAATTAAGAGTATGAATAATGGGGCCCCCGCATAAAACGATGCTAACTTAGTGCATAATAGTCCTTTTATGAAAAATAAATAAAAATTATAGTGTTTTTAAAACATGCAAAAGAAAGACGGTTGCGCATGCGTATCATTTAAAATATTTCCACATTCAAATGCCTTGACATAAACCTGATAATCGGGTTACGCACTTTATGCACTAAATATGCAAAACAAAAAATAGTTTCTCCTGCACTAGTTTCACCTCTTCTTCTCTCTCCCCTGCTCCCTTCCGAAGGTAACAGATCAAAATGTCCGGTACTGCATCGTCGTCAATTCCCACGAGGTGATTTAACTTGACCACACTAGTTACGCATATCCATGGTCATAAATTACAGCAACAGCAACAACAACGACGCCAACAAGTTGTGCTGCTACTGCATTCCTTCCAAACAGAACAGACAGCGACAACAAGATGAAGATAATGATGAACTTGGTGCTGACCACTAATGGACATCATTATCATCATCGTCATCGTAGGTCTGACATCACGAATATTTCATTGTTGAAACGATTTTGAAGGATTACAAGTGGTTAGAAATAAGAGGGAGAGTAAAAATTGGGTTCAGAAGCCAAAATGTGGTAGTGGAGACGAGAGAGAGAGAGAGAGACCTGAAAGGTAAAAGAGGGAGAGAGGGGGTGGGTCATTACTGGCAGTAAGAAGAGAGAGAGGAGGAGTACAACCGGCACAACCACAAAGACCTGACTAAATTTAAATAACTCATCTATCATCTGGCGGTCGGCGAATGCAAATTAAATACTGAAGATGCTAAAGAAGAATTATCGTATTTCTTGCATGACCCCATTTCTTCCTATTATTACGTCACATATTATTAAAATTATCCTCTTCATTTCACTCATATTTTATCCTTTTAAAAAAATCCTAATATCCCCAATGGACCACCAGCTTTTCCCCGTCTCTACGTAAATGAGTGGCTTGTCCCACTGCGTTGGGCACACCAGTTCTCGTCTGATCCAGTGGCGTAACTTCAGTTGTGGCGCCCGGGGCAACAGGCATTCGAAGCGCCCCCTCCCCTGTTGCTTGTCCTGACCACACATGGTGCACGTATATAGTGTGGTGTGTGTGTAGTCGCTGTCAGGGCAGACTGATTCGCGGGTAAGGCGATAGAGAGACTCTAGACTGATGTTAAAGCCGTTTATCCCGTTGGGTTACAGCAGTGATCTTCAAAACTTTGTCGACTCTCGGAACCCTTAGAACTGTAAGATGTTTTTTGGAGGAACCCCATCCCACCTTTAGAAAAGTATATCTTGCCTCTGCTAACGAATTTTCATTTTGACTCGCGGAACCCTGGGGTTCCTCAGAACGCAGTTTGAAGACCGCTGGGTTACAGCAATAATCCATAGACTGCTTGAGCCGTTTTAAAGGCTCAAGAGAAAAGGAGAGAACGAGAGTCCAGAAAGGCCAGAGGAACCAGAGGGACGAGGGAGAAAAAATTGTTTCCTCTGTTCCTTATATAACCTCGTTGGGCACCCCTACAAGTGACCACAGGAAGGGGTACCACAATAGGCACTTTTTATATGCCGTTAAAGTCGTCGCACAGACATTGTGTCGTGGCGGCTGATTTCCAGCAAGGTGGACAAGGCGCCCCCTCCAAGGTGGCGTTCTTCCAGCGCCCGGGACAATTTGACCCCATTGCCCCTACAAGTTACGCTACTGGTCTGATCACTGAAGTTAAGCAACGCAACCCCAGCTAGTGCTGGCATAGGTGGCTAACTAATACCGCTAATACCCAAAAATCGTCACATTAGTGTAGTGTCTGTGCAGTCTCTCCATTAGAACTACGCAGTGGACGGGGCTCTAATAACCTTGTAGTTGAAGGGCCCTAAAACACCAACGAACCAAACCAATGGAAACCAAGTCTGCTTAAAAAAAAACTCAGACAGCCACAATTCTCTTCTACCCCTCTCACTAATAAAACAAAGGGGGAAAAAAGGGTTCACGCAGATGGTCTAGGGCAAATCTCGATTTGAAACCTCTTGAATATCACCAACATTTTGTTTCAAAACGCCATTGATGCACAACTAAGTAGAACGAAGCGCCGTAGCATCTTGATTTATCTTGATGGCATTTTCACTAGCATCATAAATACAATTTTAAACTCTGAGCACTAAAAGTCAACAAAATGATTTCGAGTGGTTTTCTCGGGCTTTTCTTCTTAGTCTAGACTCCTTCTTACCTATCTGCATCTTTTATTTACTACGTCTATTCAGGCACGTCCCCATCTCCCTCTTTAGTCCTCTGGCATATTCATCGTAGCCCCCCCCTCTCTCTCTCTCTCCGCACCCCCTTTCCTGACTATCTGCTTTTTATTTTTTACAAAATTATACTACCTAAAAAAGTCACGTTTTTGAAATAAAAGTGTTTTATCTTAAATTTTTTTTTTTAAAAAAAAGAGCAGTCGTTTATTGCCAAAAAGTGGTTGAAACTTTAAAATCCAATGATGCCGACAGTGTGATGAATGTACTGATGAGGTCGTCGCTGCGGGTTCAATTCCCATGAGTGCGCTCTACACCGAATATAAACAACTAATTCTAAAGCCGGTAGCTCTCAATTTGTAATAAAACATCATTTTTCAACTCGTGGGGTAATAGGGTCCAGTTAAACATAGCATGAACCACCCGAGGCCCCGAACTGGGTCCTACATTTCCAGGAATCATTTTTAAAGCAAGTATGTATTCAGAAATAGAAATATTACAAATGTTCCCACAGGTCATGGGACGAGGGTCTCAAATTAAAATATGGCCTGGGTTCTATTATGACACCGGTTTACGGGTGCGCTAAGTGCGCCTTCATTTCAGTCCCAAATGAGGAGCAAAAGCACAGTGGACATAGTGTGGACGAAAAGAAGTGTGCATATAGAACCACCTGCACATCTCTTAGGACCAACGGTTCTCAACCTTGGTTTTTAAGGGGTGCGCAAAAAGTTGAATACTGCACTGGGTTCAATTCTAGTTTGTCAAGTGATATGTACTGTTAGTTACATTGGTGGTGCAGAGGTAACGTCCTCCCTCAACTTTGCGTCAGTAGTTCCAGGTTCGATACTGGATAGAGGTGGTTTAGTTTCTTTCGAGCGAGAGAGGCTTTCAGTGCGTCTTCCGTCGGATTAGAAATAAAACCGTGTCCCCTTATGGTGCGTACGATATCACCTGCACGGAAACGAACCCGTTCTCCATGCAACATGTAGATAGAGCGGCAAAATTCCCAGGTGTAGAAACTAACCGCCTGGCGTCAGGGAGGAAAAAAACGTATCTCGACTAATCAAAATAGTCCCACGATTATACAGGGCTGCCGCACGAAAAAATATATGCTCCAACACATCGCGAGTGAGACGAAAATGTGTAGCCGGCCCTGATAGAGGCAAGGAAAGAGTTAGTAGTTGTCTTTTCATCATATGCAAGTCAGTCTAAAAACCTTGCCACTGCCTTAGACTAATCTCCTGCCAGAACGATGTTATGAGCATCCGTGTCCGTCCAGGCGCACATGCTCAACATCCACACCATTATATTCCCATCCGGGACGGTAGCAGACCTTTAGAGTTTCCTATTCTCATCCGAAACAAAGTTAGGATCGAACCTGCAATTATACGAATACCTCAGAAGTTACTAACATCATCATCATTACCATCATACCGTTATCCTGCCTGTGGCGGGGTCGAGTCTGCAGGTTCTGGCCTTCCACTCCCGGCTATCACTCATCAGGTTGTCATCCACCCCACACACTAACATACTACATCGTACAACCTGCTCTCACGTCTGCTTCGGCCATTCCCCTACTCCCGAGAGTGTTTCCAATAACCTGCGTCCCTGGGATGGACCTAACCAGCTCCTCCTCCCCTCTTCTCATCACATGACCTACCACCGTTTGTTGATCTGTTCTTTGGTGTTTTAGGGCCCTTCAACTACAAGGTCATTAGAGTCCCGTCCACTGTGTAGTTCGAATGCGCAGACTGCGCAGACATTACACTAATGCGACGATTTTTGCGTATTAGCGGTATCCAGTTTTCCCAAGCGGCCACCCATGTCAGTACTAGCTGGGATTGCGTTGCTTAACTTCAGAAATCAGACGAGAATTGGTGTGTCCAACGCAATTTGGTGCCCCCAGTGCCATTATACCACCACCTCAATCTATTCTCTCTCAATAAAAACCTACTAACGGATAAAGTAACAGTGAGAACCAATACAAAAACGAGCTAGAGCAGTGATTTTCAACCAGGGTTCCGTGAGGTCCGCCCTAGGGTTCCGCCAATGGCAAGGTAAAATATAAAAATAATAATGAAAACACAAGAAACGAGAACGACTTTTGTCTGTCGAAGATGAACTTTGGGTGCCTCTCTCAAACATTAGGCCACGAATTCAACTCCTTATTCTAAAACACACATCATCATCATCATCGTACCCTTATCCCGCCTGTGGCAGGGTCGGGTCTGCGGGTCCACTGAACATGCTCTGACTGGGGGCACCCCAGCCGGGCGTCTGGAGCACACAGGAAATATTGGCTGAGTTGTCTGTGGGGGGGGATGCCGGCCTACCCCACATCCACCACGTTCCAACACCACATTACACAACCAAAAAAGAAATTTTTGGCAGGTAAATTAATACTTTGTTGGTTATAATATTGGATGATGTCTGACCTTTTGCACAATAGCTACAATGCAACAGGAGTCAGGCTCATGCCATGATAAAACACACATACCTGTATCAATTAATGTTTTTTTTCTGTCACTGTATGGGGTTCCGCGAAAGGTCTAAGTGTTCCAAAGGGTTCCACGAGAAGTCTAAATGTTCCAAAGGCCTCCGTTCCAATAAAAAGGTTGAAAAACACTGAGCTAGAGGTTCATTTATTCGTTATCTCCAACATCTATTTCTTTTTAAACAAAAAGAAGAGGTAAAAATAGAGTTCGTCGGAGATGAAAAAGGGGAAAAAACAAGGACCAGAAGAGGAGAATTTAGAGACACAGGTAGAAAAAAAAGATGTGAAGACGACATGGAAAAAAATTGGATAATTTATCTCATTTTTATGTGAGATATAAAGAAAATTTGTGATGCCCATTAGATCCACGCAAAATGGTAGAATTATTATCGTACATTAGGATTTTCACTCTTGAAAGGTCATAACTTACATTTTAATAAGTTTAGCTTTAAAAATTTATAAAGACGGGAATAGCATCACAGAATCTTTAAAATCACTTTTAAGACAAGATTTCACTGCAAACCTTCTCCTTACATCTCTTTTTTATTATTATTATTATTATATATTTCAGGTGCCGAGGTTAAGAATCCAGGATGGAGAAGGGAGGAGGATGGAGTTGAGTTCCACTCGGTGCAGGACGTTGAAGGTAAGACAAGAGAAGACTTTATATAAGAAACTAGCTTGGAATTAAGATAAATAAGGTACTTGCCTCTCTAACAACTGAACGATCTAAAAACAACAACAACAAAAAATAGGTTGCAATATATCTTAGTAAAGGATTTTGTGTGCACTACTTGCAAAACAAAACTTGAAGGGGGAGAGGAGGAAGGATGAGGGGTGTAATAAAGAAGAAGGTGTGTGTATGAGAGAGAGAGGCTTTTTTGTACGTATGTGCATTCAGGATGTGCACACAGACACACAGTACTACCGACATTCTCCAAATCCTTTGCTCAACAACATAAAATAACATTTTCTTTTATATCAAATAAGTACATCTACTACTACGTCTTTAAGACGAGGCCTTCTTTTCTTTAAATTATAACCAATACTTCTGCAGCCCCGAAATAGTTCCACACTCTCCTATGCATGCTTATACTGGTACATGTATGCAACCTGTGAATTATTTCAAAATAAGATCACTAGAATGTAAGATGGCTGACTCTGTATCAAATCAAATTGGGCAAATACGAAATAAAATACAATTCCTAGATTTATTTTTTGTGATAACCGTGAATCAAGATATAAAAAAAACCCCACCCTGACAAATAAATTCACGCACCTCATTCCTTATGATACTATTTCGCCATCAAAAAAAAAAAAGGTACCTGCAAATAAAACCCACTAAGCCAAACTCGCCACTTTTAAATTACCCTATCGAATTCATCTCCCATGCTATTCTATTCCTTACCATGTCCAGTGCCGAATTTAGATCTTGAGAGGCCCTAGGCTATTTCAATTTTGAGGCAATTTTGATGCTCTTTCCTTAAGTTTTGAACCCCGCTAGATGTTAAGGCCCTAGGCTACAGCCTACTTAGCCTAGTGGTGAATCCGGCACTAGCCACGTCTCTACCGGACGTCCAAAACCCAAGCGCAGAATCCAATGTCCATGACAAACCATCGCCATGGCAACATTGACTCATCTTTCAAGCTGCTGTTCTGGTTTTTGAATATCATACATATTGCCGATCTGTTTGGAAGCAGTTGACAAACTGATATTATTATACACTGCACATAATTAACCTTTCCACCCGCAGGAGGTAGCGCGTTTTTCGGAGGAACTGCGTCAGGGAATCTAGGTTCGATACTAGATCAATGTAGGAGCTAGGTGGAGTGCCCCAACGAACAATAGACCGACGATAAATAAGACCCGACCCTCCCATAGGCAGGAAATGGATTACTATTTCGTTTTTATAGAGTTAGCCCAACAATCCTTTGTGTCTGCCTGAGTGGTTCAGTGGTAGTTTGCTGATTCGTGAGGCAATGATGTCAGGTTCAGTCCTGGTCTAGACGAGTAGGCCTACTTCTGTCAGACTGAAATTCCGCCAGATGAGTAGTAAAGCCGTGGCCCCGTATGGAGGTATAAGACGTCACCACTGCATGTAAAATAACCTTTTCTACATAAAGGCGTGTAGATCGCGTAGATTCTTATGCCTAAGTGCAGGAGCTCACCTCCAGCCGCCGGAAAGATCGACGTTAAATAGCCAAATATACCAAATTTAATTCTGCCTAATTCTTAAACACCAACGTGGATGCGACTTCGGACGGACTTGACAATTGATCGGACACCCAAGTAAACTATTGAATTCTTCGTCCCACATCAAAGACAACAAAGAAGTGCCGGTGGTCCGTGATTGTGGACAGGTCGTCTATTTGTTTGTCACCTGTTGAATGATTGGAACAGGGACCAACTCAAGTAACATCTCTGTGTCCGCGTTTTGGTGCGAGTCCTTGACATATGTCGTTGATGAAGCCCTTAACGTCATCCGACAGTTATCCAAGTGCTCAATTTTAATCCATTGTCCTATTCCTCTGAACCCATCCAGCTCAATTGGTAACATATCCAAATCACTCATAAGTTCGATTCTGGCAACCACTATTACCATTGTGTTGGGCGCACCAATTCTCGTCAGATCACTGACGTTAAGCAATGCAACCCGAGCTAGTACTGACATGGGTGGCCGCTTGGGAACACTGGGTACTGCTAATAGTGTCTGGCAGTGCGGGATTTACCATTAGGCTATTTAGGCTGAAGCCTAACGCCTCAACATTTAGTGGGCTTCAAAACTTAAGAAAATGGCCTCAAAAGGGGTCTTGAAAAGGGCCTCAAAATTTAAATAGCCTAGGGCCTCTCAATATCTAAATCCGGCACTGGTGTCTCGGCAGTCTCTGTATTAGAACTGCGTAGTGGACGGAGCTCTAATGACCTTGTAGTTGACGGGTCCTAAAAAAAACCAACGAACGAACTAATCAGAATAAGAGAAAGCGATGGTGTTTCCCTGTACGGAAAACAACCCTTTTACATGGGCGAAGCATCGCACCATCCTCTTGGCGTCCGGTAGCAAATAGTGCCATAGGCAGAAAAACCAACAACGTCAAATTACGAAATGAAACAAATCTGCTCATCCCCACTGCGTCTTGGATGACGTCAAATACGAATCACATGTCACGTTTACTTTTTGGGGCACTTGCGCGTCGTCGCTTTCTAACGTTTCCCAGATTGATGGATTATTGTTGCTATTATTATTTTTATCAAATCATATCCACAAAAGCAGTTTTTTGCAAATTTCAAGGAAAGAATTTACCAAAAAATAGAAACAATTGCAAAATTGCATCATAGGAATGTATTAAGACGTCGTAATCTTTTTTTTCTAGCTGAATAACTAATACTTTGGGGATCTTGTTATGTCTGTCGTCATGAGTTCAAATCTAGCATTAAACAAAATCTTTCTTAAATTGAAAAATGATTACATTTTTTTTTTCTTACCATAAAAATTATTTTCATAGTTGAAAACAAGTTAAATTATGAGGTTTTTTTTCCTGCTGTTACTGTTGTCACTAGTTTTTGAAGTAGGGAAAGAAGGCAAGTTGCAAGGATCTTACAACTAAAGACAGTAACAACAGTGCAACTACGACGACTTCTACTACTACTTCCTAAGCTCAATTGGAACCTATCTGATTTCTCAAGCGGCATACCAAAAATTTCGCTATTTTTCAGCTAAATTACAGTCTTATTCACACTGAATTATTCATGGTTGCAAATTGGGCACCGAAAAGACAGCAAAATTCTCAAGAGAATCATCTTCCTTACAGTGGGAATAATAAAAACTAAGAGAATATAAGACCACATTTGCTACACGACAAAAAAAAATGTGTATGAAACAAACCGGAAATCGGCCTGACGACATATCTTTTTTTATTCTTGAATTATTTCTTTTCTACTTTAAACAAATTTTAAAGGGAAATGAGAGGTAAAAGAAACATGACAAATTTTATGACACAACACTGTGTATTATTTCTTTCCGGTTGTACAGTAGTTCATACAGTTTCTTTTTTGTTGCATATTTTTAAATGTGTAGAAAAGATACGCATGAAAAGCGACACCAGACGGGACTCGAACTCTTTCTTTTTTTTTTACTACAGAGTATGACATTTCACACAAATATTTTCGTTAACTTTCCACCCTAACGTGATAGTTTTTAAGTCGGTGGAAAGTAGACTATGGTAGAAAGACCTACTGTTTTTTAGGGCGAGAAGAGAGGAGAAAATTCAAGGGGCTTCTGTTTTTCCAGATTGCAATATCTGTCACAAATAAACGGACCACTAATACCTGTTGGGATGGGAGGAGGGCCCTGAATTAGGAAAGAACCGAATTAAATTTCTCATTTATGGTGGCACCCGGCAGTGACCCTTTCTTACTCAGGGCTGTATTGAGTTGGACCCACCAGTTCTCGTCTGAACACTGAAATTAAGCAATGCAATCTCAGATAGTACAAGGGCATGAGCCTGACTCCTGTTGCATTGTAGTTATTGTGCAAAAGGTCAGACACCATGCAATATTATAACCAACAAAGTATTAATTTACCTGCCAAAAATTTCTATTGTGGTTGTGTAGTGCAGTGTTGGAACAGTGGGGTACGCCGGAATCCCCCCACAGACAATTCAGCCAATATTTCCTGCGGGCTCCAGACGCCCAGCTGGGGTGCCCCCCAGTCAGAGCATGTTCATTGGACCCGCAGACCTGACACTGCTACAGGCGGGATGAGGGTATGATGATGATGAATCTCAGATAGTACAAGCATGGGTTGCCGCTTGGGAACACTGGGTACTCTTATGTCCAAAATCGTAACAGCGTGTAGTGTAGGTGCAGACTCTGCATTAGAACTACACAGTGGACGCAACTATTAATAGCCCGTTGTATTTGACGGGCCCTAAAACACCAACGAAACAAACAAAATAAAAAGCTTGCCCAGGGTCTCCTTGGAATCGTTGGTGTTTTAAGGCCCTTCAACTACAAGGTCATTATAGCGCCACCCACTGCGTGGATCTGATGCACAGACTGCACAGAAACTACACTAATGCGACGATTTTTGGATAATAGCGATACCCAGTTTTCCCAAGCAGCCACCCATGTCAGTACTAGCTGGGCTTGCGCTGCTTAACTTCAGTGATCAGACGAGAACTGGTGTGTCCAACGCAATAAGCCGCTCACCGTCTCCTTGGGTGGCATGTTAAATTGTCCGAACACATACTTATATAGCCCTTTGTTTTAGTCAATAATTGTATGGCATGTCACCAAGATATTTTGAAAGCGACCAAACCGCTGCCACAAAACATGAAAGAATAGTCCTGTCAGAAGGGAGGTGGCAAATTTACGAAAAGGGCAATCTGCAAATCTCCATCGATGGCCTCAATATCATTAGGTAATTCTTTTATATACCATTATAACTTCGATATTAAAATTATTTGAAATATGAGAGAAAAAGGGGGCAGCAGGATGAGAGAGAGAGAGAGAGATATTATTGGAGACCAAATAAGGCATTTAACTTGGCAACCCCTGAAAAATTACTTAACGTCAATAATATTACTCATAACTGACATATATTCAAAAAAGCATAC
This sequence comes from Trigoniulus corallinus, assembly GCA_013389805.1. Lineage (NCBI taxonomy): Eukaryota > Metazoa > Arthropoda > Diplopoda > Spirobolida > Trigoniulidae > Trigoniulus > Trigoniulus corallinus. The sequence continues at coordinate 6,748,883 of JAAFCE010009126.1, forward strand.
AACAGTAGAAGCAAAGACTACCCATATAATATCTAGAATTGATTTAACCAACGGGACAGACCATAAAAGGGGCCCTCCTCCCTCCCTTCCTTCCTCTCTCTCTCTCTTCCTTTCCCTCGCCTTCCTGTTGCAATTTCAGAAAATAATAACTATAATATTTTACCTTAGGAGCATTAACGACTCTAATACTAATATTACATAACACCATACTGCAAGTCAGTTTACAGTCGATGTCTTTTATTACCCATAAATGGGTGATGGAGTTGTGGAAAGTGGAGAGCGCGACTAGGACAACAACAAACAATATAATAATTATTAAATATTGACTATAATAAGTTTGGGGTAGGGAAAAGACGCAGAAAAACCCCTTATTAAAATACGGGTTTTGCTAGAGGGAATAATCCGGAAGGTAGTTCCTTCCCCCTTCTGAAAACTAAAAAAAATGCCAAACAATCAAAGAGTTAGTAGATCCTCCCACTGCTATAAACACGAAAAGGTCTTTGCACGACCCCTTACTAACCTATACCAAGATATTCTATTACAACCACGTGGAAAGAAGGCGTCCTCGTTTCCATGGCAACCATCGACAGGCTTTCATTTGAAATACATCGTTTCTGTTTTAATATCTCGGACTCATAACTACCCCATCCCGCCACAGACCGGAAAAGAATTAAATAAATGTTATTCATGAATGTAGCCTCTTATCAGCTATACCAGTGGTGGCGAACCTTTTTTTGAAGATGTGTCACAATAACACGAAAAAAACACCAAAAAGTTGTCCGCGGGTCAAGTGCAAGGGCTATTCAAATTATATTAATAAAAAGAAATTATTATTAATAATGAATAGATTAGTTTATTGAAGTACCTTAAGAAGTTTATAGAACATCATAATACCCTTATCTCGCCTGTGGCAGAGTCGGGTTTGCCGGTTCTAGCCCACCAGCTCCCCGTCCACCACACACACACGCACTATGAGACCATAAACTAGATACGAGTCACACTCGGGTCATTTAAAATTACACGGTGGGTCACAGGTTCGCCACCACTGAGCTATACCTTCCAATTCGTCTGCATCGTCTCAATTCCTGGGGTAGGCCGGCATCCCCCCTCACAGACTACTCAGCCAATATTCCTGCGGGTTCCAGACGCCTGGCTGGGGTACCCCCCAGTCAGAGCATGTTCAGTGGACTCACAGATCCGACCCTGCCACAGGCGGGATAAGGGTATGATGATGGTGATGATCAGCTATATATACTGTACCTTTGAAAATGATCAGCACATGGAGTGCATGATGACATCTCTTCCATCCCGAATGGGAATCAAAGTCGGTGCCCTACCTTGTGGGTATGATGTCTCTTTCCACGCCCTTTTTTCATGGAGAAACTCTTAAGTGTCGAAGTTCGCCTCTCCACGTCTTCGATAGATAACCCACAAGGGGGCTATTAATAACTGAGAATTGTCAAACTGACCCAACCTGACAGAAGAGACATTAAGATCTCTCTCTATCAAATCCGGGATGAAGAGAGAGAGAGGAGAAGGAAGCGGCTAACAAAACACCAAACCCAGTTGAGAGGAGGCGAACCTACTTACTTTTAAGTTCGGCACGTAAGAGCGCCGTACCCTCGAACTACCCTACTAAGATTTTGCGATAATATTTAATTGTACCGGTGAATGTCAGCGAACCTCCCTTCCGCGACAATTACTTTAAAACTACTTTGCACACCACTTTACTGTGAGCAGGAAAGAGGGGACGGTGGGGCCGGTGGAAAGAGGTGTACGAATTTAGATCTCTCATCGATGTACACATTATTTCTTCAAGAAAGTCGCACAGCCAACTCTCAGACTCTGCAATAATACAACATTGGTTGCATGATTAACTCTTAATAATTTATACCTTACCTTCTTTCCCTTGCCGAAAACTATTCCCCCCCTCTCTCTTTCTCTCTCCTACATGTTGTTACCTGTATGGCCGGTTATGGTTATTATTGTCGTCGACGTTATGCCGACCAATAGTGAAATTGCATTAAAAAAATTGGCTATTCAATTCATCATTCCAACTCTACATACAGGTGTGTGTGTATATATATAGGTACAACTTAATGATTTTAAAAGAGGTAATGGGGAGGGCTATTAAATGTTATTAGAAGTCATTTCGGATAAAAAGTTGTATTGGATTTATGATTTGCCGGATCACCAACGTTGCATTTTTACAACAGCCATACGCGACTAGCAATGTAATCACGCATTTACTGTCTGACCAACAACAGCGACATAAAAAACAAAATAGCTATATAAATAGGTTGCTACAGGGTGATTCTCATAAAACCCTCTTTTCTCGGGACGAGAGAAGGTTAGGGGAGCAGGAGATGGTCAAGGAGATAGTGCTGTCAAGGCTTCCTTACCGTTGTTACCTTCACCAAGAGGCAACAGCAGCACCTTGATCTCAGAGCCACTTTGCCCCATTCGGAACTCTACTGTACTCAGTGCCTACGATTAGGACCTACGCAAACCCGGATTAACCTCCCCTCAAAAGTGATACGGGAATTGCTAAAAACTACTACAACTAACCCTTCCCCCCCCATGGCAGGGTACCCATCTTTGCCCCTGTGAATAGCCGCACGGGCGATCCATTGGACAGTATTTTACGCAGCAGACTACTGACCAAAGCTGTAACCCCTATACTTACTTATCGTTAGCCTACTGGTCGTTGGGAGCACTCCACCGAGCTACTACACTTGGGAATTTCGCCTTATCTACCTGTTGCATAGTAGGGTTCTTTTAAGTGCAAATGACATCGTACACCACACCGGGCAACGGCTTTGCTTCCTATCCGACGGAAGGCACATTCGGGGTGTCCCTCTCTCGCCCGATGACGAAACCAGCCCTCCTCTACCGTGTATCGAACCTGTAAGCACTGACGCAGTGATCGAGCACACTACCCTCTGCGCCACCGAGGCGGGCATACAGGGACTGGTAAGAAAAGAAAGCAGAGATGTATTTTAATCCATGAAAATTATTATTTATTCTTGTATACGGCCCAGGACCTATAAAAGTGCCTGATAACTAACCTACAAAACAACGTGACCTTAATGAGACTCTCAGTGGCGTGCTTGATTGAAAACTGCAAGAAAGCAGGTGGAGACTCCAATAGCGCCACTAGCATTTAGGACCGACGATGGGTGCATAACCCGACACATATGAGAAGGAGGATTGAATGCAGTCAGCATTTGCAGGAACCTGCTCCCCTATATCACAGGAGGCCAGCATGTTCTACGAAGTAACTCCCTACTCAGACTAGCCTTAGAGGGGTCAAATAGGAGGGTGACGCTTCACTATGCTACCATTCTGACAGCCATAGGATGTAGATCAGATCAAATGGCCCTTTCTATCATGTAAACTAGTGAACCTAAAACCAGTGGTCTCAATCTCAGTTACATGGTGTTGAAAAGGGAGAGGGGTAAGGTGAGGGCTCTAAGGAGGGAGGGAGAGAAGGGATAGGGAGCGTTCACATCAAAATCCACACCAAAGCTAACACTGGCGACTATTCAATTTGCACCATTGTTCATGTTTTTTTTTCTTCGTCTCTAAGGTGCCCTACACCCCTCATTCTGATAAGGTTGAAATTATGTGTTAAAAACTATATGGATACAAATATCACTTTATGTACTCAAGTATAGCATTACATGGTACAAAAGTTGGAGGAGAGAAAGGGATTCAAAGGGGTCAGTGAGAGAAAGATGCACCACGTAGAGAGAAAGAGAGACAAGAGCATTTTCATTATCCATTAATGCACTTGTAACTGTAGAATCCCTAAAGGCCCGCCATAATAACACCATGGGCAAAGTGAGGAAAGGGGAGAGGAGGGGTAAACAAAGACAACAAACAATTTGATGGAAAAGTCTGGAACGACGATCCCTTCCCTAAAACCACAACGGCATACAAAGTCGAGAGAGAAAGCATTTCCGACGGAACTCGATCCGACGACTTCAAATTGATGATGCCGGTCATGTTAGTCAATGCACATCAGCAATACCGAAACTAAGATGGCCAATTTTTGAGGCATGGTTACGAAGTACGCGAGTCCATCTCGGTGGCTTAGTGGATAGTATACTTAATTCCTAAGTTGTTGGTGGCAGGTTCAATTCTGGCCTAGGCAGGTAGCTCTTTTTTTTCAGGCTAAAGGGTCCCCAATTTGAAGCCTGCGATGTTACTACATGAAGTGAAATAAACATACGCGTAAACCGGCAAAATCTCCGGGTGTTGAAGGTCACCCTCCGGCTGTTGTTTGCGTGTTTGTTGGTGTTTTAGGGCCCTTCAACTACAAGGTCATTACAGCCCCGTCCACAGCATAGTTCTCATGCAGAGCATGCACAGAAACTACACTCATGCGACGATTTTTGGGTATTAGCAGTACCCAGTTTTCCCAAGCGGCCACCCATGTCAGTACTAGCTGGGGTTGCGCTGCTTAACTTCAGGGATCAGACGAGAACTGGTGTGTCCAACGCAATTCGCCGCTCCCCACCGTCCGGCGTCAGTGAAATAAATTACTCCACGAAGAAATAACAAATAGACATTAACTAAGCAAGGGACTGTCGCATTAGGTCGGCAACCGGCCGCCTAAAAACACCACCTAGCAGAACCTACTTCTCGGGTAACCTGAGAGCCCTGGTCAGCTGCCCTTGCGAAAGGTAAGGGGTAGGGCGTAAGTGGTAGAAAGAACACCTCATTATTTGTCAGCAAACGTACTCAGTTTTCTACTTTGTGGTTGCAGGTTCGATCCTAATCCTTGTCTTGAAAACGACAAATGACGCCTAATCAGCGAAATTCCCTAGTGTAGCAGTTCTCAGACGGAGGCACCAGACACTCTTTAGCAGCAGCAGCATGTCCCAACTTAATTAAACTTAACCACTCCACTTTAAGTATCCAAAGAGTAATTTGGCATTCTTGTGCCACCACCATTTAACTAGATACTGGAAACTCTAATAGGCTAATTCCCAAATCAACACTTGCCTTTCTCTTTCGTGTTGAAAGAGGAAGAGTTGGAGTATGGGCCGAAAGTAAAACAGAGAGACCACTGCAGTGGCTTTTAAGACATCTTGGAGGGGGCGGGAAATCGATTTGTTTAGATTCCATACAAACGGTAGCCTGTTAAAATGCCGCATGTGACTACAAACGGTGTCCAGTTGTCCTATGTTTAAACACTCTGATCACACAGACGCTCTCAAGTGACTTGACCAGCAATAGTGCTAAGGGTCATCCTTCCTTCGCCCTCCCCCCTTTTCCCCCCTTCTCATAAAAGAGAAGATGACGAAGGACAAGAGAGACTTGAGTAGATTTGGAAAGGAGGGCAAATTGAGTGAATAATGATTATTTCAGAATAATATTCACTAAGTCCCTCTCGAAAGGATGTAATCCAAAACCACTGTTCAATTCGTGAAAACGAAGAATCCAAATATACAATAAAATTCCGATGATTGGTCAACCAAATTTCCTGTGTAACGCAATTCCTCAAAAATCCTCAGTTTACTGCATTTTACTGAAGGGAGAAAGAGGAGAGGGGAAAAATAGGATGGGGGAACAATTTCAGCCAAACAGGATATAGGATTTTCAGTAAATACAACAGCCCACGTTGAAACAACCAATGTCATATGATGCTGCCGGACATTTTCCTGGGAAAATGTTATTTAATTATTTATTTCTCGAGGACTTCTTTATTTATTTATTGATCACTAAATAATATCCTCACTTTTTACTAAGGTTTCCCTTTCAGTACTCATCATAATCCCCTATTAAATCCATGCTATAAATCCTAAGAATCTTAAGCATCCTAGATATCCAGTTGGTCACGTTTCAGCAGATCGCTACTCAGATCCGTTGTACCCCTAGCATGATCGAAAGAGGTGACTAACACTGCCCATCTAACAATCTCTTTGACACCTTCCAATTCAGTAACCCCCTCCTCTCTCTCTCTCTCTCTCTCTCTCTCATAGTTGTGCGCCAGACATGAGCCCATTCTATGCAGGTTCGATCCTGCTCCAGAATAGACCTCATTATGATTAAAAGATTGACCACACTGGAATGAATGGTCAGCAGAAAGCAAGTGCGTTGCAGACATCTGATGTCAGTATGCCAGATACTTCAGCTTATAGTTTACAGGCCTACGTGGTTTCACATGGACGAGTTGATTCGAAACCCCCTGGGAGCGGCGAATTGTGTGAGACACACCAGCTCTCGTCTGATCACTGAAGTTAAGCAACGCAACCCAAGCTAGTACTGACATGGGTGGCCGCTTGGGAAAACTGGGTACTGCTAATACCCAAAAATCGTCGCATTAGTGTAGTGTCTGTGCAGTCTCTGCATAAGAACTATGCTGTGGACGGGGCTGTAATGACCTTGTAGTTGAAGGGCCCTAAAACACCAACAAACAAACAAATTCTCTCCTTCAAATAGCACAATTCCTGAGTGACTCTGAATAGAGAGCACACGGCCGACCAGGCAAGTTTCGATCAGGATCTTTCTACCCCTTACTCACCCGCCGTGCAAAATGTAACCTTTAAATCACAGTGGAAATAAATATGTAGATCACAAATTTCCAGGGTATAAGAGATTGGCATCATCCTTATCACCCCTCCCCTCCATCACCAGCCAATGGTTATCAGAACTGACATCCCGACGTTAGACGATTAAATAAACTAATTTCGACAGTTTGAGTTTCACAGATGGATTATTCAGGTCCACTGTATCCTTACGACTGTTTACGTGATCGTTAGTAGCGCCCAAAAGGGTTGTGACATCAAGTAATTTTGCGGTTAGTCACTGTACAACATTTTGCTCTTGAGGTCTCCATGTCTCCTACCATGTCCCCCTTCCAACTGTCACTTTCCCTTCATCAATGTTCGGTCACTATCAATTTCTGCCACTCTCTGTTTCTACCTCTGGTTTAATTTACTGTTTACTTTCCTGTCTGTCTTTATTTTCCCCAAGATATTCAGGCCTCACCATTACCACCAGACCGTGGTTTTTGGTGCAAGAAAACGGAATTGGGCAATAGTCATAGAGGATAATGGTCCCCTCCATTTCAGAGAGATAGAGAACGAATAACGTGTAACGAAAATGAAATTTTTTTCAAATACAGATTGATGCTCTGTACAGGGATGAAAGATGGATTCAAGGCACAGTGGATATTGAATTCCAACAGGGAGTGGAAGAGTCTTTACCCTTTGTAGTAGTGAATAAAATCTCATAAAAGAGAGCTACTGTACCATGTGGACGTCTCCAAAAAGGGCATTGGCATAAAAAAGAAGAAAGAAAGAAGGGATTCAGGGAATAGAGGAAGAGAAGAGGGTGAGACACAAAATACACAAAATATTTCAATAACCAACATCCTCAACCCCTTCCTGGATTCCGTAATTTTTTTTTTCTCTCTTGGAATGTTCCTCTCTGTACATGAATCCCTTTTCTCCTTCACTTATCCCGTCCTTTTCTCACTTCTTCTTCTTCTTCATCACCTCCTCCTCCTTCACCTCTTCTTTTCGTACTCCAATTTTCTTCACCTTCTTCATCTTGCAACCCATTCTAAGTTAAATTGCTTGAGAAAATGCTATCTAGTGCCAGAAAATGCAGTCTCCGTATAATATATAGAGCAATTACTTTTCATAACTGAGAGCCCCAGAAACCTTTAAAACCATGTTATTTTGGTGCATTATGTGATCCAATGAGGGCATCATTAAAATTTAAGAGCTTTGGATAAATTTTCTTAGTAAACTCTTCGCAACAGCTTCTCGGGCCCATTTTATGAGCTTCCAAAGACTTGAGAGTGCACTGTCGCACAAATGCGCCAGTCGACGGCCAATCTCATTCCAATCTTGCTCCTCTTTTACATTTAATAAGCGGTCTCCCGAGCACCACTCTCTACACTCTACCCTTCTTTCATCTATAGTATAAACGTACAGGATCAGACGAAAGTCACTATCCCTCTTAAATAGTATAGAATTCTTGTCATTTTCAGCTCCAAAGTTCTGATTAGGTTAGAGTTGTTGCTGTTTGTGTTTTAGGGCCCTTCAACTACGAGGTCACTAGAGCCCCGTCCACAGCATAGTTCTTATGCAGAGACTGCACAGACACTACACTAATGCGCCGATTTTTGGGTATTAGCGGTACCCAGTTTTCCCAAACGGCCACCGATGTCAGTACTAGCTGGGGTTACGCTGCTTAACTTCAGTGATCAGACGAGAACTGGTGTGTCCAACGCAATTCGCCGCTCCCATTAGGTTAGAGCAGTGGTCTTCAATCTTTGTCGATTCACGGAACCCTTAGAACTATGTCTTGGGAGAACCCCATCCCACCTTTAGAAAAGTATATCTTGCCGCTGCTAATGAATTTTCATTTTGACTCGCCGAACCCCCAGAGATGTATTGCGGAACCCTGGGGTTCCACGGAACACAGTTTGAAGATCGCTAGGTTAGAGGGTGGCAGAACTCTGATGGGGCAGGTTCGCTCCTGAATCGAGGTGATTTCACCTTCTCGGGCGACATAGAGGGTGTCGTGTAATCCGTTGTCGAGTGGAAATTAAATCCGTGCACTCGTATGGTGTTATGATGTCACCAATACACAGAAAAGAATTCTTACTCATCATCATCCTCATACTGCCCGCCGCGATGACGTAGTGGTTAGCGCGCTGGCCAACTACGCCGCTAGTTCTAGGTTCGATACTGGAGATGCTGGACCGTGGTGGGTCGGCTTCTTTGGGGCGAGAGAGTAGCCGCAAGTGTGCCTTCTTTCGGATGAGAAGTAAAACCGAGGTCCCGTGTGGGTGTACGATGGCACTTGCAAGTAAAAGATTCCTCTCTACTACGCAACGGGTAGATGAATCAAAAATTTCCAGGTGTAGGAGCTCGCCCCCTGGCGTCGGTAGCATTCCCCAACGAACACTAGACCGACGATAAATAAGCGTAGGGGTGCAGCTTTGGCCGGCAACCAGCTGCGGAAAAAACTATGACCAATATATCACCCTGTGTCCATTCAGAGGGACAAATAGGTACCCGACCCTGCCATAGGCGGGAAAAGGGTTAGGAGTTGCTTTGCTTTGCATCATCCTCATACTCGCCTGTGACAGGGTCTGTCTTCTTCATGTTTATCTTTAGCCCTCCCTTTTCTATCGCTCCTCTAACAAGGTTTAGGTCCTTCTCTACTTGTTCTCTGGAGTTACTAAGTTTTCCAATATCGTCGGCAAATACCATGCTCTGAGGGCCCCATTCTCCTATTCCCGTCAGAGCTCGTCCTTACCAGAAATGAAAAGCTATGGAGTTAGTGTTGAACCTTGGTGCACCCAAACCTTCACTGGAAGCCTCCAATATTTTCCAAAGGCGTCCCTACTCTGGCTATGGAACCATCATACATATCCTTAACTATTCGAATAAACCCGTCTTCTACTCCCGTTTTTCGTAACACCCCCAGATCTGTCATGGAAAACTCATAAGCTTTCTCCAAGTCGATAAAGATGGCATGGAGATCTTTCTTTGCTGCCCTACACTTTTCTATCATCTGCCTCAGAATGAAGATTGTTTTCATTGTGGACCTACTTGGAGTGAACCAAAACTGATTCCCCCGGACACTAGTTCAATCCTGGAGGCGACATTCTCTTATTCTCTTTCAGAGTTTCTTGAAATGGCTCATTAGCTTAATACCTCTATAGTTACTACAATCTTGGATATCACCTTTACCCTTTAGGAGTGGTACTATCCAACTCTCCAGCCATGCAGAAGGCATTCTATCTCCACTAGTGGTCCTATTGAAAAGTTTCCTAAGCCATCTGATTCCTGTGCCCCCAAGTCAATGCCACACTTCACTGGCGACTCTATCTGGGCCTACAGCTTTGCGACCTTTCATCTTCCTAAGAGCTCTGACTATTTACAGCATGAAAACTTAATCCATTACTAAATATTCCAAAACTCAGTCCAGGAAATGCCCCCTATTATGTATGTAACGCTCTCCTCTAACATCAGCATGTGCCAGTGTCTAGGCTCTTTACTAAAGTCACAGGGCGCATCCTCTACTCATAAACGTAGGGAAGGGGAAATTTGCCGATCTTCATCTTACAGACGAGCGACACATTTCCACCTTGTTACATAATCCCGGTCTCCCTTTTTGCTGAAAGAATTATTTGTCAGGTTTCTCTGTGTCGCTCTTGCGGAAAAGAAATCACGGGCCGCAGGCGGGATTAACGTTGTAGTCACACATTCATGAGTTTCTGACGTATCCCTATCCCCCCCCCCACAATTGTTTTCCCGTGTATGAAAAGGAAGTCTGCCATTACCACGATATATAATAGATTCCCCCAGTGCGTTGTTAATAGCTTCAAAACAGAAATAATCCGACCAACCTTTTAAGTACTTTAACGGTTGATTAATACGATGAATTCAATGAGTGGTCACAGCTGGTCAGGATCTTGCAAAAGGGCGAAGAGGAAGGGGAGAGAAATGAAAGAAACGGTAGATGGAGGAGAAGTAAGTAGTTAAATCTGTAATACGAACATCTTAATGTCATCCTACTGCATTTCGAATATAAGCAGAGAGAGACTTGGGGAGAGAGAGAGGCACTTGGGACATTTTGTCGACTAAGTAACATCTTCTTCTCTGTTCCTACCTTAGATTTGGCAACAAAGAACAAGCGGAAGGCGAAGATCAATTACAAAATGGTAAAGGGTTGAACGATTATTATTATTACTAATTTTACAATACGTCACTTTGGTCATGAGCCTGACTCTTGTTGCATTGTGGTTATTGTGCAAAAAGTCAGACATCATGTAATATTATACCTAACAAAGCATTAATTTACCTGCCAAAAATTTCTATTTTGGTTGTGTAATGCGGTTTTGGAACAGTGGAGTAGGCCGACATTCCCTCACAGACAACTCAGCCAATATTTCCTGCGGTCTCCAGACGCCCGGCAGGGGTGCCCCCAGGTAGAACATGTTCATTGGACTCGTAGACCCGAGCCTGCCACAAGCGGGATAAGGGTGTGATGATGATGATGGGAACTGGGATCCAGAGAGAGAGAGAGGAGGCTTATCTACCTCTGACTTAGGATGGATCCTTCGTACAGATGGGTCAAATTCTAATTCACTACACTGCAAGCAGCCTTATTTGGCCAATTTGGCAGTGGAGGGACTAACTCTCATTCCTACATATGATACCGTAAAACTCCTAAAACCATGCTACAATTGCTGTATCCCCTACAATACTTCCAATGGTGGCCTCCACTTTATCCTCTCCAAGGGTATTCCATTGCTGAATGGTCCTTGGGGAAAAAAAAGACCAGTAGTATGAGTCTATCCGTGCCCTTATCTCCTTCACTTTATAGGAATGATCCTTTCTCCCCTTATATTCAGTCAGGGATATACTTCCAACCAGAGGTCCACTGCACCCCATCAGCAGCAGTAGTCTGATAAAAAGACTAATGCTGTGAGATACACGCCTCTGGCTTAGTGCGTCCCACCCTAATTTCCTAATCATGTCAGACGCACTCTCCCTGCGAGAAAATCTGCGGATTACAATTCTTGCTGCCCTCCTTGGGGTCCTTTCAATTTCCCAAGATAAGTCCTGCCTAAAGGGAAACCAAATTGGACAAAATGTCTGTTTCTCATTCCACAGGTAAATAAATACAGGTGATACTTTGACAATTTCTAGATGATGCAAAACAGCTTTCAATCGCTGATCTCCCCATGTGTATTTACTGACTTGTCGGTGGCGATTCTAAAGCCAAGTCGTGGTCAGACAGGGAGGATTACGAGGAAGAGGCAAGTAACATAATGTAGTCTCCCAAAAAGTGTGAATTTACACCTTGAATTATGCCTGAAGAAGTGCTGTGTTAAAACACATGAGCACAACACTAAAAATTAAGGGATGAGATAATTATTATCAGGAGTGCAATCTGAGAGGAGAAGGAGAGACCGTGCCTATTGTCCAATCGTCCCATTCAGAGCAATTGATAATAACTGAGTCTATAATTCGTCGACATAATAATGTTCACCCAACAGGTATATTTAGCTCAAACAATAATCTTATCCACTACTACCACAACCACCATGCAACAACAACAACAACATGATGATGATAATCATCGTGCTTAGCCTCAGTTCGCATTATCGCTCGATTCCTTTAGCCACCCCACCGGCTTCATATTATCTATTATTTAAACTTTTCAAACTCCTCTTACTCAAGTCCTATCACCCCACCACCACCAATCGATTATTTCTATGAATAAGATTGAATAGTGGGAGATGTGTGGAGAGAGTCGTTCAGCTAGCGCACACAGCCTGTCGCCTATGATCATTCTCTCTCTGTATCTTTTCTTGCCATTTTTCGATCAAAATTGCAGGAAATTATTTATTTAAAATTAACGCCCACTCTTTGTTGACGCTGTTATCCAACTCTTTAATTAACTTCCATTTATAAGCAGCAATCATCAAATAATACGCATATTTTTACTAGCGTGAAAAGCATGAAATGATGACAATTGATTACTGTCAATGACAAAAATGTGTACTGCTGCACCATACAATGCCAAGCTATTCAGCAGGTCTAGTGTGTTGCTGTAACAACCTCCTCATGTGGCAGGCATATCAATGTTTGTGTGCAATATCTTATATCCTATTCCACCTCCCTCCCTTTCATTTCGTCTCTCAAGTTTTTATCAACATCTACGTTGTCATTAGGTGGGTGTGTAGCTGGCATTCACCAGATCTATAAACACACACACATGTGTGCTTGTGCTGTCTTGTTGTTGTTGCTGCTGCTGCTACCGCCGCCGCCTCTGAAATGCCACATAAACATTTTATTATATTATTTTTTTAATGTTCATTTGTAATGATAACTTGCCATCGAAATGGATGTGGCAGAAGCAGCAGCTGCATGCAGTTACAGTAGTAGCAACTCACTCTATCTCTTTCTCTCTCTAAATGTAGCAGTAGTAGCAACAGCAGCAGAACTAACGTTGCCCCAGTCAGCAACCTGAAAATGATGAGTGCAGGGCACCCATCAGGATTGACAACAACAACAGAAAGAGTAATAGGGAGAGAGGTGGTTGAGGACGAGAGTGCACCACCACGCAACTTGGAATTACTGTGATTATCTACGTTGCCGCAACAACATCAAAAAAACTACAGCAATGAAAGAAAAAATCTTTAAAAAAAAAAATAGTTTTAATTTGAACGCATGCAACACGCTTTCAAACACTGACAAGGCGATCAATAATAGTAGATGCTCATGCGTGTGCTAATAGCAAGCTTGAAGACCTAAACCAAGTGGTAGAAATGACAGGAAAGAAAAAAACATTGAAAATTTTTAATTCAAGTTGCAGTAACTTATTGCAGTTACAGTATGTCATCAACAGCCACATTTTGAGTCTCAACAACGACGCATGCGCTCTAGAACATCTTGAATAAGTATTATGTCCAAGCTGAAACCACACACACTTCAAACCCAAATTAGTGAGTGATAACTGTGTCAATTCATGATAGCAAGTTATTTCTGCCTGAAATGCACTACCTTTTACAGACTTGCCTATAACATTAGTAGCAACAAAAGTAGATTTTGCCTAATAGATGCATTTGAAATTATAGTATGACAACAGTAACTTTTTCGACATTTTTGATGGTTAAGAAAACTTTTTACTTACTCAAATCTTAATTTTATGATTCAGTTGAATCCTCCGCGTCCTATTTTTTATTGTGAAATCAGTTATAACATAAGAATAAGATCATTATCTTACTTATAGTTTCGTCCTTTAGTCAACTTCGTGATCGACGAAATACGACTCCATTTTAACGTTCCAAAACTCTCGTGCGGCGTTCTAAAGATATTCGAATTTCATTTTTCAAATCTTACGGTGGCTTCTTACGGCTGCGATTCTACTGTAGATTTTCGTTTTGGTGTTTTAGGGCCTTTCAACTACAAAGGTCAATAGATTCCCGTTCACTGCGTAGATCTGATGCAAAGACTGCGCAGACAACACGCTGATGCGACGACTTTTGGGTATAAGCAGTACTCAGTTTTCCCGAGCGGCCACCCATGTTCGTAATAGCTGGGATTGTGTTCAGTGTCGGATTTCGATATTGAGAGGCCCTAGGCTATTTCAATTTTGAGGCCCTTTTCTTAAGTTTTGAAGCCTGCTAAATGTTGAGACCCTAGGCTTCAGCCTACTTAGCCTAGTGGTAAATCCGGCACTGGTCGTGTTGCTTAACTTCAGTGATGAAAGTGAACGGCTGTATTGCGTTGGACACACCAGTTCTCGTCTGATCACTGAAGTTAAGCAGGGCAACCCCAGCTAGTACTGACATGGGTGGCCGCTTGAGAAAATTGGGTACCGCTAATACCCCAAAATCGTCACATTAGTGTGTAGTGCCTGTGCAGTTCCTGCATTACAACTACGCAGTGGACGGGGCTCTAATGACAACTTAACAAAACAAAAAAAATCAGTGATGAGACAAGAACTGGTGTGTCCAACGCAGTAAGCCTCTCCCTGTACTATAGAGAACATGGAGTCCTTTTTTATTTACTTGACCAGATGGAAGAAGATTTACTTTCAGCTCAGTACAACACTATGGTGTACTATTTGATGTGTAATGGTTGTGAGAACAAAAGCCTTTTCTTCTGCATTTTAACTCAGAAATCAATGATATGAAATGAAAAATAACCAACTTGTTTTTCTCTCGTTAAGCCCACGTCGTTCTCTAACTAAATCTATAAGACATCATAACAGTTCCAAAATGATAAACATTGCCATTTCGACATTTTATTAGCCAGTGAAGAAAATTGTTTTCAACTTCAGTGTATCCAATATCCCCCCTCTCTCTTTCTTTTCTATCAATACAATCGAAAGAAAATGAGGTTTATTACTTTTATAATAAATTTCAGAGAAAATAAAATTGAAGTTACTGTTCACAGAAAGAAATAAACTTCTTGTTACAAGTTCTCTTAGTATTGACGTCCTTAGTATAAAGAAATCGTTTCAATATTGATGACTGTTCAATAACATTATCGTTTTTAAAGCACGCCTGCCACCATGTTATGCAATAATAAAGCCGACCATTAAATAATGAATACTACGCATCAAATTAATGCTGGAAATTTAAAATTTAAATATAATGGACCATGTCCTTCTCTCTTGGAGGGGGCGAATTGCGTTGGACACACCAGTTCTCGTCTGATCACTGAAGCTAAGCAGCGCAACCCCAGCTAGTACTGACATGGGTGGCCGCTTGGGAAAGCTAGGTACTGCTACTACCCAAAAAACGTGCAGTGTCTGTGCCGTCTCTGCATCAGAACATGCCGTGGACGGGGCTCTAATGACCTTGTAGTTCAAGGGCCCTAAAACAACAACAATGTCCTTCTCTACTCTGACTCGGTGGCGAAGTGGGTAGCGTGCGCAACCAGTGGTTCCAGGTTCAATACTGGGCCGAGATGGGTTGGCTTCTTTCTGGCGAGAGAGATGCCCCGAGTGCGCTTTCCTTCGCATGAGAAGTAAAACCGTGGTCCCGTGTGGTGTACGATGGCATTGGCAGGTAAAAGAGGCAGGTCCTCTCTACTATTCAACGGTAAATGAGACAAAATTTCAAGGTGTAGCAGCTCGCCGTCCTGGTGTCGGTGGAATTCTCCAACGACGGACACACCAGTTCTCGTCAGATCACTGAAGTTAAGCAACGCAGCACAAGTTAATACCGACATGGGTGGTCGGTTGAACACTGGGTGCTGCTAATTTCCGCTCTCCTACTTCACGCACTCCTACCTCCCTCTCACCTGCGAGCAGCCACCGTAAGGTGCGCCCTGTTATGGCTGCTTGGTCGACTCCGCAACCCGTTGGTGCAACGATAAATGGACATAGGGGTTGAAGCTTTGGTCGGCAACCGGCAGCCAGGTGTCCATTTAGAAGGATATGACGAGTACCTGACCCTGCCATAGACGGGAAAAGGTTTAGGAGTTGCTTTTTTGACCATATATTTCTCTCTAACCTACGTCTCCTAGGTATTGTCTACTTCTACTAGGACACTAGGGATTTCTAGCCCAGTAAACTTTACAGCACTTCGACAGCTTTGGGAGACGTCAGATTGCATCCATCCGTTTGCATTTGTTATCTGACATTATAGCAGTAATATCGGCTATTTCTCAGAAATCTTTTAACATCATTCAAGAATAAAATTAATTAGTTTTTAAACTTGCATAAAGAGGGCATTTGGATATTGTCGATTGTTTAAAATTCTTTCGTAGAAAATTTCAAAGCCCAACTTATCAGCTTCATTTGGGCAATTTAGTTTATAACAATAATAAAAAAAACATCATTAAATAGTCTGTCGCATAAAAAAATATTTTTTAATTCTGCTTCTGATTATCTTTTCAACGAGTTTTCTTCATATCTTGTGAGTGAGTTGTGGATTCGGCATTTCAGCAACCTTCAGGAGAGAGAGAAAGAGGAAAAATGCGCATATCTTTTGTATGTGTGTGTCTTTCTCAGAACGTGCAGATTGATGCTAATGATAAATCTTATTTTCCAGGGTATTTTTAATCATCGAATCTCTGAAGCGGATGGAATATATTTTATGCATACAGCCTATATTAAATTGCGTTATCGAAATTCTGATTTTTTAATTAAGTCAAAGTATTGAAATTTCTCCTCTGAAACGTACTGAACAAGGGCTGCACACCAATCAGATTTTTTTTTATTAAAATACTTAAATTCCCTTGCTTTCAAAACGACTAATGGGTATTTAGTTTAGTGTTTTAGCTGATATCACGAAAATATTGACTTTATTGCGTATATTTTTAATTTACTTTTATTTCATAAATTTAGAGATAAGGTACTGTAATAGGCATAGGAAGATTAATTTAATTTGGTTATTTAACGTCGTTAAATAACGTGGCTATTTCACGACAGCAAGAAGAAGGTGCGATCTCACAACTGCTAATTTGCACACACATTTCTTCTCTACGTAGAAAGGGAAGTCGTGACCCCGTGTGGTGTGTACCATGTGACCTTCACCTAAAAGAGCCCTTTCTAACATGGAGTAAATTACACTTGCAAATCAGTACAAAATTCCCAACTCGCCCCCCTCCCGCCGACATCACTAATCACCTTCAGCAGCCTAAGGGCGTAGTAGGCCCTTATACATTATGGCCAACAAACAATATTGTTGACCCTATTCGGCATTCCATTTTTTTTAATATTTTAAATTTGTTATTGACGCCAGAGAACAAGGTCCTACATGGCGAGCTACGTGATGAGCAGGACTATTTATTGTGTCAGTGGCCTTATTCGAGCCTGGATTTGTTTTTGTTTCGTTGGTGTTTTAGGGCCCTTTAACTACAAGGTCATTAGAGCCCCGTCCACTGAATAGTTCTAGTGCAGAGATTGCTCAGACACTACGCTAATGCGACGATTATTGGGTATTAGCGGTATCCAGTTTTCCCAAGCGGCCAACCATGTCAGTAGTAGCTGGGGTTGCGTTGCTTAACTTCAGTGATCAGACGAGAACTGGTGTGCCCAACGCAATAACCCGCTTCCCAGCGATCTTGGACTGAGGAGAGTGGCTTATTTCGAGCGAGCAAGAGAGAGGTCTCCAATGATCCTGTGTGGTGTTCAGGATGTTACACTGCACGGAAAAGGACCCCTTCTCGACTTGCAACGATTACATCGGAAAATTTTCCAGGTGCAGGAGCTTGCCCCCTGGCTTCCGTGGCTTTCGTGGGCCCTAATGACCTTTGTAGTCGATGGGCCCTAAAACACAAACAACAGCACCCCCCCCCCGGCTTCCGTAGAGTGCTTCAACGAACAGTAGGCCGACGATAAGTGGGCTCGAGAGTTGCAGCATCAGTTGTGTCAATGGACAAAAATGGGCAAGGCATTACGCCCATTCCGATAGAAGGTGCACTTGTACTTGTGACTTGCGCCACCCATCTTTCAGGTTTGAACCCCGAAACACAGCCTCACAGCTACAACCACTTAGCCTCTGTGACAAACTGTATGAATAGAAACTGGCCGGCAGTCAAGGATGTATTTTCGATTCTGAGAATAGCCATTTTATTTCTTTCCATCTGTCCTTTCATACTGTATGTTAGTAAGGAAATGTTTTATTTTGTTATATTTGCAACGAGATGTTGATATTCGTTTGCAGAATGGAGCTATTGTTGTGGTGTGTAACCGTTTTATAAAAAAAAATAATTGCGAAAGATATCAAGCAAAACATCACCAAACATATAATAACAAAATAAACACTCCACGTCAATAAATCTCTGTCTAATGTCATTTATCTCATATTTTGTTATTTGTACTTCAAATGGGATTTTATCATTTTTCATTTTTTGTATGTGTTATCTCCCATTTATACCAACTTTGTCCCTCTCCAACTCTCTTTCTCTCCTTCACTTTCCCCTCTTTGCCGAAGTTTAGCTGATATGGTCAGTCACTTCTATGGTCAACCTGAAGGCGTTCCTCCTACCGTATAGATTTTCAGGTAGCAACTACCTATCACGATCGAATTTCCCCCCTTAAAAGTTTGCGGGCCTGAAAGTGACCAGCCAGCCGGTCGCGCATTCATTGATCCGTTAGCTAAAATCTGTTTGTTGGACAACTCATCTCCTGAAAGGGTTATACCACATCGGTTTCAGTAATTGACGGTCTGGTTTTATCTGTTTACGTAATGCTGCTTTCAAAAACTGTCATGTAGATTTTTATCTTTATAGTACAATTTACTTATGTACGACAGGACACAATTCAGGCTTTCAAGAAGATCAACTGAACGTCCTCGTTTAGGATTTGGACTTTGATCATCTGCACGTCAGGTGGAAGCCCAACAACGAAATGTGTGACATGCTGGTGGGCCACCTGACGGGCATCGGTATCCGCCCTCTCGTTGGACATAATGCTGACATGCCCCGGGACCCACATAAGGAGCACTGTCTTGCCCTGCTTATGAATCATGAGAAACAATTTGTGCACACCCTGGATGATGGCATGTCTGTCATAAAGGGTGTGCAACAACTGAATTACTAAGTATTGAAAAGTATTACAAAAATTTTGAAAATGATGAAAACGTCTAGTGGTCACATTAATATGGCCAGGTACTGTATATGTGACGCAGTACCACTTCCGTTTCCGATGTCTTCTTCCTTTCTCTCTTGTCTCTGTTCTGCCCATTTCTATCTCCTGATACTCCACGATTTCTGCTTAGACATCTTGGACTCACGGTTTTCTGCCCCCTACCACAGGCGGTAAGCAGGTAAATTATATCGAACGTAAATAATAATAATATACGGTAGCCATCGATGAAATACAGTAAGCCTACATAGAATAAAAAAAGAACGTTTAGAACACGAGCGCGTGCATGCGCACGCAACATTCTAAACGCCTCAAAAGAGAACGTCACAGCAGCCATTACAATATTTGGGTTTACAATGAATGTTATTTAAAATTGCTGATGATATTACTAGTTTATATTAACTAATTGAAGTATAAAGTGAAATTTAATAGTTTCGTTCTTTGGTATTGTAGTTTATCGTGGATGTAACACGTTCTTCTAATGGAGTTTTAAGGCAATAAAGCGACATCAGAATTGACAGCAACGACAATGTCAGTACCCGAAGACTATCATGGTAAGATATTGCAAGTTACGTATTGTTATTATTATTATTGGGTGGTTATTATTAAAGCAGCCACTATTGATGAACGTCTGCTGTTCTAAATGATCTCATGATTGGAGATGACATTATCCAGATTGTTATGAATCTCCTACCGAACTTCAATCTTTCTCTCTCTCGTTCTTTACACTTTCTTGTCATTGCCTTCTTAAGAAAGATTTACATGACTTAAATATACAACAAGGAGAAGAAGAGGTGGCAAACGTCATGACAAGATTGAATGAATAGTGGCATTATCGTGATTGGAGTAGATAGTTTCAGGAAAATTTATGAGAAGCTTCACTTTCATCTTAAATTTTTTTTCACTATTCCCTTTAAATACTCCTAATTTTCTTTCTTAGTCTTTTACGAGACGAGCAAAAGGAGGGAAGGGATTGTTTTTGTATTTAGCAGCAGTTGTAGTAGTAGTCTTGCCGTTATATAATGTATTAGGAATCAAATACTGTAGTGAACTGTATCAAAATAGCCGATACTGAACAAAAATGTAGAAAAGAGGGTCTCCACTTAGATATAAAAGGGGGTTGAAGAGTTAAGGAGAAAAACAGGGCATCCATCATCAACTACTTGCTCCAAAGATCTTGATAATGATCGAAAGAGAAAGTTGATAGGAAGATATTGAATTTAACCCACTCTCTCCTCTTAAGAAAAAGTCTTTCTTTTCTCGATTTCTCTCCCTCTCTATCTCTCTATTTGATAGATCTCCTTCACATAAAAGTTCATATAATTGAAGTGAGTGAGTGAGAGAAAATGATATCTCATTCTCGATCACTTTTAGGTTTCACACACACATTTGTATGAAATCTTACAAAGTACTTTCAAAGTACCGGTGACTGATGAGTGTATTACCACTAATAACCCTTCGTACAATTTCACTCTTAACTCTCTGCGCGCTCTCTCTCACTCTATCTGAGTAGTTGTGTATACCTAAGACATCAGTAATTATGGTTTTGGGGAGTTCTGCGGATACAGGTAATCCATCACTCTAGTGTTGTGAGAATTGCGTTTGGTTTCAAAGGTCGTGGTTTTGAGAATTTTTTCTCTCGCTGTCTTTCTCTCCTTCTTCTTCTTCTCCGGATATAACGAAGAGATAAATATCCTTTCGCCTTTTTTTATTTCTACCCTCCTCCTCCTCCACCTTTCTTCTCCAGTCCACCTTGACCACTCAATATAACTGTTCTCTCCATTACTTTGTCTGCAGGAATGGGGAAAAAGTCGACATGACCCATCTCTAGTTGTTTTTCCTCCCCTTTATATTCATAGGGGGAATGCAGTTTTTATGAGTTTCTGGCCCGTGTCACGAGAGAATATGCGATAAAGATGAGGTTGTACTGAAGTTATTATGAAACATTTTAAGTTGATGACTTCTCTGTATTATGACCAAGTGTACGTCACTCTCAATGAATACTGCTCATTCTTTATAAAACTTTTTTTTCAGCTGGAGCCAAAAAAGCAGCACCTTATGGCCTTATGTAAAAGAAATGCTTTACCAGTCAGTTAGTCAGTTCTGAGAGAAAGAGAGAGAGACCTTTCTTTTGCACAGAAAAAAGGTTGCACGCCTATAACTGAAAACAGTGTAGTATGTACCAATAATCGAGTTTTCTTTTTTCCTTAAATTTCAAATTGAACCTCACATTACATGGTTGATCCACAATATAAGCGTTCGTTCGCACTGAATTCAAGGAATGTTATGCAATAACATATACACAAGAACATACGATGCAAGAGAATTCTCTGAATTGTAAGTTCAAATTTTCTTGAAACTCGACTCCAGGTGGAGGAGACCGAAAAACTTCTGCTAGTAGAGGCCGTCGCACACACAGACTATTTCGTTTCTGATCATTCTTTATGATTTTAGGAGTGTGCAGATTCTACTCATACCGAAATTCGTGGTGGTTTTTGACTGATGGGTGGATCGGTGTTAAAGGGAGACTCAATTAGGTCATTTTTCTCGTCGGATGAGACGAAAAGCTTAGGGAGCGGCGAATTGCGTTGGACACACCAGTTCTCGTCTGATCACTGAAGTTAAGCAGCGCAACCCCAGCTAGTACTGACATGGGTGGCCGCTTGGGAAAACTGGGTACTGCTAATACCAAAAATCGTCACATTTATGTAGTGTCTGTGCAGTCTCTGCATCAGAACTATGCTGTGGACGGGGCTCTAATGACCTTTGTAGTTGAAGGGCCCTAAAACGCCAACAAACAAACAACGAAAAACCTTGAAGCCTCACGGAGTGTACGACACGCCGCTACTAGTAACCTAGCCCTTTTTTATGTTGGAAAATAAACGCGCAAGAAACTTTCTCTCCTCCCTCTGGCGTCGGGAAATTGCCTTCAGCGGCAAAAGACTAATGCAATACATATAATCCAATAACCAGAATTGGCTCTTCAGAAAGTTCTATTTCATTAATAGAGGTTTCTTTAAGAAAATTAAATTTTAAGGTTGTTGACCAATGTTATAAACTTCTGTATTATACTTTGCCTCTAGCTTCTTTATGATTTCAGTAAGGCAGTTGGCAGAGTGCATTTGTCTCTTGAGATTGTGGTACGTAGGTTCGCCTCCCTGTTAGTTGACGTCTGTTGTTTTATTGCTGTTAAGGAAGAGGCCTAAAAGCCTGTGGAAATGGGTGGAGTTATCTCCGTCTTCTCCCTTTCACGAGATGGGGATATCTCCTAGTTGAAGGGTTAAAACAGGGTTGCAAAGAAGGTAAATGAATAGCGTTCAGGTGTAGTACGTACTAGTTTAAGAGATGAAGAGGAATGTGAGACGAGATTGTTAAGAGGGAGAAATAGAGGAGTAGGTGAAATAAAAGTGAGGTCTGTGTTATAATAAGGGACTACCAAAGGCCTTTTCCCCATAATGGGCCGGCTGTGAAAAATCTGTTGAAGATTTTAATTGCTCTATCAATAAGTTTAATTGGATGACTTTAGGATTAAAATGTTGTGCCAGTAGCAGCAACAGCAACGAAACCCAAAAGCTCATCGTGTTGTTAATGAACACATATTTTGAGAGACTTCTAACATGAAGATGCTTTCAAAATATTCTCCTCTTTTCTTTCTTCTCATCTTGATTTTTGTGCTAAAATACCTTAGAGACGTCATCAACTTAATATGCATCGGCCGACCGGTAGTAGAAAATTTTATCTATGCAGTCTATGAGCATGTGCATGTTAAGTTATAAATGAAATTGAGAAGAAATGAGTCTCAATCATCACATCCCTATTTGGGACATTCGAGAAGAAAGAGGGGGAGGGAAGAAAGGGGTAGTTGCAGTTTTATTTCGAGATATTGTTTTCAGTTTTTTTCACCTCTGTTCTGGAAATATTCAGAAATTCTTAAAAAAAAAGCAAAGGATAATTTTAGTTGCAATTGCATCCTTTCCTCTTGTCCCAAACCTGCCATCCATCCCGGTAAATCAGTGGTAGGCAATGTAATAAGATTTTAGATTTCGACTCCCTCACTGTTTGCTCCTACCTTTTGCCCCCCTCCTTCCTTGTGTTTCTTTTCAAGGCTACATTATCGTTGACAGTAACCCAACATTATATACGCCATTAAATAATAAAGGACCTCCAAAATTAACACCAGATCCATCAACTTCTAATTAATCCATACTCTATTGGGATTACACTGTAAGCTTGTCGCTTTTCAACAGATGTGATTAAAATTGACATGAAAAGTGAAGAGGAGAAGTTGAGCAATGGTGGAGAGAGAGGGACTGAGGGCCGGGTCATAGAGTGCACTGTTTAGAAATGGTGGTCTCTTTAAATGGACTTTAACCAACACAGGAATTAGAGGGTAAAAAATTAAAACTTCTGATTAGTTTATTGCGTTATAACCTCTGCAAGGAGGAAATCCACCCCCCCCCCCCACACACACACACATACATCACTGTATGTCCTCTTTTCCACCTTGCACTATCTTTCTCCCTCTTGTCATCCTGTCTCTTTCTAGCCCTCTTGTTTTTATTTACATCAAGAGGTCACTGCAAGAATCTATTTCACTTCCGATTACATATGGGGGTTTGGAGTTAGTTGTGGAAAGACGAAATTCTACACAAGAAGAGTTGATGGCCTTCTTTAGATGGGATGATGCTCGCTTTCTCAGTTGCTGTCTTTTTCTGTGTATGCTTTTTTGTTGCTGACATGGTGATGATAACGGACTGACATTCAACCTACTATCTTTCTAGATGTTTTTAATGACGGCGGGGACTCATTGCATTTTTTATTGTGTTGTATTTTTTTTTTTTTTTTGTGGTGTGGGAAGAAAGTCTATTTTGTGAGTTTGACCATTTCGATTGCTCAGTTAGTGCATTTGTGAGTTCATGTGTGCATCTTTGGTCTTACTAAAATCGGTTATTATGTCTCCAGAGGACTAGAGCTTAGTTTATATGGTCTGTCAACTCCGAATGCTATTAACCGGCGTCTGGGGGATAGGACGAGCTCCTAAACATGTCGATTTCTTCATTATTTTTCCTTGTAGAAAGGGGTCATCTAAGTTCAGTTGTTGACCAGCATTTTGGTGGTCCACATTCGACACACGTGAAGATTTTCTTCTAGTTTGTACCTCGAAAGAAACACCATAGGCACTATGAACTTAAGAGTGGCGCACACTACCAATTTTTCGTTCGACTTGAGGCAAAGAGACCCATTCGTCAGCATTGATAAGGAAGATTACAGCTCTGTCTGTATATATTATTCATTCAGACAGGAAGTAGAAAAATTAAGGTCCGTAATGGGTCCGTCTATGATACCGGTCGCGATCCTATCAAAGGGCAGAGAGAAATGGAGTGATATGAGTAGGCAGATGGGCAGAAGTTGATGATGCCACATTCCACTCTTGGACAGGGTTTTCTTGAGGACCAATGAGTAGGGAAGGTATTCTGAAGTTCTCCTTTCTGCAACTGCATCTTGCTGACATTAATTCAGAGCCGAGCTAACGGTGCGGTGCCTCTTGGTGAAGCCGCATTCCGTTCTTTTTTTCACCTCTTAGAACATGCCGTCCCAATTCGTGACGACATGTTGTGGTTGTTATGTGGTTTTTTTTTCAGATCCAGAGTTGACGTATTTTGTGTATAATCCTATTAGCCTGATGTTGATTTTTTTTTTGCTCTTTGTTAGTGTTGCACATTAAGAAATTTAGTTGCTTCAGCCACTAGACTTATTACTTGGTGAATGAATTCAACCTTACACTGCCTATGGCTAAGAAGAGGGAAAGAGTGAGGTGGGTGTGACCAATTACGAGAGAGCATTCAACTTGAGTGGAATTGAAGCTAGGTGAGAATGAATAAGACGCAATCAAAGCCCCCACCTCCCTGTTTTTTGCAGCTCATGGATAGGTGGCCACCTAATTTTCTTCATTCATCTACTACGTACTATTTATTGTCTTCTCATCCCTTTCTTTAACCTACCAATTCCCTTTTCAGTCCCCCTTATTCGTCAACCATACACGCACTCCCCTCATTTGAGAGCAGTTATATTCGTATGTTGCGAAGCGAAACACTAGTCCTAAAGAAGAAAAAATAAAATGAGAGAGAGAGAGAGAGAGAGAGAGAGAGAGAGAGAGAGAGAAAGGCGCCCATACCTGCATCGTGACAAGTTGATGCCCTCCAGATTAATCAAACTTGGCATCTTGTTGTTTTGGTTGGTTAGTTATCCTACAGTTGCCATCGAAACAAAAAGCCTTTCTCACTCTTATGTGTGTACACACACGCACATCCATCCTTAAGACGGTTAATTTTCACTTCAGGCTGAAAAAAGCCACACACTCATACAAACGCGTAAATTGAGAAAAGCCAAGGTTTGAAAGAATGGGGAGCTCCAATGAGAGATGGACGTCACCAGATTCGATCTACTGACGCATGGTTTCTAGGCATCTTTTAATAGGTCATTAAACTTAATCTTATTCCTCCTCCCGAGACCCAACTATCATAAAAGAAACCGGACGAATGGAAGGTTGTAAAAGAAATATATTCCTGGTTTTTAGTGTGTGGGAGCGGCGAATTGCGTTGGACACACCAGTTCTCGTCTGATCACTGAAGTTAAGCAGCGCAACTCCAGCTAGTACTGACATGGGTAGCCGCTTGGGAAAACTGGGTACTGCTAATGCCCAAAAATTGTCGCATTAGTGTTGTGTCTGTGCAGTTGTTGTTGTTTTTTGTTGGTGTTTAAGGTCCCGTTAACTACAAGGTCATTAGAGACCCGTCCACTGCATAGTTCTAATGCATAGACTGCACAGACACTACACTAATATGACGATTATTGGGTATTAGCAGTACCCAGCTTTCCCGAGCGACCACCCATGTCAGTACTAACTGGGCTTGCGTTGCTTAACTTCAGTGATCAGACGAGAACTGGTGTGTCCAACGCAACTCGCCGCTCCCGTGTCTGTGCAGTCTCTGCATCAGAACTATGGACGGGGCTCTAATGACCTTGTAGTTGAAGGGCCCTAATACACCAACAAACAACAACAACTGGTTTTTAGTTGGCTCGTTGTCCATTTCCATGCTTTCTCCTGTAACAATGTTATAGGATCGACTCCCACTCTGAGTAAAGGGTCGTTCTTGAACGAGATATCAATGAAGCTGCTGATTAGAAAAAAGCCCTACTCCATCTCCATATTTTTTTTTATCTTTCAGTTGAACAACATTTGACTGTGTCCGTCCTGTCTCTTTATCTACACACCTCTTCTCTTATGCAAAAGGCCAGAAATTCCGGTTTAACTCGTTGATTTCAAGAACAAAAGGCCGAATCAACGTAGTGCAGAAATATTTATAATTGATGATAATGGGTTTTGGAAATGGCACAAGGGAGAGTCGGCAAGGCGTATTGCTACATAAAGTCAGTAGGACTAGAATCACTAGATGATAACAGGTGATAATCGTAAGAATGTCGTGTGTCCGAACTGACCATCAGCATGCAATTTAAGAGGTCATGCTGATATATCATGGTTTATTAAGGTCTTTTGTGTCTTTTAATTGCTTTTTCATTTATCCACCTTCTCTCTCTCTTTCTGCATGTCTCCTCCACCTGCATGCCTCCTCTGTCCTTTTCCTACCTTCACGGACATTCATTGTGTTGGCAGCACACCTGTGGTTTGAAACATGTCGGATGCATTTGATGAACTGTTTTTAAAAAGACTATTCAACCTTCCTCACGACCCCGCATTAGCAATAGATTTCTGACATTGTTTCAAGTTATAACAGGTACTGTATGTGTTACGTAGGGGGAAACTCTTTGAATTTGATTTTAAATTATGAAATGTATAATATTTACTCCCCTCCCCCAACCTTCTGCACTCCTCTGGCTGCCGTCGTGATCCCTGTCCCTTTCCTGTCCTGAGGATCTGAGTTTGATCCAAGGAGCCTTGAGATTTGGAGACTTTAGAAAGTTTGGGTTTAGAGATACCTGATGAGGGGAAGGAGTGAGAATGGGTGTAAGTTGTGTGTCGCCCTACTCTTTCTGGTTCTTTTTTTTCGTAGTATATACGCATTTTTCATTTATGACTATGGCACACCTCGACTACCGTAAAAAATGTTAGTGGAAATGGGTTTCATCAACTAAAAAGTTTGACAATTTATCATTTTCTTTCAGTGTTTGTGTGTATGTGTTTTTTTTTTGTTTATTTATGTGCTTATGTGGTTATTTATGGTAGATGGTTGGGTGAGAAAATTAGACAGTTGAGAGAATGGCAGAGGTAGATAGAAATCACAAAATTAGCAGCCCTGCCCTGCCTGTCTTACTTCCAGAAACTGTGAAGTGTTACAACTCAATGGGTAGGAGCAGTGTTAATGAGGAGTCTGAATAAGTTATATGACAGTGTGGTATGGCAAGAATGCGCTTGACTGTTTTTCGGTTTTTAGGGGTTTCCTCTCTTTCTCAAGGCTCACTCAAAGACTAGGAGTGCATAAAATTTTTATTTTGTAACCAGTAAGTCAGTCAATAGCCCAGTGGGTTGTGCTTGACTTGTGAGCCCATGCTTGTAAGGTCAATCCTAGCCGAGGGAAGCTTCTAAAGGATTTGAAGTAAAATCGGGATCTTGTGTGGTGTGAACGATTTCACTAAAGAAATTCGAATCCAGAAGTTAGGACGGCATTAAATAACGAAGGGAGTTGTAGGTCAGCAACCGGCGGCGGCTTAAAAATACTGTCAAAAATAGTTCCAACAGGACAAGTTGTTACCCGACCCTGCCGTAGGTGGCGGAAAATGGTTAGGAATCATGAATGATAGTGAAGCTGTTCGTCAGTTACCCTCAATGTGATATGTAATATAACGAAGACTTTTCTTGAATGTCAAAATTCTGAAATGATAATAACGGCCTACCAGGTTTCGTGACCTCGGAATGGGCATATGGCGATTGGTCCCGAGTCGGTCAGTATCATTGTTTTAAAGCTCAAAATTGTATTAGATTTCATCGTCTATCTATCAGGCGTTTGTCCACTCTGATGCTATTAAAAGTAATAGTGGAACCGATAAAGTGGGTAGAGGTGAACCTGAACGTTCTCGGATCCTGACTTTGGCCGGTGGTAGGCATCATGTATTTACAGACATAATTCCTTGACTTTATATGACGGAAAGCACCCTTTTATGAGAGAGGGACCACGGACTTCGATAACGAGGCGAACCTGTGAACCCACACGCCCTCTACCAATTGAACAATTTTTTTTGTTTTGTTGGTGCTTTAGGGCCCTTCAACAGCAACGATTATTAGAGCCCCATCCACTGCATAGTTCTAATGCAGAGACTGCACAGACACTACCGCAGATTCGACAGTTTTCCGAAGCGGCCACCCCCTATTAGTACTAGCGGGGTTTGCACTGCTTAACTTCATTGATCAGAAGAGAACTATAGTGCTCGCCACGAAAGTTGACACATTGGAGGGAGGCAAAGGATGAGTCCTCTTTCAAACATAGGGAAAACATTGAAGTTGTACTTGCCATTACTGAATGAAGCCTGCCATTTGACCTTTTTCAAACCCCCTAATTTTTGTAGTGAACTTTCTTACCTTCTACCTCCCATGTGTCATCTTTCGTGGCGAGCACTATAGTGTGTCTAACGCAATACAGCCGCTCCCACCAACTGAACAACTGAGAATGACTACTGTACTTGAAGTGGGGGGAAAGAAGAGGCTAAAACCCTTGCTAGTATATCAAGTTTCGGGGTCCGTGAATCCTTGACCCGGGCTTACTTGACCTTTAGGTAAATCCGACGGTGACGAAAAACAATGAATAATAACTGCTAATTGATTATGAACTGACAGTGGGTATGGCTATACCGGGAACTGTCCAACATTGAGCTGTGTGTGTGTGTTTGCCCATCTCAATCCTTTTTATTTGTATTTCAATCCCTTGTTATGAGGAAGCCAGGGCATCGTAGGTAAGGGGGTGATGGCCCCACCAATTAGGCGTCAATATTTGTAGTTGTTGTTTCATCTGACATTTTCTACGTGTTTTCTCAAGAGCATTGACAGATAGACATCTTGCGCTATTATTACTTATTCGGAGAAAGGAAGAAAAATATTTGTATTTCAGAAATCTCGATTCTCAATTGTGCATTAATTTTCATTTCTCGCCTATCATAATTATAATAATAATAGTAACAATAATCATAATAAGAATAATAATAATAGCGACAAGAATATCATCGTTGTTTGTTGCTGCCACCATGTCTTCCGCCTCTTGAATCAGCAGCAGCAGTGTTGTTGTTAGTGGAAGAGAGAGAGAGAGAGAGAGAGAGAGAGAGGTGAAAATGGTGCCAATTGTGTATGTATGATAATAATTCATTATAATTTTATCAGTGAATAATGAGATTAAATTAATTAATGATACTTTAGAGAGATGTTGGAGTGCGAACAACTTAATCTCAGCTCCTCCTTTAGGTCCTTTTTAAGATCTTTTTCTTTAAAGCAATGACGACTACTACTACTATAACGACGACGACGACAACAACATCAAGCAACTCTCTCCTCTTTACGAGTTGCTTATATTGTTTTATGTCCATCATATCATATCCAACTCTGAGATTCAAAAGTGGGTAGAAATGGCACGTGAGTGTGATAGTGGGAAATGAAAATGATGATGATGATGACGACTACAACGACTATGTGAAAATTTAGCTCAAATGACATGATAGGGGAAGGGATAAGGGAGGGAGAGTGTGAATTTTGACGTAATTCCGAGTTAATTTTGAAGCCATTCCAGTAGGGGGTCTTTCTCCTTCTCTCTCTCTCTCCATCTCCTCCTCCTCCTCTCTCTCTCTCTCTCTCTCTGTGCGTAGGTATATCGAGGTCACACTTTTCTGTCTAAGTTTACTATATTAACACGACAATTCAAAACCAAAGGTCTTCTTGGTGCACTTTTGGAAGAGATAATACACCTGAGAATTTGAGACGTGTGCGAGAGAAGCTAACTTTTCAGTAAGATTATATATAGAGCAACAACAACAACGGCGCTTCTTAGTGTATGTGGCAGAGAGAGAGCGAGAGAGAGAGAGATCTATATATAGTAGTGTATACTAGTCTCGTATCTCACCGACCATTATTATGTTCACCTATCCTACCTATTTGTGTTGCTTGTTCCACATGTTGTGTTTCTCTCTTTCTGCTACATTTTTATCAAGAAGTAAATTGGCCTTTCGCTCATCAACACCAACTTCTCTTTCAATTAAGAAACTCAGTTCCCCCGTGGATACCACCTCTCGACTTGATCCCTTCTCTCTCATCTTCATATTCCTCTGTTTTCACCAATTTCAAACATAAAAGTTGCTAGAGGAGTTGAATGTTGTTGTTTCTGTGTAAATGCGTTGGTAACCGTGGTGGTCGGGCCGTCAAGTTTGAATAGAAGAGAGTGCATGCAGGGCCAGGCTGCATTTTGGCAAACTTGACTCTTGAAAATGTATGGCTTTGTAGCGGTTCTGGGACGTATAGCAGGTGCCGGGTCAAAACAGCCGCATAGGCCGTAAGAAATTTGCACCGGCCATTGTGGTTCATTGGTAGCGTGCTTGAGTTCATGGTTGCAGGTTAATTCAGGATGAAGTGGGTGACTTGGGGTAGGAAAGGGAACCCCCGTCCCCTCCCCTCGTATGCTGGATTAATTTCATGGGTTGGGGAGTAAGCCAAGCAGCCATAACAGGACGAACCCTTAGGAGGCTACTCGCGGGAGATGAGGAGGTAGGTGTAGAGGACGCAGGAAAGGGGAAATTTGCAGCACCCAACGTTCTTTATCAACCATCCATGTTGGTACTAACGTGGGCTTGCGTGGGCTTCAGTGATCTCACGAGAAATGGTGTGTCCAACGCAACTTGGATGCATTTAGTCTCGGATGGAAAATAAAGCCGTGGTCCTATTGGCAGGAAAAAAATAACTTTGCCGGCGCTCGAAGGCAGGCACTACGTGTGGCTCTCTAAGGCCAGCACTCTTAGGTCCGAATCCTGTGCTTTCGAGATTTTTTTTAAAAAAAAAACCCTATTTACCTGATACGAATACTTAGGAAGGCATTGGTCAGTTTGTTGAGTAAAAAATTTCGGAAACTTGACCGAATTTGACCAGTCTTCCTAATCTTTTGTGTCGCGCCCTGACGAACCCTCCCCCTCTTCCTACTGCAGGAGTAGAGTTGTGATTCGCTTCCGGAAGTGGGTTAGTATCCTTTATAAATACGAATACGTATGTTGCATTTTCAATAGGAAACGATTGGAGTGTTTGTGTGCGATTTTGGTACAAATAACAACCTAGGAGATCTGTAATCTCATCTGACGTTGGAATTATGGATACATGAGGCTTCCAACTGAGGAGACAAGATTTTTTTTACTTCCTACGTCTCCCCTAGCCTTCACCCCCACCCCGCTTCCTACGGTGTTCATGCTCAGCACACTTTCTGTGGGATGAATTTGATAGGCTTACACATGGCAGTGTCAAAGGATCATTGACATGGAATGGATTATCATATTGGGGAAATAAAGGGATACTCTCGACAAAGCCCTGGAAATACCTATGAATCCTTAAAAGGGTCACGGAGATGCACTCGAAACCGGAAGAATATAGGTTAACTCTTGACCACAATACGGAAGCCTCGATCACCAAATTGACGTTGGTGTTTTCGGGTCCTTCAGATACAAGGTCATTAGAGCCCCTTCACATTTGTAATGTGTAAACCTGCTCACACGTGCAGTTGAGCAGTTATGACGTCATAATACGTAACGATTAGGTACCTTTAGCACATGCCATGGAGAGTTTGCTCACACTATAGTTTAAATTCAGTGATCAAACGAAAGCTGGTGCGTCCAACCCAATAAGCCGCTCCCTTCTCTAGTGGAAGAGTACACTAGAGTCCTGAATTCAAAGAACGCGGGTTCGCTTTCCTTCTGGTCGAGGAGAATTACAAGTGATCCAACAGATGGAAAATGTCATTATTCCGCAGGTAGTGATGTCCTCATGCGTCCACAAACACTGGACCCTCTGCCCCTCCCCCGCTTAAGCAATGCATCCCCAGTTATTACTGACATGAGTGGCGTCTTGGGAAAACTGGGGAGAGGCGAATTGCGTTGGACACACCAGTTCTCGTCTGATCACTGAAGTTAAGCAGCGCAACCCCAGCTAGTACTGACATAGGAGGTCGCTTGGGAAAACTGGGTACTGCTAATTCCCTAAAATCGTCGCAGTAGTGTAGTGTCTGTGCAGTCTCTGCATCAGAACTATGCTGTGGACGGGGATCTAATGACCTTTGTAGTTGAAGGGCCCTAAAACACCAGCAAACAACAACTGGGAAAACTGGGTACTGTTAATATCCAAAAATCGTCGCATTAGTGTAGTGTCTATGCAGTCTCTGCATTAGAACTACGCAGAATTCCGCATTCGAACTTCCCACCTGAGAATCCAAAGATTGCTTATTATTTTACCGTCCCGGTAATGTTCCGTAAATTGTGAATCAACCTTCAGATCTCTACTCCTCAGTGTGATCAGATGTTGGAATGGCCTCTAATGACGTCATCAGCTCAGGTTATTGATTGACGTCGTCGAAAAATGCACGTGCCACTCATTGATTGGCGCGTCGTCTCTTCCAGTGCGGTTTCAATCAGACAATTAGGTGCGCCCTAAAGGAGTTTTAGTCACGTGACCTTATTTATTCAATTGAGCACTATTTAAAAAAAAGGAGCGCTCTTTTAAATGTGTAGCGGTTTTAGTTAATACAAAGCGTGAAATGCGGAGCAGAAAAACGATGCTTACCTAAGAGAACCATTGTTTTCTGTGACGTGCTCATGCGCATTGCGGTAGTAACCGATCCTGGAATACGTTGTTAGCCTTGTAAATATTACTTTAAAATCTAATGGCACCAGTACTTTGGTGCACTGGAGCAAAAAAAAAAGAACAAAAAAAAAACGACTCGCTTCAACGGACATCCATCCAGACTGGTCACTTAGAAAAGAGTTAATAATAGATGACAGACAACATGTAGAAGATAAACTAAAACTTAATTTGTAATGGGTAATGTGAAGTGCTGAGGGCGACTGGCTGGCAGACAAACAGATATTCACATGGCCCGTCCGTAATTTGGGCCCTACTAAAGGATGGGGATGCTATTAGCGGCCACTTGTGGACGCCGGGTGGTATTGAGGAAACCGAGTCTTCACTCAAGTCTTTCTAAACTTCCAACTATATGATATTATTAATATGCAAGCAACTCATAACCCCTTTCCTGTCTATGGCAGGGTCGGGTGTCCATCTCGACCCTCTGAATGGACACAAGGGTGATCTATTGGACAGTATTTTTCCACAGCCGGTTGCCGACCAAAGCTGCAGGATGATATTAATATGGAAACTCAAAATAACCTAGACAAAGAGGTGAAGGAGGACAGTACGCTGGAGGAAAAGTAAATGGTTGTTAGACAGGGCCGACCCGCCCCGATATCGCAGAAGCAGCGGGCTTTTCTACTGCCTCTGTGGTCCCAGGTTCGATCCTGGACCGAGGTGAGGTTCCCAGTTCGCCTTCCACTGGATAGGACGTAAAGCCGTGGCCCAATGGTGGCGGGGGTGAAGGGGTACGGTGTCACCATTGTACGGAAAAGAACCCTTAATACGTGGAGTACAATATATGAGTAATTCGTTAAAAAATCCATGTGGAGCAACTCGCCTCCTCAGGCCCCGGTGGAAGAAAATTTCTCCAACTTATCAAAATAGGCCGGCGATAAATAAGTTGCAGTATTACAGTATATAAGTTGGCAGCCTGCTGCGTCACAACGCCATCGACGGATCGCTCATGTTTCTTAACGGAAGATAAACAGACACCTGATCTTGTCATAAAGTTCACACCGCTAGAAACGGGCTTTACTTCTTACTCAGAGACGGAAGGTGCACTTGGGGCTTTCTCTTCCTTTTGTGCCCTGACTGAAGAGACGTGCCCCAATCAGCTTAGAACCAGTTACCATGCACTCATGAGTGAAGCTGGTCATCACTGAAGTTTGGCTATATTTTGAAGAAAGTGAAAAGAGGAGGGGAATGACGGGCAATGGTGTATTGGTGGAATGGGGTAAAAAATTCGGTGATCGCTACTCAAGGTCATATGTTGGGAAATTTAACCTGATGCTGCACAGCACTTCATTTTGGCGAAGATGGCAATGCGAAACTAATTTACATCATCGGGTTTCTCTTTTCTTCCTTAGGGGCTGTAAGTGAAGCAGAAAGTATAGTAGCAGGTTAATTTTTAAGAGATATGGACATTAAAACTGGTCTCGGTTCCACTCACTCCTTCCTCCCTCTTTCTCTTCTCTCTCCTTCTATCACTCTCTCTCTCTCTCTCTCTCTCTCTCTCTCTCCTTACCCCCATAGCATTACTTATAACAAATTCCAGCATTCTAAGACCAAAACCTGAACTGCATTCAGAACGTCATGCATATATTTTCCTCTTTCTTCATCGTTTTCTGGAAAGTGCCTATTGCGGTTTGGGTATTTCAGAAAAAAAACGAAAGTGAGAGAGAAAGAGAGAGCACCCTCTAGAGATGTGGAAGGGGTGAAATGATTTCTCATGAGACCCTTTCTTTAAAGTTAAGACAGCTATTTTTTAAGAAAAAAGATTTTTTTTACCAATGGTAGACATTGGTTCTGGGCTTTCAGATGTTGCCAAATGAAAGAGGTAAGATTAAGGAAGAGCGAGTGGTTTGTACCTCTCCTCTCCCCTTATCTCTCCCCCATGCTTGATCACTTAAGTAAAGTTAGCATCGCACTGAGTATCATCTACTGACCTTTCCGATTATTGGATGAAATAATTAGTAGTAAATGGCCATTAAACTCACATAGAGTAAATTTCAAGACTGAATTTTTCTACTCCGTACTACATTTGATTACAAATTTTCTACAGAGGCATTTAAATCATCGCGGAAACCAGTACTGGCGGAAACGAAAAGAGCGAGAGAGAGAAAATCAGAGAAAATAAAGTTAAATTCAATTTCAGGATGAAAAAAAGGAGATGAAAATAGCGGCGGAGGAGGAGTTGTTCACAGGCAGAGAAATAGGCTGTCATACATAAATGAATTGTACCCATTTTAAAATGCGGTGCTTGATGTTGGTTTATTTAATCGTCAGTCTCTCCATGTATTCTTTCTGCTGCTACTTGAACAGGTGTTCTAATCTCTCACAATCTGAAAATTTCCTGAATGTGTCTGGGGATGAAAAGGAGAGAGAGAGAGGAGAGAAGAGAGAGAGAGAAGTTGTTTTGTGAGATGAAATTGACAGTTGCTTCTGTCATTGTTATTGCTTCGAGAAAAACTTTTTTTTCTGTAGCTCATTTGATAAAACGGAATTAACTCTTGTGTCCCAAAGACGGATGGGCCACCCCCCTGACCCCGATGTTTCTGATTTATGTCACTCTCCCTTTCTCCCACTCGTTCCTCCCTCTCTCTCCTCTCCCCCTCTCCCACTCTCGTTCCTCCCTCCCTCTCCTCTCCTGCTCCATTTTCCTCCTCCTCTCTCTCGCTGTCGGGCAATGAGGAAGCCGTGGGTGTGCAAGTAAATGATACCCACTCACGAAACCTCCTGAGTGCCCATATTTGGTGTTGGACACACCAGTTCTCCTCTGATCACTGAAGTTAATCAACGCAAGCCCAACTAGTACTAACATTTATGACCGCGTAGGACACCTGAGTACTGCTAATACTCAATAATCGGCGCATTAATGTAGTGTCTGTGCAGTCTCTGCACTAGAACTGTGCAATGGACGGGACTCTAATGACTATGGAGTTTAAAGGCCCTAAAACACAATGAAAGGTAGAATCGGGAACTGAAAACTATAAAGTCTGAGTCAGGAGCGAACTTACAACCACTGACTCATTGTGTATGTTGAGCAAGTACATGTAGTTAATTTAGTGCTACTGAAATTCAGAAAGGAGTCAGTCATCGGTCTTGGACGACCGATTTTGTAGATCATGAAACTTTTTCTCGCCGGTAATTTAAACCATCTGCTGTCCCAAAACACTGAAGTTTGAATACCGGTATTTAAAACGGGAGGAAGGAAGGAAGGACTAAGCATTTTAAAGTGACATTTGAAATGTTCTCTCTTTGTCCCAACAGTGAATTATAAGTAGCCTTTATTGGACTCGAACCTGATTTTACTGCACTCTTTCTAGGAAATAATCTTTTAACCATTTTTCTGCTGCTTGCGAGATCAAATTTCTACTGCTAGGAAAAATTATGAAGTTGAAGAGGGAGGGGGGGGAATAAAATTGGAGTAAATTTGCAACATCACCAATGTTTCTCTTTCTCTCGTCCTGCACAGATGACCACTCAGTTGTCCAATTCAATTAGCAAATGTATGAACGTTACAGAGAAATTTGACACATGCAGAAATGTAATCATTTGATTATAACTGGCGCCGATTGGATTACGACTCTCTCTCTTTTCCCCCGTCTCTTAAATTTACATTTACATAAAGCTTTTACGTTACCGCCTTATACTTTCTTCTCCCCCACTATTGGTATGCGTTATCTCCCTCCCCCAGTCAAACGTAATATAAGGATGACCCTATTCATAACTTCAGTTAATCGGATGTAGGGCCTACTCAGCATCTGAAAAATATTTTCTTTCTGTTGAACGTACAAGGAGCTTGTCTTTTGAACTAAATGTACTTAGGTCTGGATCAGGGTGAGCCCAAGGTCCTGCATATTTTGCAGATCTAGGCCTTTCTTAGGCTCAGTAAGGAATACAGCTCTGGTTCCCCTTCTACCTGATGTTGGGACGCTCATGATGCGCAGGTTTGATGGTCCTCCTCCTCTGCACCCATTTGTCTTTTTGAGACGGGGAAGACTTAGGCGAACTGTTGAACAGTATTTTTATGTCTTAGTGCTTCAACACCCGCCTGTTACCCAATATTCCTGTTGGTACCAGACGCCTGACTGTGGTGTCCCCAGTCAGAGCATGTTCAATGGACCCGCGGACTCGACTCTGTCACAGGCGGGATAACGGTATGACGATGATGATGATGAGTACTTCAACACCCTTGATAACTTTTTTTTCGTCCATTGAAACCAGGGAGGAAGCGGCGAATTGCGTTGGACACACCAGTTCTCGTCTGATCACTGAAGTTAATCAGCGCAACCTCAGCTAGTACTGACATGGGTGGTCGCTTGGGAAAACTGCGTACTGCTAATACCCAAAAATCGTCGCATTAGTGTAGTGTCTGTGCAGTCTCTGCTTAAGAACTATGCTGTGGACGGGGCTCTAATGATCTTTGTAGTTGAAGGGCCCTAAAACAACAACAAATTGAAACCAGGAATAGGGAGAGCTCCTACATCTGAAAATTGTGCTCTTCAACACGTAAATTTTATTCCATGTAGAAAGGATTTTTTTTATGTGCGTTGGAGACATGGTACCGAGACTGTATTCCCCACCTTGGGACGGAAGGTGGCTGGCTCACTTTTGACTTCCCTCTCGTTCGAAAGAAAAGAAACAGCTGCCCCTCGGCCAGGATCGATCCTGAATTCACGGACTCACGAAGTCGAGTACTCTTACTACTGAGCCACCGAGGTAGACATAGAGGAGGAAAAGATGCAAAATGAAATTAAGTTGCACCCTCACCATAATTGAGGGATACTATCTAAGAGGAGAGACGGAAACAAGAGAATGATGGACACTTGGGACGGAAAAGAAAAATTACAGGAGTATAACAGGGTTTGAGGATATTTATGCACATATTGTGATGGGTTTAGTAAAGCTTATGTAAAGCGTTTCCTCAGCAGTCCACTGAGAGATGCGGAGAAGATGGCGAGAGACAGAGATCAATTGTTCTCAGGTATTAGACTGATGTTTTGCAAGATTCAAATTCTCCCAGAGATTTGAGCATCAGTAGACACACATATAGCGGCAGTAATGGAGTGCAATTTCCTTCTCCGTTGCCATGGCATTAAGATGATTATTACGGTGGAAAAGGTTGTTGAATAGAGTGGAAGAAAGAAAAGAAAGAGAGAATTGTTCAAATTGGTGGACCCTGGAATCATGATGGAGCCTTGTGTGACTCCTCCTTCTCCTCAACTCTTCCATTTAAGAAAGAGTGCTTAATGGGGAAACTCCTTTATCGTCAGAGTCTTGATTCTATCTGATTTTTGGAAATGGTCAGGGTTCTTAAGGGAGTAGCACGTGACATAAGACACTCATACAGGTATGATGACGACGCGAC
The DNA here is from genome assembly GCA_013389805.1 of Trigoniulus corallinus. Classification (NCBI taxonomy): domain Eukaryota; kingdom Metazoa; phylum Arthropoda; class Diplopoda; order Spirobolida; family Trigoniulidae; genus Trigoniulus; species Trigoniulus corallinus. The sequence continues at coordinate 6,787,219 of JAAFCE010009126.1, forward strand.
CTGTACTTCGAGTCCAGCTGAAATGAAGACGTGTTTTAAGTCTCCGAAGCCCTTATCAAGGAGAAGCGGGAGTAACTATGACTCCCTCCTTGGTCCGCTTCATGGATTTCATGAGTGTTCTGGCGTGGAAACCGACTTCACGAGTGTCTGTGATTGTGTAATCCTCGGGAGTCTGTTACTAAGTCCAAGCGCCCACCTCCACGATGAGTTCCCGCCGGGCAACCGCTCTTGGTTGGGTCTGCATTCCTTGTGGTGTAGAAGGACCTTCAGACGGGCAGAGACGGCGCTTGAGCAGAGAGGCTTGGCACTGCATAATTATGTTGGTGGTTTGCGGACACCTCATACAAGTTCTCGCATCCTACCCCATGTGTGCCCGGGGTAGAATAGACACACGGCGCCTTCCCCAGTGCATGTCGTAAAAGCCGACTAAACAGGGCAGACCCAAGGAAGGCCAATGGGAGAGCTAAAGATAAACATGAAAAAGAAAGAGTAGTTAGCTTTCAATTGCAAAGGACATGAAAATAATGGTGACGTACTCTCTAGGGGCGAACTGGTGAAAAGGGTGCAAGAAGTAACGTACTTAGGATCAACATTCCAAAGCAGTTGGGAAATAGACGCGGATGTGACCCATAGAATCAATGGGGGTGGCTGAAGTGGAGACAGGCATATGGAGTCCTGTGTGATAGGAGGGCCCCAATCAAGTTGAAAGGAAAGTTTTACAGGACAGTGGTTAGGCCAGCTATGCTATATGGATCAGAGTGTTGGGCAGTGAGGAAGAGCCACGGCAATAGAATGCAAGTGGCCGAGATGCGAATGCTGCTGTATATGGGAGGGGTGTCGAGAGCTGATAGTAAGGAATGAGTATATTAGAGGTAACCTGGGGGTGGGGGCCATCGCCGAAGAAATGAGGGAGATTAGATTGAGGTGGTACGGACACGTAATGCGAAGAGGGGAAGAGGGGCTTGTTAGGTCCATTACAGGAATACAAGTGGTTGGAAGCACCCGGGGCAGGGGGAAACCAAAGCAGGCGTGGAAGCAGATTGACCATAAGGATGTGTTAGTGTGTAGGGTGGACGGGGACCTGGTTGAAGATAGGCGAGAGTGGAGGGCTAGAACCGGCGGATAACGGTATGAGGATGATGATAATGATGAAGCCCTTATCAGAGAGAGAACACATTCAAGGGGTTCAAACCAACGGCATATTGCCCCGAATCGAGACGATAACGTTACATAGGAATTCTGTAGTGAAATACAGAACTCTGAACCCGTAACCTTCGCGTGACATACTGCGTTAAAAGAAGAATGAGCCGGACGAAGAAGTGTTCCAGGCTCAGGGTAATAGCTAGTGAAACCCTAAGGGCACAACAAAAGGCCTAGACTGAATTAATGTGATAAACGTGGCCAGATGATAATGGTAGGTGATTTTGTCGGGAGTCCCACACTCAGTGCGCAAACACATTTCACCTACCTAGAGAGTGGCTTATTGCGTGGGATGCATCAGTTCTCGTCTGATCACTGAAGTTAAGCAACACAACCCCAGCTAGTACTAACATGGGTGGCCGCTTGGGAAAACTGGGTACTGCTATTACCAAAAAAATCGTCGCATTAGCGTAGTGTCTGTGCAGTATCTGCACTAGAACTATGCAATGGACAGAGTTCTAATGACCTTGTAGCTGAAGGGCCCTAAATCACCAACGAAACAAAATACCTACCTAAAAAGGACGTGTGTCGCCTTGTCCCTTCCTTCTAACTGTAACTAAAAATGAAACCGGGGTGAGAGAGAGAGAGGGGGGGGGGGCTACTTAATTTTCCTCAATTACATCAGAGCTAATCGAAAAATTACGTACAGTAGTTTATTAAATGGTATTTGATAATAATTTCTTTCGATTTTTTTAGTAGTAAATTTGAATATTAAAAATAATGTATGGTTTTGGCAGAAAAAGAGTATGTATGGTCCCCCTTGCGATACCCTAAACCCTACTTTTTCACCTCTTCCTCTTCATTTCGTATCTTCCTGAAAGAATTATTGTCTCATTAACACACTTTAAAATATTCACTGAGACGTTTTAAAAGTCAATTTCCTTGACACATTTTTTTCGTCCTCTCCTTTTCTCTTTGTCATGCATTTTCCGGTTTCGTTGTAACTTAAGTTTTATATATTCTGTATTACCGGTTAAATCTTCCTCAAAATATCGATTTCAGTGACGATTTCGTCTTTTTTTCTTCTGCGCAGAAAGAGAGATCGAAAGTGAGAGAGAAATTGCGGAAATGTAGAGGTTTATTTTTAAACAAAGACTGATTTGCATTTCATAGTAATTTAAATTCTTCGATTATTTATTTATAAATTATTTCAACTCAATTCTTAGATAGTAGCAACGGAAATTAAGTAGAAAAAAAAAAGATTTTCGGTGACTGGGAAGGAAGGAGGGGATTTGAACCTATTACCATCATCATCATCATCATCATCATCATCATCAAAATTGATAATAAATTTATTAAATCAACGATGAAATTTTAGGAAAATCGGCTATGATCCTCCACATTTGGCAGAGTAGCAAAAAAAAACAACCAGCAGTCTCACTACGCCCGCCATGTTCATTTTTACATAATGTAAAATATATTGCGTGATGGGAAAAGGAAGGGGGCTGTTGCTTTCCCTCTTCCCCTCCCTAAAGAAAAGCAACTCCTAACCCTTTTCACGCCTAAGGCAGGGTCGGGTACCCATCTTGTCCCTCTGAATGGTCGCAAGAGCGATCTATTAGTCATTGTTTTTTTTCCACAGCCGGTTGCCGGCCAAAGCTGCAATCCCCAGGCTTATTTATCGTCGGTCTACTGTGCATTGTTTGGGGAATTCCACCGACGCCAGGGGGGGGCGAGCTCCTACACCTGGAAATTTTGCCTCACCTACCCGTTGCTCAGTAGAGAGGGTTCTTTTACGTGCAAATGACATCGTACACCAACACGGGACCTCGGTTTTACTTCTCATCCGAAAGAAGGCACACTCGCGGCCTCTCTCTTGCCCGAAAGAAGCCAACCCGCCTCGGTCCAATATCGAACCTAGAACTACCTCTTCCCTTCCTTAATTTAGTAAAATATCTTTACCTCTCCTAACCTTGAAATGCAGCACTATTAAGGAGGATAGCCTTGTTGTGAATATGAGTGCCGGTAAATGGTATTTTTTAAATCGAAAAGAAAGGAGGGGGGAGGAAAGCAAAACGAGAATTTTAAAGGAATGTTGTTGATTGGTATGATGACCAATAAATGACCAGTAAATAGACAACATTTCAAAATTATGTGGTGTGAAAGGTCAGTAAACTTTATGGAGTAGTAAACCTTCAAAATGAAATATCATCATAAATTGCATTCGCAATTCTACTAACAATTTCGAGACTCACCAAAAGGTGGCAGCACATCTCACGGCTAATCATCATCAGTTCGAGATTTGATCTCAAACTTCCCTCACTGGACAAAAGAGAACATGGAGGGTGACTGAGATTGAGAGGAGTCTCATCGACCTCGCCTCAGTAATCTTGTGTCTTTACTTTCCATCCCGTGATCACGAGTTCGATTCTGGTAGATGCTAGCGATTCCTTTCCGCCTTCAGAGAGTTTCAAGTGCGACTTCCGTTTCAGATAAGGAAGTAGTATTCGATTCCACTACTGTACGTGTCAGAACCCTTTTTAATGCACGGAGGAGAAATGTTCCGAGCAGGTGGACGAAACCTACTGTCCCATACAGTAAGGGATCTATTCCAATATTCTACTCAAGGACCCATGGACTGACCTTGGTTATTCATTCAACTCCAGATACACGGGTTTGCCTCCCTAGTCGAGGTCAGCAGTGTTTTTTTTCCCTTATCTGATATGTTGGGAACTTAAGCTCGCATTTCGTTGGACACACCAGTTCTCGTCTGATCACTGAAGTTAAGCAACGCAAGCCCAGTTAGTACTGACATGGGTGGTCGCTCGGGAAAGCTGGGTACTGCTAATACCCAATAATCGTCGCATTGGTGTAGTGTCTGTGCAGCATATGCATTAGAACTACGCAGTGGACGGGTCTCTAATGACCTTGTAGTTGACGGGACCTTAAACACCAACAAACAACAACAACAACTGATCACTGAAGTTAAGCAGCGCATCCCCAGCTAGTACTGACATGGGTGGCCGCTTGGGAAAAATGGGTTCCGCTAATATCCAAAAATCCTCTCATTAGTGTAGTGTCTGTGCAGTCTCTGCATAAGAACTACGCTGTGGACGGGGCTCTAATGACCTTGTATTTGAAGGACCCTAAAACACCAACAAACAATTAAGCTCGCCTTTGGACCGATTGAAAGTATTAGTATTATGATCCCGTCCGCGAATCTTAAACAGACACTGGGAAAGTTCGACTACCTGAAGATTAATGATTGAATTTATAAAATTAACCTGGTTAATACAATTACTCATATCTTTTTTAATTATATAATTAAATTAGCATTTTTAATTGTTTGTTAGCATCCAAATAAATAACTATATTACTTAATAATATAATTAGAAATTTATATATTTACATAAATAAATGTAGGAAGGCAGAAAATAAGAGGGGGACGGTAGGAAGGGCGAAACAGGTGAGCTGATAAAAACCCCTTTTAATACAATAGTGTCTCTCACTTCAGTTATTTATATTAAACGATGTAACTTATAGGATTAGATCATCTGTAATCTGTCGTATATATCTCGACCATTAACTATTCATCAACACTGATGGAGGGGAGGTGGGGAGTGCCTGTCCCCTCTTTACTTTATCGTCCGATTTCCCATTATTAGAAATGAAAGGTGGTACATATCTGGGGGAGGGGGTACAATTTTTTTTTTCTGATGATCTTTCTCTCACACACACACTCTACTAAGCTATTATAAACTCATCAATATTTATAACCAATTTATTCTTAAACACAATTGCAACCACACAGTCTGTTATTTGAAAGAGTAAATAAATAGGCACCCGACCAAGTCGAGGCTCCTGTTTTCTCCTCATTTTCTTCGTTTTCTCCTTCAACTCTCTACTCTCTTTCTTTTCCCCTTTACATTACCTTTAATAATAATCAGGCATGAAAGACTGGGTGAAAGAGAGAGGTAGAGTGAGAGAGAGAGAGAGCGAGAGAAAGAAAGGGAGTGAGGTCAACTGCGGGGGCTTGAGTAGGGGATAGGGTGATGGGACGGGAGTTGAATTAAGATGAAAGGCCCACGAATGAAAAAAAAAGATAGCGAAAGACGAAGAAGAAGGGGTAGAATAAAGCATCATCCTAAAGATTGCTACTCTTCTTCTTCTTCCTCGAGATTATTTTTTATAATCCTTAACACTGTCTCAAGACGTTTGTTCTTAACACTGTTACTACCAAACCATCTTCTTCGTCTTCTTCTTCATCTTCTTGAGAGGAGAGATTTTTTTTATCTTTTCTGTCTGTTTTTCTATGTCGTCAAATACAGAAATTGGCGTACTTCCGCTTAACGATGTTAGAGTTAATAATTCGCTTAAACGAACCTAGTATTGCATTTTTAATTACAAAAGTAAACGATGTTTATCGATCGACTTGAATTGTTTTTGTCTCTCTCCCCATCTTTTTTTGTTTCCATTTTTTTATATATATATTTCTTCTTGCCAGGCAAATGATTTTCCATCTCTCTCTCTCCCCCCCTCTCTCTCTCCCCCCCTCTCTCTCTCCCCTCCCCCCCTCTCTCTTTCTCTCTCTCTCTCTCTCTCTCTTTTCCCGTACCTACCGCCAGTGTCTGAAAACTGAATGGGGGGAGCATATTGGATATTTCTGTTGAGAATATTTATGGGTTCATTCGTAATTGAAGTTGATGATTTATTATTCATTTTGGCACGGGACAGAAGGGTCGATTCGTCATGAATGAGAAAGAAGTGAGACCTGTGCTCACCGTCATGGTGTCCTGTGACTGTGAGTGTATAAGTACCACGGTGTATGTGTAGCGAGTCTATGTACGTGTCTAACGTAATGACGATGGCAGACTAGCTCATTGTGGTACAGTGTTTTCCCTACTGGACCGTCGTAGTCCTAGCACCTATGGGCCATCCATGACTATGAATATGTATATAATCCTTTGTGACGCATACCTTCCTAGTGAGATTTTTCACGCTAGGCCCATATGCCTAGATCTCCACCAGCACCCTAGCAACACCTTTGCCTTTCGAACCCATTCCAGCCGCTCCACCCCAGAACCTCTTCCAAGGTGGGGGTTCCCCAACCCCTCCTGCAGTGATCCAGCGCTGGACAAGTCAGTATCACATGCCTGACATCATCCACTTGGTCCCCACATGATCCACAGCCTTCCTCTCCCCCTGTGATCTTTGCCATCCTCTGTTTCGTCTACAGTGACCCAGCTCTTGCCCGAAACAGAAGTGAGCTCTCCCACGTATTGTCATAGATTACCTCCCTCTCTATGTTACGCTTGTTCCCATACACCCTCAGCATTTTCTTTGCCGTCCTTCCCTCCATACTCTGTCGCCACTGCCCTATCCATATAAAAGTTAATCAAAATAATAATAATAATGACATAAATAAGGAGGACTAATTTTATCGAAGATTTTATATTACTCTTATAGAAATAACCTTCTAATTTGTCTCTTGTTGTTCTTGTGTGGGGCCATTTTTGCGTCGTTTCCACGGGCCTTATGTTTCTGTCCAATCCCAGTGCACAGTCCGCCATGGGCGATCTGTTCGACGGTATTTTTATGCAGCTGCAACTCCTATTCTTATGTATCGTCGGCCTAATGTTCGTTGGGGCACTCCACCCATTCCGCGGGGCGAGCTCCTGCACCTGGGAATTTTGCCTCATCTACCCTTTGCGTAGTAGAGGGGGTTCTTTTACATGCAAATGACATCATACACCACACGGGGCTATGGCTCTACTTCCCATCTGAACGGAAAGCAATTGGGAGGATCTCTCTTTTGCCCGAAAGAAGCCAACCAACCCCGATCCAGTATCGAACCTGGAACCACTGAAACAATAATCAAGCTCGCCACCTTCTGACCAGCGAGGTGGGTCTAATAGCTGTGGTTTAACTAAGGTGACCATTTTTCCTCGGCCCAATCCGAGGCATCCTCCCCCATCAACCAAAAAAAGTTTTTTTTAATTTCTTTTGCAGAAATATATTTAGCAAGCAACTTCTAACCCTTTTCCCACCTCTGGCAGGGTCGAGTACCCATATTTCCCCTCTGAATGAACACAATTTCCATATATTGGACAGCATTTTCCACACCTGGACGCCGACCAACGCTGCAACCCCTGTGGTTATTCATCGTCGGTCTATTGTTTGTTGGGGCATTCCACGGACCCCAGGGGGCGAGCTCCTACTCCTGGGAATTTTGCTTCATCTACCCGTTGCATATTAGAGAGGGTTCTTTTACGTGCAAATGCCTTCGTACACAACACGGGACCTCGGTTTTACCTCTCCTCTGAAAGAAGGCGTACTCGAGGTATCTCTCTCGCCCAAAAGAAACCAACCGACCTCCGTCCAGTATCGAACCTAGAACCACTGACGCATTTACCGGGCAAGCTAACCACTGAACCACCGAGGCGGGTTCCAATGCCGCCAGTGCAAGGCTCCAAAAATAATACGGTCCATATGTGGAACTACTATAGAAGCTAAATTTATTTTTAAGAAACTTTAAACGAATTGTGAATTCCGGGACACGTATCTGTGTGGAACACAGAGCTGGAATCCGGGACGAATGGCCACTCTAGGTTTAACATCGAAAAAATATGCAACTCTTTTCTACATACTTGGTCAACACTTGGTGTCTAAATACAACATTGCAGTATAAACAACCCTGTCTAGAGAAAAGTGCTTATCCTTAGCATCTTTTTATTGTTGTTGCCCGTCCGAAGTGATGAGGGGTGGGGGTAAAGGGGTAACAATTTATCGGCATTGACAAGAAAGCAACAGCTAAGAAGGAAAGGAAAAAATAATAATACAATGAGTTTGTGCAACCCTAAGTAAATTTTTTTTGAAATACCAATAGTTGAGGTTAAAGTGGAGGAATGAGAGGGAAAAAATTAGAGAGAGGGTAGAGAAGGGGGCAAAGAAAACACAGACAAGGGATTAAATTTGGTGAATTGTTTTCTTATTAGCTAGCTCTATACTTTTTTGAGATATTAAGGAAAGGTGTATAAAAAAGCCTAGCAGGTCTAATTACGACATCTGTTAATATAGGCACTCTTGTAATTTGCGGACAATTTCATCTACCTTCCAGCCATTTCATGATGAACGTCATCTATTCATTTCTGATTTTTTTACCCTCCCCTCAACTTCAGGGGTAGAGGACACACACCCCCTACCCTTGTACATTCACTTTCTCTTTTCTTCTTGGCCTTACCTACCACCTTCTCCTTTAAGTCTATCACTAGAATCTTCATCAACTTTTTTACATCGGTATGACCCCCGTTTCCCTTTTTGGTTTCTGTAACCCTCTCCGTATCCCCTCCCCTCTCCATTTACCATCATCATTTTTTTTCACGTCGAAGGTACTGCTCTGCCTTTTACATCGTCTATTTCTTTTAATCGGGGAGATTTCTGAAGTGTATAGTCAGTCAACCTGTTTCTCTCTCTCCGTAGCCCTACTAACTTTTTTTTATCTTAGTTGGGCCTATGATGACGGGAAAAGTGAGAAGGAAGGTGAGAGGGGCTAAGGAGGGATAGAGATGGAAAGAATTATTAGATAATTTTGTCATCTGACATCTCCTCCTGAAAAGATTTCTCTCTCATTTTTCTCACCTTCTTCCCCACAGAGATGAGGATAATAATAATAACAACGATAAAGATATTGACATCGTGACCATCGATCGACCTGCATTGTCATCTGTTGATCTTTCATATCCTGTCATGCATCCCTTTTCCTGTCCATCCTTCACCCTCACATTAATATTGTAATTCATTTTTAAATTGGGTACTACTTCTTGCAGACAAAGTTCTCTAGGTGTTAGTGAGGAAGACAAGGAGGAGGAACAGAGGGCCTTCCGAATTCGGTTCACCTGTGCAACCCAAAGTTCAGCTCCCCCAATTCTGAGCACATTGCGGTAGTGATATCACCTTTTGGTTCCATAAGACTTCCACCTTCCGTCAGTATAAAAGCCGCTCCCACTATGTATACGTAAACACACCCTTCAACTACAATGGTCATTAAAGCCCCTTTCACTGCGTAGTTAGGACATTACGCTGTTAGGACGATTTTGGGTATTAGCAGTAGCCAGTATTCCCAAGCGATCACCCATGTTAGTACTAGCTGGGGTTGCGTTGCTTATTTTCAGTAATCACACGGGAACTGGTGTGTCCATCGCAATACAGCCGTTCAATTTTTTTTTTTTTTTTTTTTTTTTGTGTTTAAGGTCCCGTCAACTACAAGGTCATTAGAGACCCGTCCACTGCGTAGTTCCAATGCATATGCTGCACAGACACTACACCAATGCGACGATTATTGGGTATTAGCAGTACCCAGCTTTCCCGAGCGACCACCCATGTCAGTACTAACTGGGCTTGCGTTGCTTAACTTCAGTGATCAGACGAGAACTGGTGTGTCCAACGCAACTCGCCGCTCCCACAGCCGTTCAAACACTGCACGTAAAAGAACCCTTTGTACACGGAGTAACTTCTACGTGTTGATTGGAAAAATTTTCCAGGTGTAGGAGATCGACCTCTTAGCATCAGTAAATCACCTCCAGTAGTAGGGGAGCTGCAAATTACATTGGACACACCAGCACTAGTCTGATCACTGACGTTAAACAACGGAACCCCAACTAGTACTACATGGGTGGCCGCTTGGGAACACTGGGTACCGATAATACCCAAAAATCGTCACATTAATGTACGCAGTGGACGGAGCTCTAATGACCTTGTAGTTGAAGGGCCTTAAAATACCAACGAACAACAAAACTCCAGTAGTAGGAAACCGAACTATATAATGCATATAGAATTGCCTTGACAAATCTCGACACCTTTTTCCTTTATTCCTGGTGTGATATAAATAAACATGCCACCTCAGCGGCACAGAGGTAACATACTGAATTTCTGTGTCAGTGGTTCTAGATTCAGTCGTTGACCAAGGTGGGTGGCTTGTTTCAGGACAGAGGGAGTGCGCCTTCCGTCGGATGAAAAGTAAAGCCGTGGCCTTTTGTGGTGCGTACTGTGTACCACTGCACGTAAAAAGAACCCATACTGCCTGGCCTATCACAATAGGTCGACAAGAAATAAGCATAGGAGTTGCAGTATTAGGTTGTCAGCCAGATGCCTTACAAATACCGTCCAACGACTCACTCACGCGTCTCAATGGGACAAAAAAGGGGCACCTGACCCTGCCATAGGTGGGAAAAGGGTTAGTGATGATTGTTTGACGGAAATATTATCTTGAGGAGGAGGAAAAGAAGAGGATGACGAAAAAATGATAGATGTGTGAAAGTTTGATACTAACACATCAAAAAAAAAGGTGGACTGGCTGTAGGCAAGGCCAGACATAGCGGCGAGTTGGTCTGTGATTAGAGGTGGCTATCAAATGAAGAGCGATAGAGAGGAGTGTCAGCCAGTATTGAGGAGGGGTGGGGGCGAGAGAGAAGTTAAGAAGAAGGTGAACTAGCTGATCGTTATTATGGACATATCCCTGACAAAAAATGACTGCCAGTAGGACCTATAGTTGTGTAGAGAATATTAATGACTTTTGCACGGGTCTAAAAGTGGATCCTAATCTCACTTTTAACGATTAATATGCATTTCACTAAATTAGCCTAAATAGCAACAGCGGTCTTGTGAATTCCCGTTCTCAGACGTCATCTCAGAGTCGCCTAGGTGACTCAGAGGTAACATACTCGACTACTGAGTCAGTGCTTCCAGGTTCGATACTGGATTGAATGGTTTGGCTTCTTTACCGGACGAGAGAATGTGTGAGTGCCTGCAATGCGCCTTTCATTTCCGGTGAACAGAACAAGAAAACAACCCTTTCTACTATGCACCGAGTAGATCGGGCCAACTTTCCAGTTGTAGGAGCTCACCCTGCCCTAGGCGGGAAGGGGGTTAGTAGTTGATTTTGCTTTTATTTTAGATGTCTGACACCGCCGCCGATGGCAGTAGCAGCATACACACAATTAATTCAATTTCAAGATTGATTGTGTATGGTGTACCCTAGATAAGCCAAGGCATTGTGGTAGATTTATGGACTTCCCTTCATCATAATATAAATGAAATATGTTGTACGTAGAGCAGAAAGAGTTGAACATATATATATACTCACACACTCTCTTTCTCTCTGTACAAAGTTGTTAGCTAAGACTTGTTACCCCAGGCAGAAACTTTGTTTTTGTCACAATCTCTAATTAAATGAATTTCTTCAGTGAACTGAAAAATAAGATTCCCATCATCTTAGTATAAATGGGGAATTAATTATATATATTAAAACCAAGGTAATGTATATATAAACAGAGTTTGATTAGTATCTAAGATTAAGCTAGAAAGTTGTTATATTCAGTTTGTAATAAATCTTAAAATCTTCGTCTCATCATAGGCTTTTCTTAAATGACACTTTTACCTCCTCCCCTTTGTTACTTACCCCTTTTCGAGTGGGATAGGAAAAAGAGAGATTTAACTCTTAAGACCAAAAAAAAAAATCATTTAAAATAGTAACAAATTCAAGAAACCTTAGTGGTGGTGGTGGTGTGGTGATATCTCTACCATAATATATATCATCATGGACAAGTTAATTATACTATTTCTAGCAAGTTGATTATATACTCTATTAAACACAACATCATAAATTTCATCTTATGAATTAAGAAGTGATCGAAATCATTTATAGCAACTAAGGGAAGAAAAATATATCAAATTGTATAGTGTAATATATCAACTAAACTCTTGTTAGAAAGATATATAATAGATATATTTACTGTCTCTTTGTGTAATATATGACAGAAGATTCGATCTGCCGCCATATTTGGTGTTCGATTGAGTTGCCGGTGTATATTCAACTGCATTGTTGGAAGAATGCGGCTAGAGATGAATTTTCGACACTGTTTATTACTTGTTAAGTTCTTCTTTAAGTTTTTTTTTAAAGTATATTTTTACTTATTCAAACCTGCTTCTGGTCAGTAATTTGAAGAAATTAAAATTTGGTTAGAATCGTCGACACCCAAATGATACAAGAAGCCATTTTGGTAATCGAATGTCGGGAGGAGGGGGGGGAAGAATTCGAACGTATGTCGTAGTAGTGTTCGAATAAATGTCACGTTCTACATCGCTCCAGGAAAATGTCGTCAATAATCGATTTGGTTTGTAAACTTGAGGAATTCTAGGTGGTTGCCTTCTTCTCCCCTCCCTCGCTTTTTTAAGAGTGTGATTTTTTTTTATTTTGCTCCTTTTTTTTTACTGGTGGTGTTGTCATCTCAGTACAATAGAGGGGGAGGACGTTGGTGCTGAATAGTGTATTCCGCACTATGCCGACCTCTTACGCATGAGCAATACAATCACCCTGCAAACACCCTGGTTTTTAATGCCGCCATACACGATCAGTTCGGTGTGTTCACATCTATGTGACACACACCAAGCTGACGTGTGCGTAAAAAAGTGTGAGCTCACACCAAAAATGTCAACTGGCGGTGTGAAGAGTCATCGGACTGACGGCAGGTAGATGTGAGCGTGTGTAGGGTTGCTCACATCAGTTCTTCACACCAGACGTTCTGCTCATGCCCCACCATGGGATAGTCCGCCGTCTGTTCGTTGCTGTTTGGTTGTTATGTACGTTAAGGGCCCCATACACGATCAGTTCGGTGCGTCACATCAGTGTGTTTACACCGAACTGATCGCTTGTGGGCAACGCATACCTTCACACCAAACTGATGTGAGCACCCGATGTGACACAAAACTAATGGTGTATGGCGGCGGCCTTTAGATCTGGGTATTGCATACAGCTATATGCTCGTATTCATTGTGAGGCTATCAGTCGTAAGTTCGAATCCTGGTTACCGATTTGTCTCTAGTATTTCATGTGTGGCAAGGTTAGGTTTGCGAGTTCTCGCTCACTACTCCTTTCTATTCTGTATCTGATCCTAGTCCAACTATATCCCGACATGGTTTTCGTTTAGTTGCTACTACCAGTAGCATCTACTAATCCTCTTTACCCCGCCTATAGCAAAGGTCGGGAACCCATTTTTGTCCCACTGGGGCACAAGGACGCAGCCGAATCCCGAGTTAATACTGCAACCTCGACGTTTATTCATCGTCGAAATGGTTTCAGTCGTTCGGAATCTTTCTCCTCCAGCTACGCCAGGAGGTGCGAGCTCCTCCTATACCTGGGAATTTTACCGATCTACACGCTTCGTACTGAGGTAGCATGGTAGACATCACAACGGGCTTCGGCTTTACTGTCCATCTGACGGAAGACACACTCGGGACCTCTCTCTCAAAGGAAACCAACCCACTTCGAACCTGGAACGACTGGGCATAGCAACTACTAATCGTTTTCTCGTCACTGGTAGGGTTCGGTATCCATCTTTGTCCCTCTGGATGTACGGTATTTTTACGCATCCGGCTGCCGACCTAAGCTATGCTTATTTATCGTGGGCATATTGTTCGTTGGGGCACTCCACCTAGCTCCTACACCTGGAAATTTTGCCTCATCTACCCGGTGCATAGTAGAGAGGGTTCTTTTACGTGCAAATGACATCGTTCACCACACAGTAGGGCACCGGCTTGACTTCCCAACCGACGGAAGGCGCACTCAAGGTCTCTGTCTCCACCGAAAGAAGCCAATGCACTTCGATCGAGTATCGAATCTGGAACCATTGGCGCGCGCGCCCGCCCGAGAACGTACCCCGCAACTGAGGCGGGTTTAATGTATACATATATAAACTAGATTTATTATGCATATAAATAAATAAAAGACATTTTAAATAAGGAGAGGAGAAACAAAAGAGGTGGGGGGATGAAAGGGGTTGAAAGAAAATTTAAAAGGAAAAAAGCCAACATTTTTCCACATTTCAATTCCGTATTATCCATTGAAGAGACATGTAATGTGGTACTTTTGTACGCATTTGTGCCCATTTAATATAATGATATCATGTAATATAATGAACTAGACATTTTGAAATTTAGTTTTCTTTCAGTCTTTTATGTAAAGAGAAAGAGATGCCGGATGAAAGGGCCTCCTATATTTGAAGGCCTCTATTATGCATTAAATAGTTGTATAAAATTCACATTAGACTTGTCTTTAGGAAGGCCAAGGAAAAAAAATTTATATATCTGTGAGAGCACATAAATAATTTGACATATAAATGAATAAAGTCTCCCAAAATTAATTTTATATAAATGTATCTCTGTATGGGACAGTAATATAAGTATTCCATTTGTTGCAGGTCCTAATAATGAGCAATTTCATTCTCAAGACAATAAATATGAAATAGATGCAAATGTCATTTAAAGATACTGTATAAGAATATTTTTTAAGCGGGAGGGGGGGGGAATAACCCTTTCGCCTCTTCGTCATCCCTGCAATTTTAACTTAAAGTGTAATAAAAACAAGATGGAGAATTTCTGTATGTCTGTATACACGCCATTATCGTTTCCTTGTGTCTTAATTACATCCTTATTATTATGCCTCAAGATAAAAATCTACTTGAGGATTGGGTAAGATAATTAGAGCAGTACGACATTGGAGAGGGACCTAGGAGGAACAGAATTGGCCCATCACATGTGTGAGTGTAAAAGAAAAGAGGACACACATGCCACAGCTTGAAAAATAAAAAAAAAGACCAAATTTGAGAAGAGCGTGATAGTTAAGTAGGATTAAGAAAGGCCCTTTCTGTTATGCAAGACAATAAAAAAGACTGAAAGAAATCAAGCTTAAGAAATGTAGACCTTCTCCTCTCCTGATCCATCCCCAACCTGCCCCTCCTCCCCTTTCTTGCCAAATTTCAGCTGAGGTTTTTATGAACTATTACTTTAAGTGAGAGAAAACTATTCATGTGTGAACATACACCGAGAGAGAGTGGGACTTGCACATATTTTTCAATTAAATGTGAAACTCGGAAACAACCGCAGACTGGATTATAGTAATCCATTCATGGATCAATCCTTAACTCGTGTGACATCCTGTTGTTCATTCAATCTGGTCATGATGATCATGTTCACGCATTACTTGAAGACGATAAAACGCAATGAACTGCATTCAGTTTCATCGTCCTTTAGTTATCCAAATATAAAATTAGCAAAACCAAGCAGCTAGCCGCGATCAGCTTGAAATGAATTAATCGTTTTCCTCCCTCTCCTAACCGGAAGCAATATTCACTGATTGTACCTCTTTTAATCTCAAGTTGTCAACCCACTGTATAAGCTCTCCAACCTTCAACTCTAATTTTCTGTCTATTTCAGCCTTAGCTGAGGCTAGCCGTTGTCAATCCGGCTGACATTGAATTGTGACTACTATCTTCATTCAATCTGACCATTTGTATATTTTTAACTCTGCAATTATATTTATCATTGAAACGTAATGTTAGCTGGCAGTTCTGAATCGGTTTAATCACTGTTTTACCGATTTCAGCCGCAGGCACAGTGGTAATTTGCTTGAAGTTGTATAAGAAATGGTCGAATCTCGTTATCAGCCGGCTACATGACGGCTGAGCCGATGGATTAACAGTTGAAATTGTCTTTCCGCCTACCTATAACGCCATTTATCAGTGCATTAGGGGGAATATCCTACATCTGGGGAATCTTGCAGATTCCCGGGGAGCGGCAAATTGTGTTGGACACACCAGTTCTCGTCTGATCACTGAAGTTAGGCATACCGCAATCCCAGTTAGCACGGACACGGGTGGCCGCTTGGGAAAACTGTGTGCCGCTAGTATCCAACAATTGTCGCATTAGTGTAGTGTCTGTGCAGTCTCTGCATAAGAACTACACAGTGGACGGGGCTCTAATGACCTTGTAGTTGAAGGGTCCTAAAACACCAACAAACAAACAAACCAGCCGATTCCCTTTTGCTCCGTGCAGTAAGGGGTTGTCACACGGTGCCACGGCTTAGTTTCCACTTGGTGGAAGGTGCGCTTTGGGTATCCCTTCCAATTGAAAGAAGAAGAAAGAGATCTGTCTCGACCAGGATCGATCTTGCGACCACTGATCTAAAATTAAGGTACTCAAATAAGGCTGTTGATGATTACTAAGTGATTACTTTACTAGCTTATAAACACAAAGCTTTCGTTGTTCATCAAATGCTTATCGGTCCTTGATGTCATTTACATTTTCATTTCTTTCCACACACCCCTACCCTCACCTCCCTGCTTTATATCCCATTAAAACAGTTTATGGAGATGAAGTTGCCTCGTGTGGAGTGTAGCAGACAGACTCATCGACTCACCGGATGCGTGATTTCATTGGCTTAGAAATTAACGGTGAAATGAATACAGGCTACTTTTAAAGTTCCCCCCTCTCCTCTCTTTCAATTTTTTTAACAATAGCTATTACGTTTTCCTGTGAGAATCGTAATCAGACACCCTGTACTTCAGCAGGCAAATATTTTTAACCCTTCTGTCACATTTGGGAGAAAGTGAGGGGGGAGGAGGAGGAGAGCGGAAAAATCCATTTGCAATTAATTATTCGCAAATGAAGGAAATTAAAATCCTGCATGCACATAAATCACGTTATTTTGTTTCATTATAACTATTCCTCCTGAGGTTGATCCCTGAGCCATCTAGCGGCAGTCGAATGAAAACAATCGCAAATTCTGACTGAACACCATCTGCAAGTGCAGTACGTGTCTTGCAGGTTCGATCCTTGCCGGAAATTGACGATGTCTTTCGATCAACACGAAGCGGAGGTCAACCTCAACTGACCTTTCTTTTGTTGGAAGGAAAATAAGGCCGGTGTCGCATGGTGATGTCACTGCTTCCGGTAAACGAACCCTTTTTTTTTTACACGGAAAGCACACCTCAATTCCAGTGTGAGTGTTCAGTTAACCCTGGCTTGCGTCAACAAATGAGTAGCAAAGACACTGCTGCCGTATGGTCAATGTGGACGATGTGACCACAGCCCGTAAACAAACATTTTTTTTGTCCTAATATATACAAACGTGTAGATCGGTGTAAAATTTGCTGACCAAGGTGGTACTGACCCGTCCCGCCAATGACAGAGAAGCATGCCACAAAAGGAGTACTTTGGAGCACTCATCCTCCTTCACTGGGATCGAATCTAATGCCATTGAGATAGACTGGTACTCGCCTTTCCCACTACTTTTGGCAAAGGGTCTCAATGCTGAAAGCGGGTGGGGGCGACGATTGCAGGTTCGATACTAACTGAGGCGCGGGTGACTTTTCACGCAAGAGATCGTGAGAAGTAGGATGGAAAGTAAAACCGTAGCCCCGTGTAGTGTGTACGATGTTGCCACTGCACACGGAAAAGAACCCTTTCTGCATGCAGCGTGCAAAATTCGAAGGTTAGAAGTTCGTTCCCTCCCTTTTTTTTGTTTCGTTGGTGTTTTAGGGTCCTTCAACTACAAGGTCCTTAGAGCCCCATTCTACTGCATAGTTCTAGTGCAGAGACTACACGGACTCTACACTAATGAAACGATTATTGGATATTAGCAGTACTCAATTTTCCAAAGCGGCCACCTATTTAGTAATAGCTGGGGTTGCGTTGCTTAACTTCAGTGATCAGACGAGAACTGGTGTGTCCAACGCACCAGATCGCCCGTGTATCCCAGTGGGACAAAAACGGGTACCCCACCGTGTCATATGTGGAAAAGGGTTAGTAGTAGTTGTGATTGTTGTTTGCTGTTGGCAGCCGAGTGATATCGGTCTTGCCCTGTGCTCCCAGTTCAGATGGAACCACCAGAGGAAGCGGCGAATTGCGTTGGACACACCAGTTCTCGTCTGATCACTGAAGTTAAGCAGCGCAACCCCAGCTAGTACTAACATGAGTGGCCGCTTGGGAAAACTGGGTACTGCTAATACCCAAAAATCATCACATTAGTGTAGTGTCTCTGCAGTCTCTGCATTAGAACTACGCAGTGGACGGGGCTCTAATAACCTTTGTAGTTGAAGGGCCCTAAAACACTAACAAACAACAACAACAAGGAACCACTAGGTATTCGACCCTGCCATGGAGGAACGGAACAGGGATGATGACAGCCCAGCAGTCAAGCATTGATATTTTTTATATAAAAAAGTACTTAATTTTGCGTAAAAAGAGATACAACTGAAAATTTATGGATTTGAGCCATCCTAACGTCTCCTTATCTATGGTTAACAAAAATGCATCATTAAAAGGTGTTGACAGGTTTTAAAAGCGTCGGAGTTATTTCTCTACCGAAAACCCTTTTAAAAATTTCAATTTGAAGTTGAATCATGTATGCTCGCTTATTTTTGATGATGACAAATGTGGAAAAAATGTCAAACGGGACCCCCCCCTCCCATCCTCTTCCTCTCTCCTTCTCGTCCCATTTCCAGACAAAATGAGGAGAGTCGTCATCATCATCATCATCACCGTCATATTTTTTTTGTATGCGTGTGACAATAACATATCTGGATGCACGATCAAAAAATACGGTTGACGTTAAAAAAATCAACCCTATACATAAAAATATATGCCGATTTTTGCTTTACCAAGTTGATTTTTTTAAAATAATTATTTTGAAATAAAAATATGTAAATATCTTACATAAACCCCTTCCCCCTCCTCAACAAGAGATGGAGAGGTGGAGTCTGGAAGGTAAAAAAAATATTGCACATGTTTTGATGCAATATTTAGATTTGATTTTAAAGTGGATCGAAATGAAGAGGACGACGGCCTATGGCAAATAAAGACGAAGAAAAAAACGATAAAAAAAAAAAAAGAAGTGCGAGGATGCGGTGCAAAGAGAGAGGCTGCTGTAAAGAAACAAACATTTTATGTCTCGCTCAAATACAAAGGTGTGTTTTTTTTTTGAAAAATGTTTGAACACCTACATAAAAAAAATCAATGAACATCCTCTTTTTCCGACGTTGCTAGAGAGAGGGCGAGAGAGAGAGAGACACGCGTGGAACCGGAAGTACATTGAATTCACACTAGTAATTATAGGGTTACCATATTCACACGTTCACTAGAATTATGCCCCACCAATACATTGATGCCATATGTTGTTGAACGCATGACAAACTGCTGTCCTACGTATTACAGCATCCTTTCTCTCTTTTTCCATCTCTCCTCAGCAGAACTGTCTCCCCGTACCCTTTTCTCCCTAATGCCCCTCTCCTTCCACACACACGCATACACTCAGGCACTCTTCTCTCCCCTCTCTTTGCCATGAAACGTCTATGTGGAGTTAGGGAGTGTATTACAGTCTTGTATTGTCTTCCTGTATCTGTTACACACCCTTTTCCGCTTTCTCCCCCCTTTACCCCTTCTCTGCTCAAATCCTTATCCAAATTTTTAGTGCTTATAACTGTCCCCCTCCCCCATTTCCTCAACTATCATTTCTTTGTTCTTGTGAAATAAAATTCAACCATCCTATTTGGGGTTCCGCGACATATTGCTTTCACTTTAGACGTTACTTTATTAAATGCATATTTTTTCTTCTCTTGCCGTCATTCAACGGATAGAGAACATATTACTTCCTGCCGGTACCACCACCACCACCACCACTACTACTGTATCACCACCACCCCCCAAACACAACTGTGTGCATATATTTTGCTTTAAGAAAAAAAATGATGCCTAACAGACATAGTAGTAGTAGTTTAGTCATCATTTTTATCATACTAGCAGTAATCAAAAATTCTTCATCGTCAGATTCTGATTACATTCAATATCAGATGTTCAAAGTTGGTGCGCTGAGTAGATGACATCGTGGCAAATCCAGAAGGATGCTCACAGAGAAAGCGAGAGAGAGAGATGTTCACAAATTGGCTAGTAGTCCTCGAATAATGATTGGGTCTCGAAGTCGTCTTCTCCTATTCCTCCTTCTCGTTGTCTTCACTTTAAACTATTAGAATTATTAAAAAAAGGGTTGTTTCTTGAGGAGGAAGAAGAGGAGATAGGCAATGCCACACCTGGAAAATTAGCCTATACGTTTTTTTCTTCCAGATGGGATTTTTTGACGTGCGCGCATCCTCCGCCGTTATTTGCATAAGAAGCAGAAGTTGCATATGGAGTTGCTCGATGAAAACACTCAGGATTCGGGCCTGTATACTTAAAGCATTGGTAAGGAATTCATTCTGTCATCTTTATAAGGGAGGGAACCCGCCGCGGTGGCGTAGTGGTTAGCACGCTCGGCAACTACGCCAGTAGTTCTAGGTTCGATACTGGACCGTGGTGGGTTGGCTTCTTTCGGGCGAGAGGCCACGAGTGTGGCTTCCTTCGGATGAGAAGTAAAACCAAGGCCCCGTGTGGGTGTACAATGGCACTTGAACGTAAAAGAACCCTATCTACCACGCAACGATGATGCACGCAACGCGGTAGATGAGGCAAAAATTTCCAGGTGTAGGAGCTCGCCCCCTTGCGTCGGTAGCATTCCCCATCGAACACTAGACCGACGATAAATAAGCGTAAGGGTGCAGCTTCGGCCGGCAACCGGCTGCAGTAAAAACTATGACCAATATATCGCCCTGTGTCCATTCAGAGGGACAAGATGGGTTCCCGACCCTGCCATAGGCGGGAAAAGGGTTAGGAGTCGCATTTTGTTCCAGGCTCGATGGTGGATCGAGGTGGTTTTTGTCTTTGCTTTTGCTTTTTGTTTTTGCTAGAGCGAGAGAGAGGTCCCGAATGCGCCCTCCGTCGGTTTGGGAACTAAAGCCGGTGCCTTACCGTGCGATGTCATTTACACGTAAACGAACCCTCTCTACTATGCAACGGGTAGATAAGGGAAAATTCCCAGGTGAAGGAGCTTATTGTTGAAGGCAGTGGGGTGCCCCAACGAATGATTGACCGACGATAAAGAAGTATAGAGGTTGCAGTTTCGGTCGTCAGCCGGCGGCGTAAAAATACCGTCCAACAGATCGCCCAAGTATATTCAGAGAGACAAGGATGGGTACCCGACCCTGCCATAGGCGTAAAAAGGGATAGTAGTAGATTAGCATTCCAGTTTAATTAAAGAGCGATAAAGGGATTGAAAGTATTGAATAGCGCGTGCGCGTATTCTAATCTACGGCGGATATGCATGCAGTAGAACGGGAAAAAAGAACATTTCAACGTTCGAATCGAATCGTTTCGTCGCCATTGTTAACTGTTTTACAGTAAAGATGGTGGTGGTGACGAATTTTAGGAGTAGAAATTAATTGCTCAAATATTTAATAATTATATTGTTGATCGTGAGAAAAGTGGCGGAATTATTAACTATCGACTTCGATTGGTTCCGGAAATGAAGATAGCAGCTGTAGCACTTTGAATTCAACTCAACTGAGTTGCCGACGCCGAATGCGTTTATGACGTCAGAGTGGGAGCCTGGTGAGAGAAATTTATACTGTTACTGATATTCCTTTAATTAAAAAAATTTCTGAAATTCATCTTTAAATAATAGTTACATAAACATTTTAAAGATAGTATCTTGAAATCGATAAATACGTACAGTACATAAAAACGTTACGTCGCGACATGTACCAATCGCCATTTGTCGCTACTAGATAGCGAAATTCACTGAACGGTAGCTAGCGCTTTCTTTCATCGCGCATGCGCTATCATTCCATCCCAGCTCGCTGGTTTTCAACGCAATAGAATGGGAGGATGGATGGATGGTTTAGAGCGCTTCATAAACTACGAAAACACGCAGACGATCAACTTTGAACATTGTTATAAAGTGAGAGAGAGTAGAGCCCACTCTAGGAACAGTCCACTGATCTTGAAAACAATGAAAACCGTTTGTTTTCGTCATCGTTCAGTATGTTGAATACTGCTCAGATGTTATGACGCCAGAATTTCCAAGACATTGCATTTCAAGTGTTTTATTTGGGTATAAAATTGTTATAAAGGATATGTAGTCCTACAACCACTCCTCTCCTCCTTTCCCGGTATGAAAAAGCTGTAATAAAGCCTCTATTTCACATATTTTGTTTTCGGGGTTGTGAGGGTCTTTTTACGTTCGTTATGTTACGTCAAAACGCGCACCATTTCTTTATAATGAACTTTAAAAACGCACTGTAAAGTGGAGGGGGGGAGAGAGAGAGTTATTCATAAAGTATATGGACATGTAGGCAAAACAAAGGTGTATAAATGGTTGATACACTGATGACGACAGATGGTGGAGGAGTAGGAGGGGGGATATTATGCAGTGTGTAAATGTTGAATGTCAACCGTCGTGTGTGAGTCTCAAACAGTGATAACCAAGATTAAATTTAGTGAGGAGAGAGTGAGGCAGGCAGGAGTAGGAAATGGAAATAGGAATGAGAAGGGGCATGCAGAGAGAGAGGAAGAGGGGGAGGGGAGTTAATTATGGATCTCAAAAAGTGAATCCGATAGAATCAGGATTTGCCACAGGACTTTTCTTAACCTCCTTCTTTACTGTGTCGTCTTGTTGTCGTGTATGTGTGCAGAAAATTCTGTGTTAAGATACGCTCTCACCATCTTTGCCTTCCTAATTGCAATCTTTCTCTCTCTCTTCCTTCTACAATGGCCCTGGGAATATACTGCAAACAAATCTATAGGCCAATGAGCCAGTACCAGACTTGTTCCTGATAACTCTTAATAGAACTCAATGTCCCAGAGACGTCCCTTTCTTGAAGCCACAACCCATAAATAAGACTTTGAAATCATTATGCGCCAAAGCAGCTGCTGCCATAGGATATAAAACTGTTCTGTCGTTATCAAGATTTTCTTTAAGACATACTTCCTTCTCTCTCTCTTTCTTTCTTTCTCCTCTTCCCCAGGATTGAGTAGTTGTGAACAAGTCCTCTTGATCAAAAAATACCTACTTTGGGTCACATTCCAGGTTGAGCAAATAGCCCTGATACCATCATCAGAAGTAAAACGTCAGGTTTTTTGTTGTTGTTCTTGTTGTTGTTACATTTTGTGATTGCAACGACTACCACCAATACACTACCCTTATCGCCTATCTTTTCTTCTAGTTACCTTTGTCATTTACCCCTTTTCCATCTCCTTCTTCTTCCTCCTCCTCTCCCTTCTCTTAATGTATATCTTCCCATCTTCCCCATCCCGTTTCTCAAACTAACATGGTAGCCCTTAAGTTTCGTTTTATGTCGACGTAACTCACAAAACGGAATTGAAATCGGATTTGTACGATTCAACGATAAGTATTTAGGGCAACAATGATGGATATCCCCTAAAGACCAATGATGGATTGCAAAGATCGATTGACCAACTGATTTAGCATATTGATTCACACATGCACTACACTGTACTCCAGGCGAGAGGGAAAACAAAATTGAACAGTGTTCCCTATCCTTAGTCACTATTCGTGGTTGGTTACCTTTTTTTTTGCATAGAAATAGTAATTATAATAACTAGTCACTCGGGGGTTTAGTGCCTTGTGTGCTTGACTCATGAGTTTATGGTTGCAGGTTCGATTCTGGCCGAGGAGAGTGATTTTTCGGATGAGAGAAAGAAAGAGAGTTGTAGCGAGTAGACCTTAAATAGGAATGTAGCTGTAGCAAAAGAGTGGCAGATGGTTACATAAAAATACCTTCCAACAGTTCGTTCTTGCATATCCGGTTCCTACGGGACAAATAGAGGACCGACCCCCCCCCATAGGCTCTGCGCCCCACACTTCGTTGATAACGTCGATGCAACGTCAGCCTGTTAGTTTAGAAGACTGTAATACATTCCGGAAGTGATGGAGGTTTGTTTATTTGGTAATTTAAAGTCGGTTTATTTACTTCTGTGGGGATTTTTTTTTCGATGGCAGGTGGAAAAGGTTCTTCTACCTGTAAAGGCGAAATCGTATTCATGAGGATTCAAGGGGAATTCGCACTTCGGGACTTTCCTGCTATTGGACAAAAGGTTGGCGAAGATTGGTGAAAATTGACATAAAACACAGTACAGCCATCGCCTTCGTGTTTTCCGAACAAATGGGTACCGGATTTTGCCATCGGCGGGGGGGGGGGGGGGGGAGGGGGGTTAAAATTGATGGTGATGAACATGTAGGTGTGTGTAGATCAAATGACGTCACCGTCTAAGCATGCGCAACTAGCATTCATTGAGTAGGGCCTACTGACTGACACAGATGGTAGTTGAAGAAAAAAATTTCACAAGTGATCAAAGGACGCAGGCAGGAGTGGCTTAATTTCAGCATCGACATTTAAAATGTCCCATTTAGGGCATCTGTTTGCTACAATCACTGATTTTCTGAAGATGAAAGGAAAGAAAATTTCAGGTTGAAGGGAAAGTAAGAGAGAGAAATTGATGTCGAACTTATGATCAAGTAGAAGAAAACACTTTCTTCATTCACGCGTTTTCACAGCCTACACTCTGTCGTTTCTGACAAAGCGCCACTTAAAGCGATATATCCATGAAAATGATGGATGAGTAAAGTATAAAAAATGATTTTCTACCATATTGAAAATGTCCCGTGACGAATTCTTGAATCAATTTGTATGACGGACCTAGAAAAAAGGAGAGCACAGATGGGGGAGGACAGAGAAAAATGCGCAAATTAAACGAACATGAGACCTTTTGATAAAAGACAGATTGGTCAATACCTGAAACTAAAATAGTGGTCCCGATTTACTCCTTACAAGATGTCATATATGATATTGTCCCATAGAGGAATGCTCTGATGCTAGGGCCGGTTCAGTAGTGTATGGCAGGGGTGGCCAACTTTTGTGTACATAAGAACTACTTTTTATCTTAAAAATGCGTCGCAATCGACTTGTTGTCATAGGCGTAGTCAAAGTGAGGATGGGATCACTGACGCAGACTAGAAACGCAGCCACTACGTCACCACGACGGGTCTTAAGTGAAGACATCGCGAGTGATCGACCAAAATTGGCTTCGCGATCGACTTGTTGGCCACCCCTGGTGTATGGTACCTAGTACCGGATTTAGATATTGAGAGGCCCTAGGCTATTTCAATTTTGAGGCCCTTTTCCTAAGTTTTGAACTCTCCCCCCCCCTAAATGTTGAGGCTCTATGCTTCAGCCTACTTGGCCTAGTGGTAAATCCGACACTGATGGTACCCCTAGGCCACATTCAACGATGGGCCCTTCCTCCCTCCTATTTTTCTTACGATGATGCCAGGATTGGTTCGTGTACGACGTTCACCACTGCTACCTCTACTACTACACCGACGTTAAAACAAAAAAAGTAAAGCATCTACTAACCCTTTATCCGCCTCTGGCCGGGTCAGGTACCCGTCTCTGTCCTTCTCAATGGACACAGGCGATCTATTGGATGGTATTTTTTTATGCACCCAGCTGCCGACTAACGCTGCAGCCCCTATGCTTATTTATCGTAAGGCTACTATTCGTTGAGCTTCTACGCCTGGGAATTTTGCATCATATTCCCGTAGCATTGTAGAGAGGGTTCTTTTACTGGCAAATGACCCCATACACCACACGGGGCCACGGCTTTACTCCCCATCCGACGGAAGGCGCATTCGGGACCTCTCAATCGCCTGAAAGAAGCCAACCCATCTCGATCCAGTATCGAACCTTGAACCAGCGATGCAGTAATCGAGCACGCTGCCTCTTGCGCCACCGAGACGGGTCGTGAATGAGGGAGAAATCGCTAAGTTCACGTTGTTGGCCTTAGGTATGTGCCTATGCCTTGAGCAGGCCCTGAATGAAACCACTGCAGAAGGCAAAGGGAGCTTTAACTTTTAATGGGGGACGGGACGTTTAAAGAAGCAGGAGGGAGATAGAGAGAGATGATTGAATGCCTTCTAGATTTCATTTGCATTTTGGAAGAAGGGAAGGAGGGGGATGAGGGTTTAAGTTGGAAGAGAGAGAGAGAGACAAGATTGGAAGCTGAAGGGGGAGTAGTAAGAAAGGTGAAGGTGGAGGAAGTAAATCGTGGAATAGGTGTTACTTTAAAATGTAAATTTAGGATATACTTCAAATTCCTCGACCATGTTCATCGGGATTGAAATTTCATCATTTTCTTCATGGGATGGCGAGAGAGAGAGAGAGGGAATGCTATCAAGAATCTGGGAATTGGATCACGAGTATATTTTACCCTTAAACTATAGTTCAATATATCGCAGAAAGGGAAGTTGAGGAGGAGAATGAGAGAGTGATGGAGAGAGAGAGAGAGCATATTGTTTAAAGAGACTTCAATGTCTTGAAGACGTTGAAGATCTTAGTAAAACATGTCATGCAAAAGAAGATAGTAGTGATGTTCTTGAATCTTATCTCGCCAACTTTTCCCATAAGACGTCTATTTTGAAAGATTGGTGCTTGATGTAGAAAGACGCTCAATTCTCTGGAGCAATGAATGTTTCATTTGGTGTTACGATGGTATTTCTAAGTAGCGGCAATGTGCAGCCTTAGTCAGAGGGGTTCTGGGCAGTCAACAGCCTGAGAGATGATGATAATGAAGGTTGCTGCTGTTTCTTCTCTACAGCACACGACGAGCACTTTTTTTTTCGCGAGGGAGTGAGTAAGGGAGGAAGGGAGAGGTTTATTATTAATCAATTTAAAATTCATTGACATTGCACTTGTGATGTAAGTAAGAAATAAAGCGTTGGACGGTGGTGGTCAGAAGGAGTTGGCATAACGGGGGGGGGGTCAAGAATCTTAAACTTCTTTTAATTTTAAAGAATAATATGATGTTGATGTACTTAGGATCAACGTTCCAAAGCAATGGGGAGTTGACTTGGATGTGACCCGTAGAATCAATGAGGGGTGGCTGAAATGGAGACAGGCAAGCGGAGTCCTGTGCGATAGGAGGGTCCCAATCAAGTTGAAGGGAAAGTTCTACAGGACAGTGGTTAGGCCAGCTATGCTGTATGGATCAGAGTGCTGGGCAGTGTGGAAGAGCCATGTAAATAGAATGCCAGTAGCCGAGATGCGTATGCTGCGGTACATGAGCGGCGTGTCGATAGTTGATGGAATTAGGAATGCGTACATTAGAGGTAGTCTGGGGGTGGTGGACATCGCCGAAAAGATGAGGGAGAATAGGCTAAGGTGGTATGGTCACGTCATGAGAAGAGGGGAAGAGGAGCTCATTAGGTGTATCCCAGGAATGCAGGTGGTCGGTAGCACCTGGGGTAGGGGAGACCAAAGCAGACGTGGGAACAGGTTGTCCGTAAGGACATGGCAGTGTGTGGGGTGGACGGGGACCTGGTGGGAGATAGACGGGTGTGGAGTGCTAGAACCCGCAGACCCGACCCTGCTACAGGCGGGATAAGGGTATTATGATGATGATGAATATGATGTTGATGACATCCTTTAAAATTGTCCAAATCATTGCAAGTTAGAGACTGTCTCTCTTTTTCTTGAATTAAAAATTGGGGACCACAGAGAGAGAGAGGGAGAGAGAGATAGGGTGAAATATTTTAATGAATATCTACTGATTATCCTAAGATGTCCTGTGATGGTCATTCACTGCCGGACTGTTGAAATCAATTGTTGTTTACATGTTTCTATTTAATCAAGAGAGATTGAGAAAAATCTCTTGAAAGTGCTGACCTCTAAGCATGATGTTTTCATTTCATCTGTCATTTCCCTCTCACTGGCACTAACCCCCTTTCTTCTTCCTTGCTTAAACCCTTCTTCTTCTTCTCCTCCTCCCACACCTTCATTACTGGACGTCAAAGTAAACATATGGTTGGTGAAGATAGTTTTTAATGAAAATATTTCCGTTCAAAGGATAGAAACTCACAAAAGGTGGGAATACAAAAGACGGCTGATGTGAAAGGATTTCAGAGAGAGAGGTTAAGGGGTCATTTCGGACAGGGTGTCTAAAATGGAATTTGATTCACCATCGAGATATATCCCACACTTGTGACTGTTTAGTCCGCAAGTCGATGTTGATGTATTTGTTGTACAACTCTCTCTCTCTCTCTCTATTTTAATCTATTCGATTTCAAATAACAAATGGAGATCAAAATCTTGGACATGACTGGCCATGCGTGATACGTGGATGGGGGCCGCATTGAGTTGTAGATTAGGTGGACCAACATATACGCGCGCGCGCTTGCGAGCGTAATCACCAAAGAAACTTCTTTAGTATCTTTGAATATATTTATTTTTATATAAAGATGTCATAATTTATATTTAGATCTGAAATTCAATAGACGTTATCGAAATTCTTGCTTATTTGCATAATCTCTATCAAAACTGACCATACCCCCCCCCCCCCTCTGCCCCTTGATACAGGGAAACCATAAGAGCATGCGAGCTATCACTGATTGCCTTCGTACAGGGGCAGCTTCTCTCTTCCTCACCATAAATAAGTTGTCATGGATTGAAAAAAAGCAATGATTAGCACTGGCCAGTGCCCAATAGGATAGCTCTACATAGGCTTTTCCCGCCCATCTCGAACCCTTTACCTTTATATGATCGGGTTGGATACCCTCTACCCCCATTGTTGCTGGAAACGCAACAGTATTTTGACATTGCTGGTTTGGCCGACAAACTGTCACAGTCCCCTCTTGCTTAATTAACGTCGGTCTAGGTTTTTCTTTACTGGGGTAATTTTTGTTACAGACGGCATAGGATGCGATTTTTTTGTTCGTTTTGCTGGTGTTTTAGGGACCTGGACAATGGTCATTAGAGCCACGTTCACTGCATAGTTCTAATGCACAGTCTGCACAGAGACTACGCTGTTACCACGCCCGATTTGAGTATTAGCAGTACTCAGTATTCCAAAACGGTCACCCATGCTAGCACTAGCTGGAGTTGCGTTGCTTAACTTCAGCGATTAGACGAGAGGTGGTGTGTGCAGCGCAACACAGCTTCTCCGTAGAAAGCAAACTGCTCCTCTTTTTGATAATCGAGAGTTTTATCTGACTGCGTTTCTATCCGACGTACGCTACGCAATGCAGACGAATCTTGAACTGTGCAGACGCATGTTTGCGCAGTTGACAATTCGTCTGCATTGCGTAGCGTACGTCGGATAGAACCGCAGCCAGAAAACTCTCTAATGTTGCCGATCTACACGTATTTTTCTTCGCGTGATAAGGGTTCTTTTACAGTGATGACTTGGTACCTATTCATGCGGCACTACTGTTTTACTTCTTATTTGGTTGGCGGAAGATCACTTCCATCAGGGCCGAACCTATAACTGTGGATCTTGAACGTGATAAGAACAATCTGGTGTAGACGCTCTAGACCAGTGAAAGCATAGAATAAAAATTTAAAAGAAAAGTCCTGCACCTTTTATACGCCGAAGTGTGTAGGTCGAGCAGTTTAGGAACTTATCCCCACATTCACCTGGTGTCAGTAAGATGCTTTCTGCGAAGATCCTCAGAGAGATCCAAATAAAAAGTTTGGCCAGTACTGGTCCTCCGCAGACACCATACAATAGTATAACCGACAAAGCATTAATTTACCAGCCAAAATTTCTATTTTGGTTGTATAATGCGATGTTGGAACATCGTGGGGTAGGCCGGCGGGAGCGGCGAATTGCGCTGGACAAACCAGTTCTCGTCTGATCACTGAAGATAAGCAGTGCAATCCCAGCTAGTGCTGACATGGGTGGCCGCTTGGGAAAGCTGGGTACTGTTAATACCCAAAAATCGTCGCATTAGTGTAGTGTCTGTGCAGTCGCTGCATAAGAACTATGCTGTGGACGGGACTCTAATGACCTTGTAGTTGAAGGGCCCTAAAACACCAACAAACAACAAGGGTAGGCCGGCATCCCCCCACAGACAACCTAGCCAATATTCCTGCGAGTTACAGATGCCTGGCTGGGGTGGCTCCAGTCAGAGCAGGTTCAGTGGACCCGCAGACCCGACCCAGCCACAGGTGGGATAAAGGTATGATGATGATGACGGCCAGTACTGATCCTGCTCATCGTAACCAAAAGTATAACAACACGAGCTATGGAAGCAAATCTCCATATTACTATGATGAAATAAAGCCATCACATCTTAAAACTGACCACTGATCAACTTCACTGACTGGTTAAACAAATGATTGAGAAGAAGAAGGTTGAAACGTCAGGACTAGTATTTTTATGTATTCTGATTGCAAACAATCTTGAAACAAAGTCTGTAGATTACCGTACAAACTTGTGGATTGAAATTTGTTTTGAGAGAGAAAGAGAGGAAGGTGGGTAGAAGGGAGACCCGCTTCACTCTATTTTCTGCTACTTGTTCATTTCATTCATGCATTCAGGTGAACTAAAGTTGTTTTATTGAGTATATTTACAACTTGTGTAACTTGTTGCAAAAATAAGATGCGTGCATGTGTGTGTTTCCGAAAATTTCCGAACTAATTAAGTTACAAGTAGGTCAATTAAGAGGAAGTTTACGCTGTTGCTTTTATATCAACTCTGGTAGAAATGTTTTATTTATTTATGGTGCGCTCCTTATGTAATGTCACTAGTGCGCTTGTCATCATCATCGTCATCACCAGCAACGATGGTTAAAATAAAAGACGACGACTGGAATAGAGAAGATGTGAGCCCACACAGGGTAATATACTGGGAGAGGGGAGAGATGAGAGAAGATGAACAAGAAAGGAAAGAGAATAGGAATGAGAGGAGAAGGAAGGGGGACCAAAAACATTTCCTACTAAATAATTGGGCAATTCATTACATACCCATTCATTATTAAAGGTAATTGAGTGGATGGAAATGGCGAAATAAGATTTATTTTTACCTAGAGAAATCTGCAACTCGACTAGCCAATTCTCGGATTGGTCACTCAGTCCATTAAAGGTTCCAGGCTCTCTCTCTCTCTCTCTTTCTCTTTCAGACATACACAATCGGTAATGTAATCATTTTCGATATATTAGAAATCACCACATTGTTAAAAACTAGTTTAATATTTGGTTGCCAATAAAAGGAGTTAATTTTGGAAGAAATAGGACGATACGTGAGGCAAAGAGGAGGACGTGGGAAAAGGAGGAAGAGGTCAATGTGCTGATGTCCATTGTTGAATCATTAACTGCAATTACAAGTTGTTGTTTCGTGTCTATTCTAGTCTCTTTTACGGAACACATTAAAACCTAAGTGACAAGGTTTAAGTTAAGATTTTAAGTTAAACCTTGTCACTTCGGTTTTGAAATGAAGTGGTACTCCTTGTCAGCCGTCCGGGTGCAATGTCCGAATAAGGGCGATATCTTGTTGCTAATCATCGATTTCTTGGGGCATGACCAGGTCCCTACATCACTCATCTTACTCATTATATAGATTTGCTTTCTATAAGTTAACATCAACTGTATATTCATTAAATTAATTATGAAATCGATGCAATGAAAATACTTTCTCTTGTCGTGAAGTGTGTGGAGGAAGAATGAGAGGGGAAAGGGGTGAGAGAGAGAGAGAGGGGGGGTACTTGCTCTGTCACTCGGATATTCTTCAGCAACAACCCTTTATTCAAGTATGGTGGTGTGTCACATGTTATCTAATCTATCTTAAGTCGATGTGTATGTCTTTTATGACACAAGAAAATGAAAAATTAAAGCCATCATCAAAAGGGAAATCTTAACCACTTCCGGCAGGCTTTGTCCAGCATCCTCCTTTCGATCGCATTTTCTGAATATTTGAATTTCAGTTCTCTCCTATCCTATCCTTCGATCCAGCATTAACCCTTTTGTTCCCCCCTCTATTATATCACCCTTTGATTTTCATCTTGACTGAAAAAGATGATGATGGTGATGATGATAGTATCCTTATCTTTAACTCTCTTTAACGACATCTAACCTCAATCTTTAGGAAAAAAAAAACAAAGCAAAGCTACTCGTAATGATGTTAAAACTGGGGTAAATCTGAACTTTGATTCCTTTCCCCCCCCCCTCTCTCTCTCTCTCTCTGCAATCGTCCCGCTTTAGTTCATAAAAAATTTAGAATTATATACATATTGCTGTTATACCAAAGTCTGAAAATGCTAGCTATTTTATAGACATAGTTAGGAGTTAAGAGAAGAAAAAAAGATTCTTGCAATACTCTCTTTTTTTTCTTAAGAAACAAAGTATAAGGAGTAGAAAAAAGGGGAAGGGATATGATTTCACTTCAAAATTAATCACCTCGTCCGTGATGGAGTAACTATTGTGCGTATAAGTTACTTTTTCAACCCCAGGAAAATGGCTCTCGGAGGAGATTTGGAAGCTGTTACCGAGTGATTAAACAAAGTCGTTAAAACTCAAAATAGTCTCTCTTTGCTACTTTATAGGCCCTTTCCCATCACTCCCCAACAGCCCCTCTCTCTCTCTCTCTCCCTGCCATCACTCCTTAAACTGACTACATTTTTTTCACACTATCTTTACTCATCTCTAGCAGCACTCCTCTCTTCTCCTCCTCTTCTTCTTTCTCTTCGCATCATCATGTGCATCATCCTCCTACATCTTCTTCGTTGTTGGTTAGAGAAAGAGCCGCCAACAAAATGCAGATTAATTTTATCGAAGATTTTGAGAAAGAGACGACTGCGAAGATTTCTTTTCTTTTCCTTATCCTCCTTGGTCGCCTTTCTTAACCGAAATCATGTCTCTTTCTTCCCTCCTACTTTTTACCCCTTTCCCTTCTCTCCATCCTTAAACCCTTTCCGTCCCCCGATTACTTTATATCTAAAGCAGTGATCAACACCGTATGCAGATGTTACACCGTTTCAACAGAGAGTGGCAATTACAGAATTGAGGCCATCTTTTAAAAAGTCATTTGTGTGTGGGGGAGGGGGGGTCATTCTTCTACTTTTCTGTGTTCAGTAGGTGAGGTGAATAAAGGGCCGAGAAAGAAAGAGTTTCATCTGTATTAACGATTCAAATATTGCCTGTCTTATACTGTGCTTTTGACGACGTTGGCTCCACCCACCCATTAATGTTGACGTCATCAATTGATTACAATAGCTCGAGGGAGGCTGAGAACTTCACCTCTTTCTTTCTCCATCATTGTCCCTCTCCCCGCCTCATTCCTGTAATCCTGTTTTGTCTACTCTTACCCTAGCCTACATGGCGCCATACGCCGACCATGTCGCCGTCTTCTTTCTTCCTACCTCTGGCACTGAATCTGAGACAAGACTCCTTAAGGCGCGGCGTCAGTCTCGTTCATAGCGAGACACACCATGACCTTGTGACATCACAAATGGATGTGCCGACTAGCGCCTGTAAATGTCGACCGCCCCTCTGTAGTGGGGCGTACCCTTCACCACTTTTTTTGGACCAAGTGTGCATCACTGCATCACCCTAGAATTTGAAGGCTCGATCCTCATCGCAGTTAAGAGTTGAAGATGTCTGAGCACCTGACTGATGCTCTCGGTTCGAACACCCCTCAATAATTCACTTGAAAGCCAAGTTATCTCCAGAACTTATGGTATGAACTGCCGTGAGATTGGAGACACCCCAAAAAGTGGGAAATGGTGTGTATGACATCACCATTTCTCGTAAATGATACCTTTCTACACGGAAAAGTAGCCTGCGTCCTGAACTCTTTCGTCACTGATTACAGGCTCGATCCTGCCCGAGTTGGGTTGTTTGTTTGTTTGTTGGTGTTTTAGGGCTCTTCAACTACAAGGTCATTAGAGCCCCGTCCGCTGTGTAGTTCTGATGCAGTTGTTGTTGTTTGTTGGTGTTTAAGGTCCCATCAACTACAAGGTCATTAGAGACCCGTCCACTGCATAGTTCTAATGCATAGACTGCACAGACACTACACTAATGCCACGATTATTGGGTATTAGCAGTACCCAGTTTTCCCGAGCGACCACCCATGTCAGTACTAACTGGGCTTGCGTTGCTTAACTTCAGTGATCAGACGAGAACTGGTGTGTCCAACGCAACTCGCCGCTCCCCCCGAGTTGGGTGACTTCTTTCGGACGAGAGAGGCATGAGAATTAAATTCTTTGGATGAGAATTAAAGCCGTGATCCCGTGTGGTGTCGCCACTGCACCTTAAAGACCCTGTTCTACATGGTACGTCAACACTTCCAGGTGCAGGAGTTCGCCCTCCCCCTCCCCCCATGTCGGTGAAGGAAGAGTGTGGCAGCAGGGGAAGGGTTAATGATGCCAATGGACGAACCTGCTCTCCCTTTAACTCCGAGTACTGCCCTGGAGAAGGAGTGAGACGTTATTAATAATGAAAGCCGTAATTCCATCTCCATTTGACAGGCGCAAAGACTTCTCTGTATAGATGCCGATGCATCCTGTTATTTCCGCTAGCTTACTTCTTGTTACCATGGATGCGGGTTCAATCCTGCTTGGAGGTGAAGCGATGTCACTTCCAAATAGGACTTTTCTCCATAGATGAATAACATTTGCAGCATCTAAGACATAAGTTGTGTGTGTATGTGGGCGTGGCGTTGATAAATAGCCCATTTGTATTGATTGGTAGCCTGGTAACCTGATAGCTTATTTGAAGAGCTTCATCTCACATCTGATGATCCAGCCCTTTAGTGGGCAGTATTGTCAGTCAGAATGGAAACCCTCAGAGGCAGTTGAAATTTCATAGTTTAATGTTTGACGGTTTGTGTGGTGTAGTGGTCAAATCAGTTCAAGGGTCAAATTTACAGATGCATTGAAGGGGTTAACACAGACACACACATACGCCCAGATTCCACCACCAATGAGTGTAGCTTGCCTGCCATATCGCTATGATATATAATCAGGGCCCTACACGTTCCTCCCATATAATTATCATCTCTAGAGAGACAGGGGGCTACAACGAAGAGTCCTATTTTGGAGTTCCCCAACTTGTCACCCGCAACTGCTATCCAAAATTTAATTTGTTTTAAAAGGACCTGATTTGACCTAATAATATCATATTAAGTATTTTCACATCTGATATCTTTTAAATCTCAAACCTGCTTCGGCGGCGCAGTGGGTAGCACGTTCGGTAACTTCGTCAGTAGTTCTAGGTTCGATACTGAACAGTGTTTTCCTCAGCCGGTTGCTGGCCAAAACTGCAACCCCAACGCCTATTTATCGTCGGTCTACTGTTCGTTAGTGTTTTAGGGCCCTCCAACTACAAGGTCATTAGAGCCCCGTCCACTGTGTAGTTCTGATGAAGAGGCTGCACAGGCACTGCACTAATGCGACGATTTTTGGATACTAGCGGTACCCAGTTTTCCAAGCACC
This sequence comes from Trigoniulus corallinus, assembly GCA_013389805.1. NCBI lineage: Eukaryota > Metazoa > Arthropoda > Diplopoda > Spirobolida > Trigoniulidae > Trigoniulus > Trigoniulus corallinus. The sequence continues at coordinate 6,822,341 of JAAFCE010009126.1, forward strand.
CATGTCAGTACTAACTGGGGTTGCGTTGCTTAACTTCAGTGATCAGACGAGAACTGGTGTGTCCAACGCAATTTGCTGCTCCCCTGTTCGTTGGGGCGAGCTTCTACATCTCGATGTTTTGTTGTTTGTTTGTGTTTAAGGTCCCATCAACTACAAGGTCATTAGAGACCCGTCCACTGCATAGTTCTACTGCGTAGACTGCACAGACATTACACTAATGCGACGATTATTGGGTATTAGCAGTACCCAGTTTTCCCGAGCGACCACCCATGTCAGTACTAGCTGGGCTTGCGTTGCTTAACTTCAGTGATCAGACGAGAACTGGTATGTCCAACGCAATTCACCGCTCCCTCTACACCTCGAAAGTTTGCCTCATCTACCCCATGCATAGTATAGGGTTCCTTTACGTGTAAATGTCATCGTGCACCACGCAGCACGTCGATTTTACTTCTCATTCTAAGGAAAGCGCACTCGGGATCCCTCCCTCTCTCTCTCTCACCCGAAAGAAGCCAATCCACCTGGATCCAGTATCGAACCTAGAACAACTGACGTAGTTACCGAGCACGCTACCCACTGTGTGCACTTTCTGCATTGCCTTTTCCCTTTCTGCTTCGGTAAGGCTCTCCAGAAATGATGGGTACCCCAACCCCCTATCATAGGCTGGAAGTAACCTTTGAAAAAATGGAGGAAAGAGTGGGGACGGGGCAGATGTATCTTTTAGTTGAAGCGACGTTGTTATCACAAAAATGCCGAAATTTTCATTTGACTAATTTGCTCATGTAAGGAAATGAAACATTTGTGAGAATGTGGCCATCTGCTGGAAATTGTTAAGCAGTTGATGGGACTCGAACCAGGGTTTCCTTGAAGGAGGTAGTTACTAATGTAACCGCCTACCAATTTAATATAAATGTCTGTACTTCAGTAATATGTAGTAGATCGTAATAGCAAATTAGGACGCATATTTATCTGAATTTTTTGGGGTGGGCGTTATGCAATAGTTGTTTTTAATCTTCCATCATTTTGATAATTTTTTGATTAAGGGTTTCTTTTTTCTAAGACGTCGATCTGCAGATTTAAGATTTATTAGGAGGATAAGGTCATTATGCAGATAAGAAAACGAGGTCGAAAAAAGGCCCACTGAGCTGCTAAAAAAATACCTAATTTACTTTCATTATTTTCAGTTTGATGTCTGGATGGTTTACTAAATTCATGGCTGCGGAGGTTGTATCCCCATAGGGATCTTTAGAAAAGAAAATGAGGAGGCCTCAGGAGGAAAATGAAGAGCCTTTGTGTAGCCAAGTTGCGTTGGACACACCAGTTCTCGAGAGATCACTGAAGTTAAGCAGTGCAAGCCCACGTTAGTACCAACATAGGTGGTTGGTAAAGAATGTTGGGTGCTGCAAATTTCCCCTTTCCTACATCCTCTACACCTACCTCCTCATCTCCCGCTAGCAGCCTCATAAGGGTTCGGCCTGTTATGGCTGCTTGGCTTTCTCCCCAACCCATTAGTGCAACATAACATAACAGGAGTGAAGAAGAGGGAAAGGTATTTTCATTATTTACAGTTGACCTTTCGGAAATAAAAAAATATTTGCTTTCTGGATTAGTTTTCAAGGGTTGGGGAATAAGCCAGGCAGCCATAACAGGATGAACCCTTAGGAGGCTGCCCGCGGAAGATGAGGAGGTAGGTGAAAGGATGAAGGAGAGGGCTAATTTGCAGCACCCAACGTTCTTTACCAACCACCCATGTTGGTATTGACGTGAGCTTGCCCTGCTTAACTTCAGTGATCTCACGGGAACTGGTGTGTCCAACGCAACTTGGCTGCACGAAGTCAAAGTAGAACAGGTTCTTATTTGAGTGAGTACCAGGTTTATTTCCTTCCCATTCCACACGAAAAGGGCGCCCAGCTAAAAGGAGCCTCTGCAGGCGATTCATCAACACGATATGGACAACGTTCTGCAGCTGGAAATTTTTCCTGAACGGGATATTTTACGTGGTGTGGTCAGGGCCCTCTGTAGGTTTTGCGGTGCCTAGGGAACCCTAAATATTTCCAATAAAGAAAACGTTTTTATCAAAAAAGTCCTTCCATTCCCTGGGCTCGGGCAGGAGGGGTCAGGAAGGAGGGTGGGCGGAGGAGGAGCAGGACCAGGAGAGGGTCAATCTACGGTGTACGCACCCATCGCTATTCAACCTCTCGCTATGTCCATCACTGCTAAAGAACATCTCCGCACTGATCAATGAACGGGCACAGGAGTGAATCCAAACATCTACATATGGGCCGACCCGAATATCAACCAGACTAGTTTGGAAAATGTCTGATTGTATGTTCGATTCCAGTTGCCGTCTATGAAATACTTGAAATGTGCCATCAGACACGCATAGCCCCTCTCTTACACGGACAAAGACATGTAATGGGCGATAGAAATTTCCTAATTATTTGATGGAGGTTGCTACCACCTCCTTAGCAACTGAAAGGGCCGACCTTAAATAGCTTTATAACTAATAACCTAATTTAGTGCACTTAACGTGAATTGACCCTAGACATCCGGCTATTACTAAAGACCCAGAAGTCAGTTTGACTCCGCGAATCCCCCTCCAACTTCTTTTAGAAGAGGTAGGGACTGACAGAGAGAGAGGAAGGGAGCTATGGGTCCGAGACAATTGTTTACCCCTTTGCTCATTGGCTAAAGTGGACTTGAAGCCTCAGCGTAATTAAAAGGTCTTTTCAGAAAGGACATTTTTACCAAGTACGACTAAGATTTCTCTGCAACGCGCATATACGAGTACTAAATTGACCAAATGGTCGCGAAGAGATAGTGGTAGTTAAGGCCGCCCCCACTAGCAGAGTTTAATGGCCCGTCTAATAGATGACCATTAGCGTTGAAACTCCTCCAATCTTAACATCATGAAAACGGGCACTGAGGTGTTAATCGGCCGTCACTTTATAGACGTGTTTATGCACCGGGTCTGACTATTTAAGGTGATATCTAACGGTCATTTTGAAATCAGGAAGGGGTGCAGAGGGACATATGTTTATATCCGTGATGAAATGGAGAGAGAGAGAGAGGGTTAGGGCTGGAGTGAGGCGGGAGTAGCGTAGGACACAAGTGTCTCGATTTAGTAAGCTACCCTTCATCCCCTTTTCTCCCTTGCACTATACCCTTTATCGCCAATTCTTCTACTCTTTTTCTCTCTCTCTCTCTGAAGGTACGTACGTGCGTCTATGTCTGTAACCCTTTCGCACATGTACACTTTTCTCTGTCTTTCTCTACTCTCTTTTATCAAATTCAATTTAATTTATGAATGCATTTAATACGTTGCGGTTTTGAATCTGAAATGTGTAAAGTAAACACATCTACTGAAAATGGGCGACGATCAAAAATAATATACGACTTTTATCTGACGACTGCTAATAAAAATACCACCATTATTACTTCACTATCATCACCACTACACCAAATAATAATATTCATACTAACGAGATATAAAACCCATAAATACGTCTCTTTTCATTGGTTGCTTGCTCGACTACTGCATGCTTCACTTAACGTTGGTCTCTGCTCCACTGCTACGCTCGTCTCATCGGTGCAGCATACAGAATAAAAGACACCGAGTTCGGGATGTGCAGGTTCAAATCTTTCCAGAGTGTGTAGTTTTTATCAAATGGGCGGTGTGTGCGTGAGAGAGAGAGAGAGAGAGAGAGAGAGAGATCAGCTTTCAAATGGGAAGGGCAGGAAAATAAGGCTGACGTACCTCTGTGGATTTTGTTTTGTTGATGTTTTAGCCTCCTTCAACTACAATGGTCATTAGAGTCCCGTCCACTCAGGGCCGTAACTAGAGCGTGGCGAAGAAGGCGGCTGCCACGGGCGCAAAATGTTTAAGTTTTTTGTCATTATTGGGTTACGGGCAAGTGAAAGTTAGACACCTGCCACGGGCGCTTCATACCCCCGTTACGGCTCTGCGTCCACTACATAGTTCTAATGCAGAGTCTGCACAGACACTACGCGTATTAGTAATACCCAGTGTTCCCAAGCGGTTACCTATGCCAGTACTATCTTTGTTGTTGTTGTTGTTGTTTGTTGGTGTTTTAAAGCACTTCAACTACAAAGGTCGTTTGAGCCCCGTCCACAGCATAGTTCTTATGCAGAGACTGACTGCACAGACACTGGGAGCGGCGAGTTGCGTTGGACACACCAGTTCTCGTCTGATCACTGAAGTTAAGCAACGCAAGCCCAGTTAGTACTGACATGGGTGGTCGCTCGGGAAAGCTGGGTACTGCTAATACCCAATAATCGTCGCATTGGTGTAGTGTCTGTGCAATCTATGCACTAGAACTATGCAGTGGACGGGTCTCTAATGACCTCGTAGTTGATGGGACCTTAAACACCAACAAACAACAACAACCTGCACAGACACTACACTGATGCGACGATTAGCAGTACCCAGTTTTCCCAAGTGGTCACCCATGTCAGTACTAGTTGGGGTTGCGCTGCTTAACTTCAGTGATCAGACGAGAACCAGCGCAATACAGAAGTTCAAGTACCTAGGATCAGTGTTCTGGAGCAGTGGAGAAATTTATTCCGATGTGACCCTTAGGATCAATGTAGAGTAGGTGAAGTGGAGACAGGCAAGTGAAGTTCTGTGTGATCGGAGGGTCCCAATAAAGTTAAAGGGAGAATTCTACAGGGCAGTGGCTAGGCCAGCTATACTGTATGGATCAGAGTGTTGATAATAGAATGACAATAGAATGCTGCGGTACATGGGTAGGAGAGAATTGATTGAGGTGGTATGGGCATGTGATGAGAAGAGGGGAGGAGGAGCTGGTTAGGTCCATCACAGGGATGCAGATTATTGAAAGCCCTCGAGGCAGAGTAAAACTTAATCTGATGTGGCAGTAGGTTGTACGAAGGGATATGATAGTGTGTGGGGTGGATGGGAACCTGGTGGGTGATAGACGGGAGTGAAAGACCAGAACCCGCATATCCGACCCTGCCATAGGCGGGATGAGGATGTGATGATGATGACTTTTTTAGCATACAAGTAACTATCGCACTCCATCATACTACCTATGACAGTTTGGTGCTCATGACTTTAGGAGGACCAAGTGGAAAGAGGAAGCGGCTTATTGCGTTGCATACGCCAGTCCTCGCCTGTGAATCCTGGGCTTAGATGGAAGTTCACCTTATCATCATCCTCTTCTTAGCTTTGATGGGAGTCCTGACAGTAATAGTTTCTTTGGTGGAGGAGGAGGGCAGGAAAGAATCTTTGAAAGAGTCTTCCGTCCCGAATTGGAATTTAACTAACAACTGCATGTAAATAACCTTTTCAACATGGAAGACGTATGTAGAAATCTGTTTTTCCATCCTCTAGACTTGGCCTGGCCCCCTGGCACCCGCTTTGGTAGCTCGGTAGTAAAGTGCTCCGGTAGGCGTCAATAAGGAAGTAAAGCCATGGTCCCGTGTTGAAAGTGTAAGATATTATCAATATCGGCAAAACTCTAGGGATATAACCTCCATGGGCAGAGATGAATAATGATGAACTACCGTCTGCATAGAAAAGCGTTTGAGGTGGTATGAGCATGTGATGAGGAGGGGAGAGGAGGAACTTATTAGGTCCATTGTGGGACTGCAGGTAATTGGGGGCAGCAGGGGCAGAGGACGACCAAAACGGACGTGGGAGCAGGTGGTGCAAAGGGATATGGAGGTGTGTGTGGCGGAGGGCACACGAGGAGACCCGACCCTGCCTCAGGCGGGAGAAGGGTGAGATGATGATGATGATACCGTCTGTATAAGATTTTGTCTACACCCCCGAAGTGGGGAACCTCTTGCTAGCAGGTGTAATCGGGCGAGGCCCTTATCAGAAAAAAGAAAGAAAGCCTTCGACCTCAACAACTACCATCACCAGAGGCGAAAGTACATACTTTGAGCTCAAGAAACAAACACACTTTATTCCTGCTCTTCAAGAGAGACTGTATACCTAAGGAATTAATTATCTACCTGCCGACCTCAAGTGGACTGCACTGATAACTATACCCAGAGGAGACGAGAGAAGAAGTATAACCCTTTTATTGGAGAGTTTGAGACCCAAATTGAAAGTGAAGAATGGGCAAGTTGCCATGTTTGCGAAGAAGATGCGAAAATGTGCGCACAGAGGGAGAGGGAGAGAGAAGTAATATCTAAACGCATGGAAATGAAAGTAATAAAGTTAATAAGCGACATATTGCTACTAAAGGCAGATGTGCATTTTCGTGCACGTTTTGCATAACATGTGATGAAAACGAGACGACGATGATGAAGATGAAGAAGATGATGATGATGATGTCGGTGATGATCACCTCTCAAAATGATCTTGTGGGAATTCACCTGACTAGCGAACATCACATATTTTCATTGCACGTATTTCAAGATGTTACTTAAGCTATTTTATACAGTTTTCTCAATTAAATAAGAGGGGGGAAAAGGACCAACAGCTTCAAAAGTGGCCATTGTCTACTTGAAAAACACCTTTTTCCCGAAAAGAATGATGAAGATAAGTGAGTCCCAAAGGGGTGAGGTAGAGGTGGAATGGTAAAAGGAACTAACCACTTACCACTGCTAACCCCCCCCCTTTCCCCGTCCTTCTCTTAAATCCTTTCTATCTTTATTGTCCCATCTTTGTTAAATCATGTTATCTCTTTTGTTGTGGTTTTTATCTAACTGGACATTTCATGAAAGATGAAGGAGAGGGTGTCCGAGTTAGATCTTAGGTCCCTCTCTCGTTCTCTCTGCATATATAAATAATGAATCAAATACTTCCTTTGGGATGAGGATATTAACATTTTGACCCACCTGACTGCCTATCCTTCTATACACACACAAGACTACGCCGGAAGAAAGAATTACCTTTATTATCATTGCTAGGGCCACTCTCAGGTCACCGGCCGAAGGAAACTGTAGCAGAATAGAAACAGGGTTGACGAGTTCGGGGTTGACGAGAGGGAGGGCGACGATGGGGTCAAATTCCACCCTATCTTGGATCCACAGGGACCCGAACATCATCCGGTAATTTGACTTTCTACGCGCTAATTAACTGTAGAAGTCTCTCGGGTCTGGCTACCAGTGCCGTAACGGGAGTATGAAGCGCCTGTGGCAAGTGTCTAACTTGCGCCTCCCCGTATCCCAATAATGACAAAAAACTTAAAAATTTTGCGCCCCAAACCCAGGTGCACCGGTGGCGGCCGCCTTCTTCGCCACATCCTCGTTACGGCACTGCTGTCAACAACGTCTCTCGACGCCCTTGATCCCTCTCTGGTTCCTATTTCGACCCTATCTGGTTCTATCCCTCTTCCGGCACCCTGACCCTCCAGTTTGGTCGGTTGAGGGAGCGGCGAATTGCGTTGGACGCACCAGTTCTCGTCTGATCACTGAAGTTAAGCAGCGCAACCCAAGCTAGTACTGACATGGGTGACCGCTTTGGAAAACTGAGCACTGCTAATACCCAAAAATCGTCGCATTAGTGTAGTGTCTGTGCAGTCTCTGCATAATACCTATGCTGTGGACGGGGCTCTAAGGACCTTGTAGTTGAAGGACCCTAAAACACCAACAAACAACAACAAAATTGGTCGGTTGAAAGCATTTCTTAAAGATAAAAGTAACACTAACTTTATATACAGTTCACCAAGACAGGATTTTGCGTTGCATATTGTGTACTTCCTGTCCCGAGAGGTACCTCAATGGTAACTCCCCTTTCGAAAGGGGAGGATGAAAAGAAAAGCCCCATGGAAGAGGGAAAACCACGGTCTCTGTTATTACCTCACTTAGTCCAACTCTAAATATCAAGTCATTTCATTCACTCGTCGGGGAAGGCAGAACACGGTGAGCCCCGAATGTATGAGTTCACCCTGTTCCTGCCGTCCGTAAAAAAAGAACCATCAGAGTTGGAGGACCAAATACCCCAAATATGAATTAAATAGGTATTATATAATTTTAAATGAAAATGCTCCGGTTGATGAAGATGAATTTAACATCTGCTTAGTTTTAATTATTATGGGTGATAAGGATAGAGAGAGAGAGAGAGATGAAGAAGCAGCAGCTAAGAAAGTGGAAATGTCTTAGGTTGCGAAGAAAAACAAGATGTCCATTATTTTAAAAGTTAATAAGATAAAAATGATAATGATGATTAGCATTAAAAATGCAGCCACAAGCGTCTCACGTCTAATATCAAGCACGCCGCATGCTGAGAGAAGCAAATAAGAAAAGTACAAACCTGCGTTTTAACTTCTTCTCCGTAGCATCTCGCTGTCTTTAAATTTAATTATTGAAATTGTTTTACTGATGATTAAAACTCGGCATCATTCCCCAGAAATCTTAAATTCATTAGAAAAACAAATTAAACAAATGGAAGGAAACGAGGACGTCTTACAGGACGACTCGCAAGACATGTGACAAACCACTAACGCTCTGTTTTCTTTTCTTTCTGCTTTCTTCAACTTTCTTATTTTGTTTATCTTAGAAAACGTCTTGAAAATGTCTTAGGGAACACATCGACTACAACGTCTTACATCAATCTCTTGTCTAATCTAGTGATTAAAAGAATTTGTCCTCATCTGATATCAAACACTTACGCATCCATCTTGGGAAGAAAGAGTACTGAACAGTCCTACTGGATTCGATCCCGAGAATACTCGATAGACAAAAGTTACTCTGAAGACCGAAAGAGGAAGCGAACCCATGTATGTATGAATTTAGCAGACCAACTCACCTGTTTTTCGTATATAATATTGTGGCGAGCCATTCTCATTCGAGACAGTCTGACGAGGTTGTGCCTTCATCCCAGAAAGGAGACTTTCTCATACGGGACATCCGAACTCAGTAATTCATTTTAATAGTTAGGCATATTTGGTGATTCTCAGTTTCGGCTCTTATCTTAGACAGTAAAATGTACGCCCATCATGTTGGAGGGGGTATAATATCTCTTCACATACAAAACTCTCATCCCCTCTAATTAAAATTACCGCCTAGTTCAGGTGGGTGAGGGTGAGGATCAAGAAATAATAGGAGTAGGAGTTTGGCCACCTTAATATCTTTGGATCAATGCTGAAGATGAGACTTAAGAAAGTAAACCAAAGCAGACTCATCTGGGACGGTAGGACGTAACTGAAGCTTTTCTCCGTCCCGGCTCCCAACCGCAATAAAGACACAATCTGTTGTCGACCAGAATCAAGCATGCACACCATGAGAGTTTTGAAGGGGGTTAAGAAAGGCTTTGTTGAAAGAATGGAGAGGGGTTGAATGAAGAAGAAAGGGTGTCAAATTCGGATCTTCAGCGTTTGCTGTTTTTCTTCCTTTTTTTTTTCTTCATCATCTTACTTTATCCCTGAAGCACTTCTTCTCTGTTATTAACATGTCAAAACAATCGATTCTTGTCCCCCTCCCTCCGCTTTCAATCCAAAATTAAAGAAATTGTACGGAGGAAATTCAATCATCCTTGTTTAATTTTAGTGGAGAAAACAATATAAGAAATAAATTTCGCAAAGGACTTAAAGGAAAGAAAGAGAGAGAATAAAAAAAAACCCCTTTAGACAGTAAGAAATAAGGGGATTTTTGAAGAAAGAGGAAAAGGGGTAAAACGTGTGGTAATGATGAAGAAAGGAAGTAGAAGAAAAGACGAAGACACATAAAAGACGTAAGTGCATCTTTCTTACCATTGTGGATAAAGAAGAAAAAAATCTCTTAAGACTGACATAAGGAGGTGTCCATGATGACAGAATTCGGAGATTCTACCCAATTTGGGATATTCAGGGTATGTGGAGAAGCAGTTGACAACAAGCGTCCCATATAAGGGGGATCACAATTTTATGTGTGTCCTTCGTATGCGAAGAAGAAGAAGAAGAGAAAATGCCCACCGATACCAGACAGAAAAGGATGCGAACCTGTGTACTTTGACCTCCAAGAAATTTACCTACGCCAGGAAACGAGTGTGTCTATAACCGCATTTACCAATCGCATCTCCACGTAAAAAAGGGTGACGAGCTGTGTGCGATAATGTACAATATTCCCATCCGGGACAGATGACTTCTTCATCTGGGATCCCCGGATCTCTCATCTGAAAGAAACTTGTCATTTCGGGAACAGACTCGAACCTGCATCCACGAATTCAAAGCGAAGCATGCTGTCACTGAACCACCAAAGGCGAACACTTAAAGAGGTAAGTCCTCATCCCCCTCCATCAATTAAGCTACCGAGGTCGAATAAAGATGTGGTATGAAATGCAAAATAGATAAGAATTCAAAAAAATGCACAACGAAAAACAACTGAGGGGCTAAATGATGCAGAAGGAAAGGCAGAAAATGAATTAACAGAGGAGGGGAAGTTCTCCTTATTTGGTGCCATAATGCACCCCTTCATACCACACACACACACACACACACACTTTACCCCCTTTTGTGATGCATAATCTTTCTTTAAGGATATAAATCTTGAAAAGTTGGTTTTTTTCTGCTTGTTTTTTAAGCATTTGGGAGTGCGGAGAAGACGGGGTTGTAAGATGGTTAAGACACAGGAAAGGAGAGGGGGGAAGAGAGGGTGAGAGTGGAGAGAGAAGATCTTAAGAAACTCAACAAAAAAAATAATACTCGTTACCTAAGATTTAAAAGAAGTTAAGATCCAAGAAAGAAACTGCCACAACAATGCAAAGAAAAGCCTGACTGACACATGCACAGTGACTGACTGACAATCAAAGCGTTCAATGCAAAGCTGTAAGACAAACAGGCCCGTAGAAATGGGAGGGAATGAATTGGAAATGAAGATGAATAAGAGGGTTGAGAGAGTGCACCTCAGTGTACCTGAGTGATCCATCTGAGAGGAAGACTAAGTAAGGAATTTAAGAGGTTTATAAAAAGTTCAGTAGATAAAATTTACATTTTCCATCCAAATTTATGAAATTTTAAGTAAAAATTAGGAATGTTTTTGTCAATAAATCTCCATGCTGCGGTGGAGGAGGAGGTCATGGGGACCTTAAAGTCCTGGTTCCTTCACCCCGAGATCTGTTAAGGTGAAGTTAAATAACCTTTTTAGCCATCAACTAGGATCCCCCACTCTCAGTAGAACTGCAATGATATGCAATCGATTTTGGTCTCGTATCACCAAATTAGTGGAAACAACGAATATGCATCAACATGTTTCAAACTGTTGACAGACAGTTTGTCACGTGTTGAGCATCCTTCTCCTCTTCTTCCTTCTCTCGCTCTCTGTGTACGTGTGTCTCTCTGTGGTGTGTACCCCTCTCTCTCTCTCTCTCCCAACTTTGTCTAGGAAACAACCAGGTGTGCATGAAAGTCGAGGGGAACGACGACACACCAGTTCTTGTCTGATCACTGACGTTAAGCAGCGCAACCCCAGCTAGTACCGACATGTGTGGCCGCTTGGGAAAACTGGGTACTGCTAATATCCAAAAATCGTCGCATTGGTGTAGTGTCTTTGCAGTCTCTGCATAAGAACAATGCTGTGGACGGGGCTCTAATGACCTTGTAGTTGAAGAGCCCTAAAACACCAGCAACCAACAACATGAAAGTCGATATCAATCAACACCATCACTAACTTTTTTTTTGTTGCCGCCTATTGGCAGGGTCCCGTTCCGTCCCATTGGGACACGTGAGCGATCTGTTCGACGGTATTTTCACGAAGCGGGATTGGCCGACCCGGCTGAAAGACGCCAAACCACTTCGATTAAGGATCGACCCTGTCACCGAGGTGGGTCCCACTTCTGCGAAGTAGGTGGTCAATTTTTATTTCCAGTTCCGAACCCATTGCCCGTCAGTCAACCGTATGAACTACTGTCATTATACATCCTTAGCATCAGTTACAGGCCATTGTTGAGAAAGAAAACAAATCAAATTCCACCAATTCTGAGAACCTATCTCACAAAATCATTAATAATAGGAATGGGATGAGAAAAGGAGAATCATTTAGGAGGGGGGAAACGGAAGTGGATAAGTTCTTTCATGTTTTCGGCGACTGTAACGGCGACATGGAGCTAAAGTCTTCCCCCTTTCCCCTCCTTTTTCTTATCCCCTGCTTGTCATGCTTGTCAAACTTCTTCAGTTTTCCGTAGTATACCAGCGGTGGTAGAAGATAAATCTCTTCCTCTATCTCTTTCACTCGCTCAGCAAACACTATTTTTTGTTTTCCGCCTTTTTCCGGAAATGTTCTTCAATTTGTGCCGACCTTTAGGAAGACGATAGACAAAGTACATCTTAAGAAAACGAAAGAGTTTGCCATCTTTGTCAGCCCCTCGTGGTACTACCGGAATTGAAACAGGAAAAGAGCAAACATACACAACCAAAGAACATTAAACTACAACGCACATTTAAAAAAAATAGGCGAAGAGAAAAGGGGTAAAGGCAGAAAGGAGGGGGCTAAGAAAGCCGCCAAAATTAAGTCCATACCATCGCACTTCAACAAAGAAAAAGAAAGACAATATTGTCATCAGAATTACATTTAAGGTATAATGACGTCATGTCGACAGGAAGTGAAGCTAATCCCCCCGTTTAGATATTGCGCACAGAACAGAGGGGAGCATCCCCTTCACCCCGGTCCTACACATCTACAAGTATTCACGCAGCAGCCAATAATATTCCGAGTGGCCTTTAATATATATTTTTAAGTTTCATGGTCGCGTAGTCAATTTATCCATCCGCAACGATCTCTAAACGACGCAGTTGGACATCAAATAATGAATATGCCTACGGAGCAGTTCTTAATTTGGGGGACGGGTGTACCCCAATCCTTCCCCTTTTCGATAGGCAGTGGTGGAAAAAGGAAGGGGCGCGACACATTTATCTAACACCCAAGAAACTCACGGAATGGAGCATTGCGGAGATTGTTGATCATCTCATGATGCGTTGGGTTCGAACCTACGGCCTCGGTGGCGCACAAGGTAGCGTGCTCGATTATTGCGTCCGTGGTTCTACGTTCGCTGCTGGAATACTAAATCAAGGTGGATTGGCTTCTTTGGGGCAAGAGAAAGGTCCCGAGTGCGCCTTCCGCCGGAAGAGAAGTCAAGCCGTGGCACCGTGTGGTGCTGGATGTCATTTGCACGTTAAAGACCCCTCTCTGCTATGCAATGGGTAGACATGGCTAAATGCCCAGGTGTAGGAACTCTCCTTCCGACAGGGCCGACGCTATATTTTGCGGGGCCCTGTGCAAACTGATTATGCGGGGCCCCGTGAAAACATGAAGTGGGGCCCTTCTATCAATAGGTTCATTATCAATTCGAATGCGCGGGGCCCTGTGCCGTCGCCCTGTTCGTACACCTATCACGCCGGCCCTGCTTCCGGCGACAGTCGACAGCCGGCTATGGAGAAATGCCGTCCAAGAGATCGCCCATGTGTCCATCTAGAGGAAGAGAGATGTGTACCCGACCCTGCCATATGTGGGGAAAAGGTTAATAGTTGTTTTGGTTGCAAGAGAGCTTCCCTATAGCCACGATTTTGGTTTGGTTTGTTGGTGTTTTAGGGCCCTTCAACTACAAGGTCATTAGAGCCCCATCCACTGCGTAGTTCTAATGCAGAGACTGCCCAGACACTACACTAATGCGACGATTCTTGGGTATTAACAGTACCCAGCTTTCCCAAGCTGCCACCCATGTCAGTACTAACTGGGGTTGCGTTGCTTAACTTCAGTGATCAGACGAGAACTGGTGTTTCCAACGCAATAAGTCGCTCTCATAGTCCGAAAGAACCCAGGATCGTACCCGATGAGTCACAAAATTCAAACAACTCTTGGGTATCTGTGGTATGCCAAACGCGATATTAAAAGCAAACCATAGAGAAGTTCCCTCATTTTTCGGTGACAAACTGGACATCAATATTCTTTGTACTATTCAATAATTTGAAGTGGTCATTTGTTTACGCAATATGTAAATAATGACATTGTCCTCCAGCCATTCTTGCAAACGGTCACTGAGTGAGAGAGAAGAGTGATGGAACGATGTGAACATGTGGCGACCCCCTCATCAAGTGATTCCAGGCAGATTTAAAGTGTATGCCCCTAAGGGAAACAGTCTTGTTGTGGTTTATGACCAACACAAAGCCTGTGTCCACTTAATATAACCCACATAATACACGAAGTCCACGCTGTTCCAAACAAGCGTCCGATTCAATGAAAATGCAGAAGGATTTAATTTAATAGCCATATAATTATTGCCGGAGAAGATAGTGATAGCATCATTTCATCGTGTGCGAGTGGCTGCAGGATCGACTCTACCCGCAGTCTTTCTTTTTCCTCCCCGAAGGTGGAAAGTAGGCAATCTCTCACACGAGCCTTCATTATTTGGATAAATAGTTACATAGTCACTTCTGCAGAACGATGGATGAAACCCATTCTACACAGAGAGGAATTTGTGGTCAAATAATAACTTTTATGCTGCTAAGTGACCAATCACCCTTGCGTCTCCTAGGAAACCAGAATTGACCCACAATAGTCGAATTACACCTTAAAAATTAAATTTTCTTTAATTGGGTAGGTCTAATTCGTACTTCAAAGTGTAATGACCTCACAGTTGAGGTCATCCTTCAACTGACCAATAAATAATGACACCATAGATGTCGCCACCGTTGGGATATAACCTGAAGCATGTGCACACCAGAGTGAAGCCCTCTAATTGCTATAAAGCAAGAGGAGGGCGAACTACCCCCACACGTGTTATTTATCATCCGGGATAGAAGCAAGGCATTTCAGGTGCCCAGACAGTGGACATTGGTAAAGAGTTTTCATACCTTGCATACCGACATTAAACATTAAATACCAAAATGATCGACATTGAGAATTTATAAGGTTGCCCCCCCCTTTCTCTCTCTTCTTCCTCTTAATAGGCGTAGGCGTAGACGTGGCGTCAGTGGTTCCAGGCTCAATTCTGGATTGGCTTCTTTTGGGCGAGAGAGGCCTTCAGTGCGCAGAGCGGCTGTATTGCGTTGAACACACCAGTTCTCGTCTGATCACTGAAGTTAAGCAACGCATCCACAGATAGTACTGGCGTAGGTGACTGGGAACACTGGGTGCTGCTGATACCCAAATCGTCGTAACAGCGTAGTATCTGTGTAGGATCTGCATTAGAATTATGCAGTAGGCGGGGCTCTAATGACCATTGTAGTTGAAGGGCCCTAAAGCACCAACGAAACGAAATACCAGGACGATTTCTGTCGAACAGAAAGTAAAGTCTGTGCCTAACCATGTGGTATACACGATGATTTTGGTGCCCGTCCAACAGATCGCTCATGAATCCCAATGGGGCAAAAATAGGTACCCGACCTTATAATAGCGACCCTTCGTCCTCATACCCTTGTACCGCCTGTAGCTAGGTCGGATCTGCGGGTTCTGGCCCTCCACTCCTGCCTATCATCCACCAGCTTCCCATCCATCCAACACATTATCATATCCCTTCGTACAACCTGCTCCCACGCCGTTCGTTCGTTGGTGTTTTAAGGCCCTTCAACTACAAGGTCATTAGAGCCCCGTCCACAGCATAGTTCTAATGCAGAGATTGCCCAGACACTGCACTAATGCGACGATTTTTGGGCACTGGCAGTACCCAGTTTTCTGAAGCAGCCATCCATGTCAGTACTAGCTGGGGTTCCGTTGTAGCCAAGTTGCGTTGGGCATACCAGTTCTCGTGATATCTCTGAAGTCAAGCAGCGCAAGCCCACGTTAGTTCCAACATAGGTGGTTGGTAAAGAACGTTGGGTGCTGCAAATTTCTCCTCTCATGCGTCCTCTACACCTGCCTTCTCATCTCCCGCCAGCAGCCTCCTAAGGGTTCGTCCTGTTATGGCTGCTTGGCTCCCACCCCAACCCATGAAATTAATCCAGCAACATCAGTGATCAGACGAGAACTGGTGTGTTCAACTCAATAAGTGACACCCTGCTCCCACGTCTCGTTTGTTTGTTTGTTGTATGTTGGTGTTTTAGGGCCCTTCAACTACAAGGTTATTAGAACCTCGTCCACAGCATAGTTCTTATGCAGATACTGCACAGACATTTTTGGGTATTAGCAGTACCCAGTTTTCTCAAGCTGCTATCCATGTCAATACTAGCTGGTGTTGCGTTGCTTAACATCAGTGGTCAGACGAGAATTGGTGTGTCCAACGCAACTCGGGCAGCCAAGTTGCGTTGGACACACCAGTTCCCGTTAGATCACTGAAGTTAAGCAACGCACACCCACGTCAATATCAACTTGGGTGGTTGGTAAAGAACGTTGGGTGCTGCAAATTAACCCTCTTCCTCGTTCTTTCACCTACCTCCTCATCTCCTGCGGGCAGCCTCCTAAGGGGTTGACCTGTTATGGCTGCCTGGCTTACACCCCAACCCAGAAACTAATCAAACAATCAAACCGTAATAAGCGACACCCTATTCCCACGTCTCCTTAGGTCTTTCTCTGCCCTGGGTGATTCCTATAAACTGCATCCCTGTGATGGGCCTAACCAGCGCCTCCACCCCTCTTGTCATCACATCCCCGTATCACATCAACCTATTCTCTGTCATCTTCTCCGCGATGTCCCCCACCCTCAATGCTACCCTTTATATACTCATTTCTAATTCTGTCTTCTGTCGACACCCATCCATGTACCGCAGTATTCGCATTTTAGCTACCATCATCCTAATGTCATGGCTTTTTCGAAGCTTCCCCTTCATCAACGTATCGAAAGAACGTCCCCAAAATGCTATCTAATAACAGCGACGTTGTAGTGCAGTGTTATCGCCATTCTTCTCGTTTCGCCAACAGAACGTGTACAGAAAAAAGTAAAAGCTTTTATATAATACCAGTACATTTTTAAGCATGAAATTTCATGCTATTAAAGATAACCAAATATCTAGAAAATCCCTTCTCCATTTTTTTGAATAAAAGACAAATAGTTTAAAGGAAAAAAGAGGCTGTGAGGAGATGTTGGGGTACAAAGGGATACATGGAGAGTAAGATGACAAGATGGAGGTTCAAAAAAGTATTTTTTTTTTCTTTCAGAGAGAGAGAGAGAGAGAGGGAGAGAAGATGAAGATGATAATATAAGGATGGGACCAAAGAAGAAAGCTCGATAAGAAGAGTAGGACTGAAAAAGGGAGGCGGAGGAAGAAGTGTAGGAGTAAAGAAGAAGAGGTTAATAGAAAGCAATCAGCAAAGATTGACTCCATTAAACTACCCCGAATAGTAGGCAGTTTTGCCACACTTTGGGTATTTCTATGTGGTTGATAATATTTACAATGGTCCAAAGAGTGGTGGATGGTGGATAGTTGAAAGAAGGGAGGAGGAGGATGAGAGTTCAAGTGGTAACAATATCCATTATTTTGAAATATTTACTTGGGTTATATTTTTTCATTCAAACGTCGTCTGTATTTCATCATCTAGTGCAGAAGAGCAGGAAGAGGAGAAGAGGAAGAAGGAGATGAACCAATATGGAGTAAATATTATAAAAAAATCTCGAAAATTGTATAGCTATTGCCATTATAAATTTACACCAGGAGATGGAGAGAGAAAGAGAAAAAAACAGAGGAGAGAGAGAGAGAGCAGCTACCCATCCACCAGCCCCCGTCTGCCACACTTGAGATGCTACCATATGCTTTTAAAAGTGATCTCTCAAACATTTGTCTGTTGTGGGCAATTTTATATCTAAAATATGCAGCAGCAGCTTTGACGAGCCAGAAGGGTTTCGGTGGTCCGAGAGAGAGAGAGAAGGAGGGTGAGGAGAGATGAAATTGAAAAAAACCATGAGGAGGATGAAGTCAGCAATGACTCTCATGAGGAGGTGGAGGACAAGGAGGAGAAGAAGAAGGAAAAGGAAGAGGCCGGCAAAATATATGAAGGATCTGACGAGAAAAATGAGGTGGAAAACCGAAAAGGAGGAAGACTGACAGTGTGGAAGGGGGCAAAGATATGAAACCAATGAGAAATTGTGGGAAAGATATAAAAAAAAGTAGGAATGCAGAAAGAGGAAGAAGAGAAGGGTGGCTATTTTTTTGTGTGGAGAAGGGAAAGCCAGCTGGACATACATGCTTAGTATTAAATGAAAACAAATGTGGGTGGTCAACAAGGACCTCTAACACTTATAAAGCAAACCAAGAGAGGATAGAAGATATGAAAAAGTCACACAGAGAGTAGGGAAGAAAACAATATATACCTAAAGGGTAACACCGTGTCCGAAGAAAACGGAGGGAGCACTTTGATCTTCAATATGAAATAAGAGAGAAAACAAGATTCCCAAGAGTATGACGTTTGCATTAGCCTTGCCAATAATGGTCACCGATGGTTATTTATGATACCAGTCTTAGCGCTTCTCATAACAACAGATTCGTGACATTTCAACTTAGGACAGCAAAAAAGGGTTTTTTTTTTGTCAAAAGAGAGAGGAATTGAGCAAAAAATTTACAGGGAGATTTTATTCAGTCACAACATATTCGATATAAGTTCAGAGAGGAAGAGAGAGAGGTGTGAAGTAAGCACGCACACACATATGCCACAATTTTTGGTATAGGTGTTTTTCTGTAAGAGATGACAATAAAAGAAGGGGAACTGCTCGATAAGGCCCCCTTCCCAGGAGGACAACAGTGTGAAAGAGAGAGAGAGAGAGTGAGACGAGTTTTACAAGTAAACGGTATTCATAAAAGGGTGTTTTTAAGAGGAAGGAACAGGGGGAGCGAAATCATTTACCATAAAAGCGTACGTACACAATAAGGCATCAAATCAAAGTTAATATAGATTTATGTAGGAATCAATCGACTTGATACTGACTAGTGCACCGCTGTGACTAGGCAACTCTATGTGAGACTCCTTTCGAGTGAATATTGTTTGTATAGAAACATGTAAACAATTTGTTGCCAACATGTTTACTCTGTGTTTTTTTTTTCAGACACGATAGTTGTGCCAACTATGAAAATCTGTGGGGATGAAGGCGGGATCTGGCTCGAAATGCAGTAGAAAGAAGTGGAGGAACAAAGCTCGTAGACCCGACCCCCGCCATGGTGGGATAAGGGTAGGAAGATGATGATAGTTGTAGCAACACATTAGTGCCACAGGCCATTTAACGATACCAGAGGGAGGATGTGCAAGCTAATATACCTGGGGGTCTTCTACCTCGCTGGATCAGATTTTACAAGTTTGCGTCTGGTCGAGGTTGGCGACGTTCTCCCTCGCTCCCTCTGATTTTGGGAAATCTATGCCATGTCACCGGTCCAACGATGACCTTGAACGATGACCTCTGATTTTGGGAAATCTATGCCATGTCACCGGTCCAACGATGACCTTGAAC
>JAAFCE010009126.1:6841623-6875019 GCA_013389805.1 Trigoniulus corallinus
TTTTGGGAAATCTATGCCATGTCACCGGTCCAACGATGACCTTGAACTCTTCCTCCTCCACCTTGAACTCGTTTGTATGAATGCCTCTATGTGCACTTCGTGTCCGGCTCTCGGTGTTAGACTACCCACTAAAATATCAACCATTGTCCTCACCTGGAACCGTTTAACACATTAATTCAGGCTTGGTCCATACTTGTGACCATCCGTAGAGCTTCACTGATTCTGAGGATGAGCCTCGATCGCTCCTCGACATTCAAGGAACTCTCGTTTTTCAACATGGTGCCGACAATAGTCTAGGGATCCACCTCCACCCCTGTAGGGCACCTCTATGAGCGGCCAGTCTGCTATTTACTTCATTGCGAAAGAATAGCTCACCTCAGAGGTCTTGAGCCCGTCATTACAGGCTCGATTCTGACTGAGATTGACGGCTGCTCTTGAGCGAGAGAGACGGACGCCCCAAGTACACCCTTCAGTCGGATGAGAAGCAAGATTATGGTCCTGTATGGAGTATATGATGTCACCACCGTACGTAAAAGAACCCTTTCCTTATGGAATAAAATATACGTGATGATCGGCAAAATTTACAGATGAGGGAGCATCTTTCCCCTCTCTCTCTCTCTCCGCCCTGCCTCTGGCGCCGGTAAAATACCGTCAGCAGGTGAGAGGCCGGCATAAATTTATCATATCAATCAATCTGAAGGCCGTAGCGGTTCTTAAGGAACTCACATGTCAATGTACTTTAAAAAGAATAATCGAGACGCGTTGTCATGGAGACAGTAGCACGTGTTGCCACAACGCCCTCTGGATGGATTTTTATAACGTGTAGCATGCATACACCACCGACCCAGGACAGTAATTTGTTGGATGACTTTCAGAAGTTGAAATCATGAAATTTTTTAAGAAAAATGACCACATCCAGACCTGAATTGATGTACGTATCACGTGATAACAATATTGATTTGTTTTTGTAGTGACGGGTTCATGTGTCCTAATGCTGCTGACCATCCATCCACCGGTGAGAGGTGTCCAGTTTACAGAATATGAACGTAAAAGTGAGTAACTTATATGTGCTGAAAACAACCACAAAACGTATTTTTAAAAATGTATATACTGAAATGTGGATAGAGTGAACATTAGCCCCGAATTTTTCCTCCCTGAACGTGAAACGAAGAATAAATATCGATCAGTTTTGATGCCACTTAAAAGTGGATATTAAGGGGTGTCTCCTTACCCTCAAACTCGTCTTCGCACCCTAAACTTTTACCTACCCTTCTCCTTTTCCATATATATGTGCACACAGTTATTTCTTCTCTCTCTCTCAACTCTTTCATCCAATCTAGATACAGACATATATTCAGTTAAAATTTTCAGTCGTTTCACTTTGATGCATTTTAGAAAGAGCGAGTGACTGAGTGGGGGAGAGTTTATGTGCACCATGTTCATAAAATTTCGTTAAGTCGACACTTAGTGAAAAAGCATAAAACCCAGAAGTCGTGCATTTTGAATGGTTATGGAGCCAATAACGCACAACGTTAGAAAACGACAAAATACGATGACGACTGATGATGCTTTTCTTCATGCAGAAGAAGGGAGTAGGGTGAGCATTGTGGAACTCCCTCGTCAAATTCACTAGCCATTTCAAAAGTACGTTAAGGGGAAGGGGTGTTTGTATGTGTGTGCATGTGTCTAGATGTTTGGAGCTCATTTAAATCTCTCCGTCGTCGACTTTCATATCAGTTAGTTGAACCACCACCACTTGATTTGTTGCAATTGCTTAATTTTATTCGTAATACATAAACCCAATACCAACCTCGCGGTAGAAGCGACGACGAGGGCTTTTCCAAAAGGATAATGTTATTCGCTTTGGCGAGGTCACAATACAAAATAGACGTCGTTCCGTGTAGAAAGAGTTCAGATCGTACACGCCACACCGTCCTATAGCTTCATTTCCACTTTGGAACAGGAGCGATTCAGCATGTGTATCCCACCTCGGTAGCACAGTAATAGGGTGCTGTACTACTGCTTCTGGTTGTTGGTGTTTTAGGGCCCTTCAACTACAGAGGTCATTAGAGCCCCGTCCACAGCATAGTTCTTATGCAGAGACTGCACAGACACTACACTAATTCGACGATTTTTGGGTATTAGCAGTAACCAGTTTTCCCAAGCGGTCACCCATATCAGTACTAGCTGGGGTTGAACTGCTTAACTTCAGTGATCAGACGAGAACTGGTGTGTCCAACGCAATTCGCCGCTCTCCTGCTTCTTTGGTCCTGAACCGAGGTTGTTTGGCTTATTTCGGGCGAGGGACAGTGGCCCCTCACTTTTGGATATATGGACTTCATAGTTTTCTCTAACAGGTCATTCTGAGTGACCTTTTGGGATACTGCATAACTAACATTCCATGCAGCCGATAAGATTATCACGTCATAGAGTAGTATTCGTCAGGGGACTTGCAGTAGCTGGTCATCTTGTGTGACCAGTCGTCGTGTGCAGTTTGAAGAATTAATTTTCATGGTTATCAGGACAGCAGTTATAGCGGGATCGTCATCGAAACGGTTATAGAAGGGATTAGTGCAAAGTAAGATCAAAATTCTGGTACTTGGAAGCCTTATGTACAAGATGATTCAGTTATTCTGCATACAGGCTAAGCAAAAAATGGGATATTTATCCAGGATTGAACCCGAATCCATCCTCCTTACAAAGCAAATTCGCTGTGAATGAGCTGCAGAAAAATTTCAGGTCATTTTTTTTTCTTTTACGGCAAATTTTATCATTTTCTGGCAGCACAGAGATGTCACAACTCTTGTTTAAAATCAGTTTTTATTTTGTTACATAACAATTTTTCAGTGTCACCTTTCATTGTCAAAAAGACTCCAGAGAATCTCGAAAGTAGTTTTCTTGACCAATATTATTCATAAGGTGTTACGCGAGCAGAACTACTGCCATCAAAAATCTGTCAAAATTCATCAGTGTGACATGTTATTATTTCTCCCGCTTTCCTTTCACGAAGGCCCCTAAAAGTCTTAATGGGATCCATAGGCCTACTTCAAAGGTGACCGAGACGTCTCTTACATCTCTGATCTTTCAATCCTTTCATTCAGCATTTTCTTCACACAGACCTGGCTCCTCACATTCGCTGGGCGTTAAATTACCTCCAACATGTTGCTCCTGGGACCCTCTACATCTTGGGGACTTCCGACTTGGGTGCAGCAGCAGACAGCAATGCATTCACAATCTGTCAGTGGTTGCGAGTTCGAATTTGGATGGCAACAGTAGTAGATAACTTCAAAGGTAGCGAAACATCAACATGCCTGTGGTTGACACCCCCTTTCTGCTTTCGGGCCAAAGGGTTAATTGGCTACAAGGATTATAGCACGATCGAGTCGTTAATTTATGGTTTAGACCACCGTTTCTCAAACTGTGGGTCGCGACTTTTCCACTTTGTAATAGATTTGAAGTTTATAGGGTCGCGGCACGTTTCAAAACCGGGTCGCGCCTTCAAAAAGTTTGAGAAGCACTGATTTAGAGCAAACCTTTTCATTTCTGAAGGCCGCATTCATTTATCTAAGTGTAGTATGCAAGGGCTAGTACAGTAGCCAAAAGGTCGCAGGTTCCCCACCCTTGGTTTAGAGGTTCAATCCTGATCTGACTAGGAGAAAAATTGGTCGTCCCGACTTGGAAGATGTAGGTCGTGGTACATTGTGTTCGTTGTCACCATTCTGAGCAAAGGAACCCTTTCTAGATGGAAACGAAATGTGACGATAGAGCATAATTTCCTGGTGTAGGATGTCGCTCTTTCCTAAACACCAGAGGTGACAGACCATTATATAAACCATGCTAACTAAAGGTCCCAGGCCAGTATTATATCTTGAATCCTGGTATTATTATTAATTATAACGGTTCATTATCCGTCCAAACTGAAAGAGGTGGAAAAGGTCAAGCAGAAACAACTTGACATTGCATATCACGTTTTTTCTTGTATAGTGTATATTTATGAGTAAGAGGACTTTGTTTACAAACTTTGATTTTACAGGTGCTTTATATTTTTCTATTTGATCACAAAAATATAAAAACACATCTAATATTTTGACCACTCTCTTATTTTTAGACCCTCCTTGAAGCTTGGAGCATCACCACCTCTTCCTCTTTCTGGCGTAGAAAAAACAGTATATATGTTTGTTGAAGACGACAACAATAACGGACACGTTTCAAATATGACTCTTTTTATAAATGGACATCACATATCTAATGTTGAAATGCAGCAGGACACGTGAACGATAAAAGTAAAGGGGGAAATGCACGATAAAACCTGTTAAAGAGAGAGGAGTGGAGGGGGACTACACACTCATATACGTCAACAAACACCTCGAAATAAACACAAAGAGAGAAAGATTTGAACAAAAGAAAACAAAACCTCTTCACATCTAATCAAAAAAAAAAATTGTGAAACTAGAAATATTTTTTTATCGACGTGTGCCAAATACTTGCATCAAAAATTACCACCTATCCCAACAGAGATAAATGTGAAAAGATCAGGGAAGAGGCGAGAGGGGATTGAGAAATAGGAAGTGGAAGACAAGAGAGAAAAAAAGGGGGCAGAACAGCAATAGCACCCTCTTCTAACCTCGTGTTTCACTTAGATATAAACTGTCACCATCTTAACTATTCCCCACCTCTTTACGTCCAAATTGACCCTTGTCATACTGTACGTGACGTCCACTGCCAAATTCACTTAGGAGGAAGCTTGCCCCCCCCCCCTCCCTTACTCTATCCATCCTCTCCTTCTCACCTCTTTCCTGCCTCGTCCTCACAGAGAATTTATTCAATATTGATACGAGTGAGCAGTACAGATTTATTTTTCCTCTTTATGTCCTTTCAACATTCTTCATTTCCTTTTTTCTCCACCCACTCACTATACCCCTTTCTGTCCTATTTGTCCTCCTTTTCCTTTTCTTCCTCCTCCACCATCGTTGAACTCATAAGTTATTTATTTGCCCACCAAATTTCACCTGAAACTGTCACGTTTTATAAGCGCCATTCAGACTGTCACTATTGTGTCTACATTTAAAAGCATGTCTGTCAACCTTTGTTTGGTGAGTCCGGCTCTGCTTTATCTATTTTTTTTTTCGTCGTTTGCTCAGCCGCGTGTGTATGTGGGGTGAGGATACTGTTAAGGAAAATTATATGCACCCCTTCTAACAAAAGGGTGGAAGGAGTTAGAAGGATATAAAGCGATATGGAGAGGGAGGAGCTGTAAAGGAGAAACAGAGGGGAAAAAAGATGAACGACAGCAAGAGGAAACATTTTGTGTATAAATGACAATTTACACCTCAGTATAGACATTTAGATCTCTTCTTCCCCCTCACTTAGGTCCATTTTTTGATATTTCAATAGTATTAAGACCAAAAGTGCTCTCAACGATCCATTTTCGAACAACTGAACCTTGTGTCCCATAACGGAATTCATGTCTTTGCCCTTCTTTATTTCCAGTTATAGGACCCATTCTCCTTGTGGTCGTCACAGTTGAGAAGTCAACGGCCTGTAGTACATTCTGATCCTGCCACAGACTGAAAACTGGAATGAAGAAGATGATGGTGACACTTTATAAAGTCTAC
This sequence comes from Trigoniulus corallinus, assembly GCA_013389805.1. Taxonomy (NCBI): domain Eukaryota; kingdom Metazoa; phylum Arthropoda; class Diplopoda; order Spirobolida; family Trigoniulidae; genus Trigoniulus; species Trigoniulus corallinus. Next base: position 6,847,239 of record JAAFCE010009126.1, read on the forward strand.
TATCACCAACACCGTTACAACCTTCATCAACATCATTTTATTATGCACTTAATGGAGATAACAATTGAAATATAAGAAAATTGCAGAGGACGTAATCCTTTCTTGCAGCACTGAAGCAAGAAGAAGACGAGGTATGAATTTCAAGCGTGTTCATTGTAATTAAATGAACACTAGTTTAATTATAGTTTGCTAACTAGCTAACTGAGCTGAACAACTATTATTTATTCATTCACTATTATCATGCATGCTTAGTAGAGTACAGACAGTCAGTTACCTTTTGTTTTCAGTAGCTTCTAATTAAAGGAAGTCATCATTTAACCTGGTTCATACGATAGAGAATGGGTTAAGAGCTTGAGAGAGAGAGAGTGAGGAGAAAAGGAAGAGAGTTAAGTACTAGAAATAATAGTAGTCTTTTAAAAGACTTCCTTTACCAACAGCACTTTGAATATGCACAGTAATTTTCACTCTGCATAAACTAAAGTACTCAATTTTAAGGAAAAGGAGGACTAAAATTGGATGAGGAGAATTGCATCATTTGAAATTTCATGGCAGTTCTGACTAACGATTCATAATCTAGAGCTTAGTTGTAATATACTAATAAAACTGATAAACCAAGGTCAGAAATGAGGAAAGGGGAATAAAATAAAAAACTTTAATCGTCACCTGCAAATTTCATACCAAATGTGTGTGTGTATACATATAGAACTAAACTGCTTCTCTCCGCTGCTACTAAAAATAAATAAATGAATAGTGGTATACTCATTTCAGTATTTTAGGTGGTTGGTGGTGGAAGTAGTAGTGATGCCTCCTCTCCTCCCCCGTTTTATCATCAACTCAACCCTTTCTCAATCGAGAAACAAGTGTGAAATACTGTGAGTATGTGTGTGTGCACTGGATTCCAAGAATCTTATTATCAACGACCCCCTGCATGCAGAGGTGATAAACAACCTTTCCAATTAAATCAAGACCTCGTAACATTACTGTGACGCATATCTGCACAAGGAATTAACAGTGCTTATACTCAAAGATAGTGAAATTCAAAAATAAGGAAAGGAGTTGTAGAAAGGGGTAAAATGAGAGAGGAGGAGAACGAAAGAGAGAAAGATTGGGGCAAAATATCTAGGAAAAGTGATACACAAGTGAAAGTATGACAAGTAAATGAGTGGGTGAGAATTAACACCATTAAGTAGCTTAACGTTTCAGAATATTACCAAAATAATTAAAAATGACCTGACCCCCACAACTCAGCCGATTCGTTCCCATCTTGTTGTCATCAGCAGAGTTTAGCATGCTGAAGAGTGAGTGAGGGAGAGACCATGGGAGTAGCTTGCTTCTTCACACACACACACGCACCTCTTTTTAAACACGATGACATTGTGGCTACCCCATCATTTCTATATACATATGCACGATAACATATCAAGCAAGATATTTATTATTTGACAGAGATATGAATATAATTCATTTTTGTTTAAGCTTCACTTCTCTTATAATGTCGCTAGATTCAGTAGAAAATAATAGACTGCAACTGAACGACCTATTCACGGCCGAATTGACTCCAGTTTATGACTCCATAAAAACACACAACTCAAATTTGAATTTCTCTCTATATATTTATTTCTCTATGTACTCTTTTAATACAAGTAGTATGAGTAGCATAAGAAAATAATAAAACAATAACTATCTTTCAGTATAAACTTTTTTTGGGGGGGGGGGGGTGTTGTTCTGCCATCGCTAACATACACACAGAGAAACTAAACATCATTTCATTAAAAGCACAAAAAAACCATTAGGCAAGGGAATGATATGTGCTTCTTCCATATCTATAAAGCATGAGCAAAGACAAAATTGCTTAATTTTCATCTTCTGCCATCTTTTTCGTCTTTTCTCTTCTTAAACGCTGGAGAAAATGTCAGAGGAGTCAAGGAAAGTGTAAAGGAGTGTGTACCATTCATCATACAAATAAGCCACAGAGCATTCAACCTACATTTTACCCATGGCGAATTTCAATGAAAGTCTCCTTCACCTCCTTCAACATGAGCTACTTTGTCGTATAATGTTTTTTTTATCTCTGAAAGACAATGTTTTTGAATATTTCTTTCTTTATGGTTTAGTAAGCAGTTGATCCTATTTGTCACCCAGTTGTCAGCACATAAAACAACCACTTTGATGCCTTACGATAAATGAAAACTGCATCTTTAAATGCAACAAGGGATTGGCCTAAAAAATGGGGGATAACAGGTCAACAGCAGAATTAGCAGTCTAACATGGTTTGACAGACCACGAACCCCCACAGCAGGAACTAGGATCTCTGAATTTTGCGAATTCAATGCTACCTTTCTTTGCAAAAGATTGGCCCAACTGAGGTATATCTATATATTAAAAAAATTATTTGTTAACGTGTGCATTTCTCGTGTAAAGAGGATTCTCTCTGATGTATTTTTTGTTTCGTTTGTTGGTGTTTTCGGGCTCGTCAACTACAAGGTCATTGGAGCCCCGTCCACTGCATAGTTCTAGTACAAAGACTGCACAGGCACTACACTAATGCGACGATTTTTGGGTATTAGCGGTTCCCAGTTTTGCCAAGCAGCCACCCATGTCAGTACTAGCTGGAGCTGCTTTGCTTAACTTCAGTGACCAGACGAGAGCTAGTGTGTTCAACACAATTTGCCGCTCCCTCTGTCTGATGTAAAAATGACATGCATCCCACAGATGACACTGGACACAGAGAAAGGAACACATGTGACGATTCAGTTTCATCCATCCGTCAGATCATGTCGTGGTCTCCTTCAACCTCACAGCCCGCCTCGGTGGCTCAGTTAACGGTGGTATGCTTGACTGGTTGCAACTTCTAACCCGTTCTAGATGACGAGTGACTTTCCTTCGGAGCATGAGAGTGAGAGAGAGAGCAAAGTTCTGTTATCCCACGGGGAGGGGCGCGATTACTCAATTGCACATAAGTAAACAGTGCAGGGTTGGACTGTTAAAAATAGGTAGGGGATAAAGGCTACAAAAAAGAGGTCCACAACCCTTATAAACGAGCACCAATAATCAAGAGATGAACACGGATTTGTTTCTATAAAAATAATATACTGTACAAATAATTCCGGAAATAATAACTGCTGTATTTGGTTTTCCTGGAAGCCCCTGGGCTCTGGGACAATGGCACCCCCACGGGGAAAGGTCTAGTACTCTTTTTCTTAAGAGTAATTCAAACTCCTTGCGTCGGTTAGTTACCTCCGAAATAGTACAGTAGTTCACTTAAAAAATGACTGCAATGCTTGTTTTAGACTACTGACTTGCAAAGGAAAAGCAGCTGTAAGCAATACCAAGTCAACTTGTTACTTTTGGACTGACATATTTTTCTTATTAGTACTTGTTGACTAAAAAGCCAAATTGAAATTTTTATTGTCGTCAATCAATAAATAACTTATTCGGTGCATATCAAGTGCAAAATTTCAACCAAGCATCTTAATTGATTGCATTTCTCTGCGCTACTTACTCCACTCTTTTGTCTCAAAAACAAAAGCAAAAAGATATTCACGCTTCAATTTCCTTCTGTTTTAATAAGATTTCTAGAGCATTAGTTGCTCTTATTTTACCAGCAGTACTTATAATAATTGAAACGTAAATGAAGGCATAAGGAAAAAACGCAAATTGGAGACTCGCCTGCTTCTCGGTCTTTATCATCTATATATATAAAATAAACTTGTTACATCTTTTCATACAAGTCTTTGAAATTATTAATATTTATTCATGTAAGTGGAAATATGTATTCCGTTAGGATGCCCCCTGATTTTTTCATCTTCTAAAATATGAGAAAGAGGATTTCTTTAGCCCAATTGGCTGCTTATCTCAAATCTCTTTAAAACAGGAATGATTGAAACATGTGATAATGACCACTGCTTTTTTGAGGGGAGGGGAAATGCGTTTACACACTTCATATCGGACTCCCGTTGCTGGACTACCAACTAAAACACCTACCTATTGTCTTCCAAACACTAGCCTGGAGCCGTTTAACGCAATTCAGACCAGACCTTTTGTTGTGCCGTTAGGACTTCTCTGGTTATTCACGTGAGCCTGGATCACTCCTCGATCTAGCTCGAGCGGCGAGTTGCGTTGGACACACCAGTTCTCGTCTGATCACTGAAGTTAAGCAACGCAAGCCCAGTTAGTACTGACATGGGTGGTCGCTCGGGAAAGCTGGGTATTGCTAATACCCAATAATCGTCGCATTGGTGTGGTGTCTGTGCAGTCTATGCATTAGAACTACACAGTGGACGGGTCTCTAATGACCTTGTAGTTGACGGGACCTTAAACTCCAACAAACAACAACAACAATCGATCTAGCTCGAACCCTCTACGTAGGTTGTTGACACTGCATTCTGCGAGCCCTTGCACCTCAGCATGGTGTCCACGATGGTCTCGAGGACCATGGGACCCTGCTTCTTGTCGGACGGCTTATCTGTGATAGGAAAAGAAAGTGTGATGGGCATCGTCATCCGAATCGCCACTGCTGGCTCTCGGGTCACTACTCCTTAGTCGACCTTTTTGCAAGGACACTCTGGGGCTGATGCCATAATGTATATCTCTTTTTGGATTATTTCCGGCCTGTAGAAGAAATTAAGAAGGATCATAATGATAGGGAGAGACGTGCACCCTTCCTCTTTGAATCCACGTCATTATTTCCTTAAGTAGTCAAAATTCTGTAAAGGGGGTGCAAGATATTGGAAAATGGCAGAGAGAAATATTTTTAATGGACCAAGAGCATGGGAGGAAGATGAAATTGAGCTGTCTTGTCTTCTCTCATTTGAATTCCCTTCTCTCATCTCTCCCGAAAAACATGTAAATATGTATATCTCCATAACTAATATGCAAAATGCCAATTTACAAATTTGGAGTACTGAAGTGAAAGAGGCAGAGGAAGAAAGGGGGAACGATGGTAGGGGGCAAGAAAGAAAAGAGAGAAGAATAAGATCATAGAGAGAGAGAGAGAAGTAATAAAAACCACACTCTGTTATATGCGAGACAAAAAATATGCTGATGATTTTTTGTATATAAAAAGTAGTCTCCTTTTATTTCTATGGTTTGCCGACTATTAAAGTAATGTTGTCACAGTTTGGATGCGATATGTTGAAACATGGTGTTTTAACGTCCTTTATTATTTTTTTATTCTTTTATTACTACTTCCTCTCCTCCTCACATACAATATGATCAATCTCAAATTCTCTCCTTCCCTTTCTATACACTTTCCCCTTTCTCTCTCTCTCTCTCCCCTTCTCTTTCAGATATATTTTATTTAGCTTTCACAAATATAACTTAGTCGTTATCATTTCTTGTATACTTTTTTTCTTGTCTTGAATTAGGTTCAATTGCAAGAGACTGGTGAGAGAGAAATCCTCAGAAACTACAGGAGGTCCTTCCTACCATTTGATCTAAGAAGAAAAAAGATCTAGGCTTCCCCTCTCTCTTTCTCCACTAAAGACATTATAAAATTCTTTGTTTTACCATAATCATTATAAAGAAGATGCAAATTAGTCACAGAAATCTGTCGCCTTGAAAAATTCAACGTTATAATAAATGACCTTTTAAAGAGACTGTTACTACTACATGCAGTTCAAGTAGGTTTTATGTGTGTTGTTGAGTCTCAGCAGAAGAGTCATTACTAATGCAACTAAATTTTTTTTGTCTCCTACAGTGAGTCTCATTTTTCCAAATTACTGGAATTCAATTAAGATGATCTATGAAAAACGTTGATTTAATCACCTAGGTCACCGTAACACGTGTGTGTATGTATGTGCTGAAAGACATGAAGATCAAAGAAAGAGAATTGGAGTAAAGGGTGTAAGAATATTTTTCTTTTTCTGAATCTAGTCTTAAGGAGAAATAAATGAATTTCTTACAGTATGACAGCATGCAAAAATCCTGAGATTTATATTTCATGATTTTTTTTCCTGTTCTCTCCCCCTCCTCCTCTTCATCCCAGTCTTGATTTGTTTTCTTCATCTCTTTCTCTGCCTTCTCCCAAGTCTGTTTTGGGTCATTATGCTTCATATTTGCATGCATCATCTTCCTGAGGCAAGAAACATGGAAGACTTGTGCGTTGGAGAGTGCATTGGCGAACAGTGTAAAGGAAAGGGAGGATGAATCTTAGAGGGTGAGTGCAAAGTATCCCATTTGCATACAGCGAAAATTACGAATATAGTTTAAAATTTCTCTCTCTCTCTCTCTCTCCCCTTCTCCGGTTTCTTGCTTTAAAAAAGCAGACCAGAATTTTTCGCATGTGTTTGCACATCGACATCTTTGCAACAACTTCGAAAGACGATTTCTTTTTTTCTTTTTACCCTCCCCCCCCCTCTCTCTCTCTCTCTCTCTCTCTCTTCTTACTATGATTTGGTCGTCAAATAACATTTCCAGAAACTATTACATTAGCATGTGAAAAGCAAATCTTTCTGGATGAAAAATGGGAGTTTGGAGGGAAACTGCGAGAGAGAAAAAAAGGAGGAGTAAATGATGGGACGGCGACGGCGGGTGACAGAAGGATGATGCACAGGGAGAGAGAGAGAGAGAGAGATGAATGAAAAGGAAGAGAGATAGGAGGAGTTAAAAAGGCTGGAGAGAGAGGGAGAGGAGAGAGTCTGTATATGTGCAATTTGAAATACACAGATACAGACATGAAAGTAAAGTAAAGACGAAAAATTTAAGAGATTGGAAGGGCGAGAAAGATTGTCCTTTTTCTTGACTAACATGCTACATGTTGTGCATTTTAAATCACTAATGTATATACAATATGCAAATTCCTATGCTATCTCACATCAGTAGATAGACAGGATCTGGATTGTAGCACGACAACAGTGGAATCATATTTTAAATAGAGGCTTTAAATAAATAACTTAACCAAGGTAGCCGTACGTATGACGGCCTGTCCGTAAAAGGACCCAAGTAAGAAATCGAAATATACATGTAGTCTGATCAAATTCCCAGGCGTAAGATCCCGCCCGCTGCCCTCAGTGGAGGAAAGTCCCCAAGCGGCTTATTGAGTTGGACACACCAGTTCTCGTCTGATCACTGAAGTTAAGCAACACAACCCCAGTTAGTACTGACATTGATAGCCGCTTGGGAAAACTGGGTACTGCTAATACCCAAAAATCGTCGCCTTAGTGTAGTGTCTGCGCAGTCTCTGCATTAAAACTACACAGGTGACGGGGCTCGAATAACCTTGTAGTTGAAGGGCCCTAAAACACCAACAAAATAAAAGGAAAGTCCCCCATGTAGGTAATACGCCAGTGTTAAATAAGCAACGGGTTTCAGCCAGGGCCGTAACTAGGGCGTGGCGAAGAAGGCGGCCGCCACGAGCGCAACTGGGTTTGGGGCGCAAGATGTTTAAGTTTTTTGTCATTATTGGGGTTACGAGCAAGCGAAAGTTAGACACTTGCCACAGGCGCTTTATACCCCCGTTACGGCTCTGGTTTCAGCATTAGGTCGGCAGAAAGCTACATAAAAGCACCATCCAATAAAATTGCCCGTGTGTCGCAAGTTCCGCTTGGATAAATGAATGCCCGATTACAGGTGGGAAAGTGTTAAGAAATGATTGGCGACACAGCTGTTACCACAGTCCTGTGGTTTTTATTGCTGCAATTTTAGTGAGTTCTGAACGCTAGCCTGCCCGGGTGGCGCAAGGTCAGTGTGCTTGACCTTATGGATGTAAGTTTTACCCACGCTGAGACGACAGGGAAGTTCCAAGTGTTCCTTTCGTCAAAGAGGAAGTTATAAAACCGTGCTCCCGTGTGGCTGGTAATACGTCATCTCCAAGTAGAAGAACCCTTTATACACGGAGTAAAATATACGGAAAGATTTTCAGTTTTAGGAGCTCGCCCTGTAAGAGTCCATTCCACAGTTCTCCTTTTCTTAGGAATGTGTTGTTAAGAAAAGGAAGGATTTGACTTGAGATATGTGCCACTGCCTAGTCTAGGGAATAGGCGTATAGTTACAGTGTCACGATGTCTGATCTGTCTTATCTGTGCATACACAAGACTGCCTTTTACTGTTTAAAATTATCTCCAAGAGAGTTGACAGAAAGTAACTTGGTGACAAAAGCATCTTCTGTGAAGCAGGCAAACTATGTAGTATAGTCACGTTCAGCATAAGCGAGGGAGGGGGACTTACAAAACAGTTAATAGCAGTATGGACGTAGGGTTCAAGGCAGCTTTGAGTAAATTGGTCGAATTGCAAACTTAGTGATCATTAGAGGATCTAGACGGTGATTCTGGAAATATTATTGACACCAGATCGAGGATGGAGGACACGATATGTTAAAGGTAAAATGGCCCAGTCAGTCAACAATTGATCAGTACTTTCCAAGTACCTGACAGCTGAAGTTAGGGTCCTGATATGAGTGCATCCTTCTGGATAATAGCCATCATTGACGAGATGTAGGAAGCGGCAAATTGCGTTGGACACACCAGTTCTCGTCTGATCAATGAAGTTAAGCAACGCAGTCCCAGCTAGTACTGACATGGATGGCCACTTGGGAAACCTGGGTACCGCTAATACTCAAAAATCGTCGCATTAGTGTAGTGTCTGTGCAGTCTCTGCATATGACCTTGTAGTTGAAGGGTCCTAAAAACCAACAAACGAGATATACTGTTGCATCAGAAAAAGTGTAGAGGAGGTACACACAGCTTAATTTTTACCCTTTATTAGTTCACATGGGCGTGAAATTTGCCTCGGTGACGCAGAGGTACCGTGCTCGACTACCGGGTCAATGGTTCCAGACTCGATGCTGGTTGGAGAGGGGTTAACTACTTTCGAGCGAGAGAAAGAGAGAGGCTCCGAGTGCGCCTTCCGTTGGGTGGGAAGTAAACCCGTATCCCCGTGTGGATGTACGATGTCACTTGCACGTCAAATTTATACTATGCAACGAATAGATCAGGTAATATTCCCAGGTACAGGAGCCAGTCACGGTGGTGTGCCCCAACGAACAGTAGGCCAATGATAAATAAGAGAAGGAGTTGCCTCTTAGGTCGCAGCCGGCTGCTGAAAAATACCATCCAACAGATGACCCCCGTGTCCTTCAAGAGGGGAAATATGGGTACCCGACCCTGCCATAGGCGGGAAAAGGTGCAGTAGTATACAATAATAAGCAAACCGAAAAAGAAACTAATATAAACGTTGCTGCTCCTTGTCTATAGGCAATCACTACATACGCAAACGTAATGCAGAGTAGTCACTCATTTACACTTTATTTTTATTAAGAAAATATTATGGCGGATCTCGTCTGACAATTGATGTAAGCCATTTGCCAACTTTTTACATTCAAATGAACATTATTCATCCCTATGATGTTATTTCGCTCTTTCAGACTAGGAATTGAGTAAATTCGTAAAGCGAGAAGGCATTTTATCATATAATTGAATCAATTATCTTGAGAAATGTGTGCGTGCTCAAAACCAGATTATCATTATACCGCAAACAAAAACTACTGTTACAACTGCTATTTTTTGGAAAAAGGGAGGGGGCCAGATTTAATTAACCACTTTCTATCGCAGACTCAGCATTCTACGACAGAGTACACTATTAATTTTTTTTAATATTAGAAATAGACTGTCTCATTATAATCCTATAAAATATTAGCAAGACTTACAAAATATTAAGTCCTTAACAAACATAAGAAAGCATTTTAAACTGTCATCACTTTGCTAGCATCTTTAAATGTCGACCTAGTATTTAGATTGAAAATATCCTTGTTAGCTAGCATCTTAGATTGACATTGGTCAGTTAAATGACTTTTAATCGATTTAGTGCAAAGCAAACTTGATCTATACAGTACGTGTAATTAAATGACTGAAGAGGAAACAGAAAATATGTGGCCCTTAGGATGTAGTTCAACACTCACATGTGTAAAAAGTTTTGATTATCTTTTATTTAACAAATAAAAATTAAGCTCTTTGAAGCCTGGTAATGAAAAGAAGAAGACGACTTAACTGACTCATTAATCATCTCCCTTCATTCATATGTAAATATTCATCCAAGATAACCTGAAGGATAACAACAAATGAGCAGTGAATTTTTTCCCTTTATTATTCAGGGGAGAGGAATGAGGGGAGGTCATTCGATGAATTTTGTGACCTTATAATAGAAACTAGTCATCTGATACCATTATTATCTTCTTAATCGATATTTATTTCTAAAATATCACTTAATGAAATGAAATATTGTATTATTTAATATCAAATTGAGAATTAAACTACTATACGCATCACCCCACAAAGAGAGCAATAGCAGTAGGAGTAGCATCTTTCTTGAAAGCGGAAATTTCCAAAATTCATTAATGGGACATCATAACAAAAGATCACACAGAGTTTTCCTTTGTGAAAAAAAAAAACTAAATAATGAGACACCTTGTGAGTAGGGAAAAAAAACAATAGTAAGGATCGATCGCTATTTTTTTCATAACACTGCTGGATATAGTGGTGGTGGTGGTGGTGTCCTTATTGTGAGGAGAAAAATGTGAGATATTGGGTGTAGAACAAAAAACATTTTTTGTCCACTTTTAAACGTATATCTGGCAGTTATGGCATGAAGTTTTTCAAGACAGTTGTTATTGAAAGATCATCGGATAGTAGGGAGTTTAATTTCCTGACTATTCTACTTCACTGAACTACATTTTAAATCTCCTTTTTGTCATTTCTTTACAGTGCTATTACAATTTGTGATAAATGATAAAAAAAGAGGACGTTAAAAGGGAGGGAGAGAGTTGGAAAAGCGGGCACAGGAAAGAGGCAAAAGGAGGAGGGTAGCGTATAGTAAGGGAAGAGAGAGAGAGATACACGCTTATAAAATATCAACAATGTCTCTTGGTGGAATATGGCAAGGAGGAGAGGAATATCTGTATTGTATCGATAATGTAGGGAAAAGGTGTATTACATGAATTTAAAATCAGCTTTGTGATTAATGGTGCATCAAATGGACTTGAACGTACACCTTTTTAGTTGAATCTGCAATTGGATCTGATAATTTACACCTGATCAATAATATGTACATAGAAAGATAGACATATGCTACTGACTCTGCAGATATACTGCATCTAGATATACCTAGTCACTGTCGCTGGAGCAAACGTGTGAGAGACAGACACTCTACAGGGTGTTTTTAAAGACTACATGAATAATATCTTTCAAAAATATAATATCGCTAAGAAGTTCCTGAGTTTGCACCAAGAGCGTATATTACCTTTATAACCCCATGACGGTGAACTGCTGTTGAGGTGCTTTACCTTACCCTGCTTACTTTATCCCAGTCCATGATGGCTGAAGGATGCTCAAGAGTCGATATGGGATAGTTTCATAAATATTACCACGAATGAAATATTGGCAATGTCTTGGGGGTAAGTGCTGAATTGGACACTCGCGCTTCAACTTCAAGCTTCCAGATTCCTGTTACTCATTTACATTTCCAGTTTTCACTCTTCTGTCCTCACCCATATTGTGATTTCTTTCAGAACTACCACCACCACCACCACCAAGAACCAGAGAAAACCAAATGGCGTAACTACAATGGCGGTTTTCGTCGAATGGGACGATCGTAAGATGTCATCACTGCGTTTGTAGTACTGTATTTACTATTGCATATATGTAGGGCCAGGTAACCCACTTAGACTCCATTATGCAACCTTTATACTCCTACACCTGGAAATTTAGCCGACCTATCCGTTGCATAAATAGATCGGCAAACGTTGGACACACCAGTTCTCGTCAGATCACTGAAGTTAAGCAACGCAACTCAAGTAAGTACTGACATTGGTGGTTGGTTGGGAACATTTGGTGCTGCTAATTTCCCCTCTCCTACATCCCCACTCCTGCCTCCCCTCACCCACGAGCAGCTTCCACAGGGTACGGCCCTTTATGGCTGCTTGGCCGACTCCGAACCTCATTGGCATAGCACACTAACATATAGTCAAGAGGGTTTTACGTGCAAATGACATGGTACACCACACGGGGCCACGGCTTTACTTCCCATCTGACGGAAGGCGCACTGGGAGCTTCTTGTCGCCCACTAGAATCCAAACCACTCGATCCAGGGCCCAACCTGGAACCACTGACGCAGTAGTCGAGCATTTTACCTCTGCGGCAAATAACTTATCTACCACTCAAAATTATGTAATCATTCCTATCCTATTTTTCCCTCTCATCGTGTACCTCAGCGTGTGATTAATGATAATGTAAACTAAATCTACGGATATTAAATTTATATTAGCAACGTCAACTAGCTAACCATGACTAAAGTTATCGTTATCATGTGATCGAGCGTTACTTTGAAGCAGTAAAGCCATCTCTCTCTCCCTCCCTCCCTTAAATTCATTTCTGTAAAAACATTTTAAATTATAAATATATACTGTATATGATATATCTCTTCAAATTAGCATCATTCTGTGAACGACAAAAAATGTGGTGGAAGTGCAGAGCTCAAGTGAAGGGAGAGTGAGTGGAGAAAAAAGCAACTTTGCCACTCTGCTGTAGACTGATGATATATTAGCAAGAAGAGGGGGAAAAGACTTGTACACAATTAGTCCTCCTTACCTTTATGACCCCCCTCCTCCTCCTTACTTTGTTACCACCACCACATCCAGTACTATGCATTATCTCTCCTGCCATTTCTCATTCCTTTAAGCTTGAAATGAATTAAAAATTAACAGCCATAAAGACAACCTACAACACTACACCAATTTTACCAGAGTGTCTCCACCATCACCAATGTTATTCACGCAAAAATAAATGGCTTCCTAAAATATCTATCTTCAGACATAGAAAGCAGAAGGTGGAGTGCATCCGGAAGCCCTCCCTTCCCTCATTTTTAGACATAAGTAGGGGACGAGCTGATCAAAGGGAAAGTAAGAAGTAAATACAGAGAGAAAGTGGGAGAGACAAAAAAAACTGAAAGGCAGTCTCAGTTACTCGATTAGGAATGATTATTTCAAGAAAGAAAAACACCATCAACCATTCAAATACAGAATCTCGAGAAATGGAGAAGACTAAGAAGGATAATGGAGAGAGAATTTAACCAACACTGCTTCTTAAAAACCAATGTAGATACCACATACATATATAAATAACATTAAATATCAAGATCTGAGTGTTTTTCTTCCCTTCCCCTGTTGCATCTTCGAGGAGGAGAAGAAAAAGGAGGGAAAATATTTCAAATAAAAGATTTGGTATGTGGAATTAAGCATAAAGAGGGAGAAAAACTGAAATCTTTACTCTCTCTGTCCTACCAGCAAACCTAAATATTTGATTAAATCCATATGTCATGTAGTTACACAAAGGAATTTTTTGTGATGAATTTTTTGGCAAAAAAGTAGGAGAAAAACGTCTTAAAAAAAAGTTTTTAAAAGGCAGCAGAAAGTGAGTAGGAGGAGTCCACATAAGCATACACAGAAAAGCTTCAAGAGAGAGAGAGAATGTGGGACAGAAAGAGGTGATGGAGATGAAGCAGAGAAAGAATGAGCCTTGCCGTCATACTTTCTACTGGCCTGTGATCTCATATTCATCCCCTCCATCCCCAAAATCATGTATCTCAATTGAAAAGATGTTGAAAATGGTGAGGAGAAGGAGAGAGAGAGAGACTCTTTCAATGGAGAAGTATTGCGACTGCTTTTGCTGTTTAGCGAGAGATTACTATACATTTGCAACTCTATCTAGCTTCCGCCAAAAACGCCGCTAACTTGCTTTTTTTTGTGACTGTGTATTTATGTGTAAGGCCCATTCCCCCCCCTTTTTTTTTACTTCTCAATCTCTCTTTCTGTCTCCCTCTTTTACATATATTCCTCCTTTTCCACCTCTTTCTCTCTCTTTTATCCTAAACTGTAGTTTCTCCCTCCTTCCTACTCCTTTCTCTGCCTTATCCTTATCCAGTTTGAAATAGCTACATAACCTGAATAGGAAATTAAATGCCTAGTATCGGAGTCCAATAAACTGTATTTCAAAAAATCTAAATTCACAATGGTCGTCTTATTTCCCTCTTTCCCTATTTCCTCTTCCTTCTCCTCGTCATCCTCATCTGCTAACTAACAACAAGCAACTATATCTTCCGCCTTCTTATTCTCCTTTTTTTGCTTACACCTACTTCATGGCAACAACAGCAACACTCATTTCACTCTTTTCCTCACCCAACTCTACCTTCAGAATGAAAAAGAGACACAAAGCCCTACTTCACCCCCATATACAGTTGGTGAATGATACGCAACTTTACAGCTGCAGCACCGTGAAAAACATCAACTTGGGTAGAATGACGACTTTTTTTGACCGACAGACAGTAAGAAATAAGAAAAAGATCGGATGAGAAAAAGACGAAAGGCAAATAGGAAGTCGGATGAAGGAGAAAAAAGAGATACAACTAATAAAAAATGACAACAGGCACCACCAGAAACCGTGCACTACTTTTGGCATTTGCAGTCAGTGTTTAACGATTCTGTGAATTGCCCATTGCTCTCAAAATTGCGCATGTGTACTAAAAGTATAAAAGCCCATGTTGAAACTATATTCCTTGTAATATTACGGTCAGACTGTCCAGTTGGTGGTCAAGAGTTAAAAAGAAATACATTATCATTGCCCACTCCTGGGTCCGTATTCACAATAGAGACTAAAGTCTAAAGACCAAAAACTGACCAAAGACCAGTCTATAGACTTTAGTCTCTTTCGTGAATACGGGCCCTGATCAGGCATCTCACATAATAGTAATGGTCATCAGTCATCATCATCATCATACCCTTATCCCGCCTGTGGCAGGGTCGGGTCTCCGGGTCCAATGAACATGCTCTGACTGGAGGCACCCCAGCCGGGCGTTTGTAGCCCGCAGGAAATATTGTCTATGGGCGGATGCGTAGTGGTTACCAGTAAGAGTTCTTAAAAGGGTTGTGGAATTCGATGGTGGGCAGTCGGCCACGTAAAGTCAATGGCCATTAGTTCCCTTCCACGGCGTCCTATACTGTCAGTTTCCACCTCCTCTTACTGGCTGCCATAGGCAGAAAATCGGGGTGGACCTTTAGATATAACCCTCAAACAGGTTGGGAAACCCCTGGAAACCCTTTGTATTGGGTATAACCCAGTAACAATCTACTTAAAGTATTTAGGATGAACGTTCCAAAGTAATGGGGAGATAGACGCTGATGTGACCCATAGAATCGATGGGGGATGGCCGAAGTGGAGACAGCCAAGTGGAGTCCTGTGTGATAGGAGGGCCCCAATGAAGCTGAAAGGGAAGTTTGACAGGGCAGTGGTTAGACCAGTAAGGCTGTATAGATCAGAGTGTTGGGCAGTAAGGAAGAGCCACGTCAATAGAATGCAAGTAACCGAGATGCGAATGCTGCGGTACATGAGTGGGGTGTCAAGAGCTGATAGAATTAGGAACGAGTATATTAGAGGTAGCCTAGGGGTGGTGGACATCGCGGAAAAAATGAGGGAGGGCACGTTGAGGTGGTATGGACACGTAATGAGAAGGGAGGAGGAGCTCGTTAGGTCCATTTCAGGTATGCAGGTGGTCGGAAGCACCCGGAGCAGGGGGAGACCGAAGCAGACATGGGAACAGGTTGCCCGTAATGATTTGGTTGTTTGTGGGGTGGACGGGGACCTGGTGGAAATAGGAAGAGTGGAGGGCCCTAACCCGCAGACCCGATCCTACCACAGGCGGGATAAGGGTATGATGATGACGATGAACCTAGTAGCAACCTACTGTATGGTCCGTACGCCAAGTAGAATGCGATTGGAGCTGTATCGCCATCTTTTAGCGACGTCGATAAACACATCACTACGCTTCAAAACGAGACCAAATTTACGGTAGTTGCAACCATTCCGCTCGATTTCCTGCATAAAAGAGTGAGTGAGTGAGATGTTTGACAATTAAACTTCATATATGCGTACAACCATCAAATTCTGCGCATGCCCAAAGGAATACTTTTATGTGTCCGGTGTGGTGAATAAATAGTAGTGAATTGCGCCCGTCCTGTTGCCCTAAATGAGTAATGCACCTGAAATTTTTGTTTGAAGATAAGATAACGCTTACAAAGAGAAGAGAAGGTGAGGAAATGAAATAACACCCTACATGCTAGGTTTATGGACATTATGTCATTGAAGCCATTAATGTTTGCCCCAAGTGACCATGGAGAGCGAAAAAAATCAATAAATCATTGATGTTGTGTCCTCCTAACAAATGGTTTGTTGATTTATTTAACATCCATTCTCTAGTAATGTTATTAAACCTATAGACAGACACCAGTGGGCGCGATCTTAATTTCTGCTAATTTTTATTTCTCAATTTCTGCTTTTTTGCATAGAAATTCTTCAGTGGCCTACAGGTAACGTCCTGCACCCACAGGCGGCTCATGGGGTAGACAAACTTTGACGGCCAATTTCAGAGGTACTTTCCTACCATACAGTGTAGCCTTCATTTAAGATGTTCATAGTCCTGGGGTTCCCACACTTCTCTGATTAGTGGGGCCTTTTCTAAATGTCGACTTTCTCGAGGTGCCCTGTTGCACAGCCATAGTAATGCAAGGGCGTGAGAGGCACTCGGACAATTTCGAACTGCATTAAATTCTTGCCAAGGGCGCGTAAAACTCACGTGCCGGGCCTGCCTGTACCTACAAGCGCCGTCTCTTTGTTCTAGGTTGTCTAGGGCCCCAATTATCAGCACTAACGACCCAACATTGCTATTCAATAAAAAGCTTCTAACTCCCGATTAACTTTAATAAAAAGTCGATTTCGGGGCGTTTTAGGTGGCCCTTCAGGTTGTCCATACTATCCTGTCGAACTTTGACCTCATAACAACTTTAATCCTAAACTCATCACATGAATGCCACAACTCTTTTCTTGCGACATCTGGAGATGATCGGGCCCGACTTATGAAATTCCGAAACTCCCCAGGGAGCTGCTTATTGCGTTGGACACACCAGTTCTCGTCTGATCACTGAAGTTAAGCAGCACAACCCCAGCTACTACTGACATGGGTGGCCGCTTGGGAAAACTGGGTACTGCTAATACCCAAAAATCGTCGCATTAGTGTAGTGTCTGTGCAGTCTCTGCGTAAGAACTATGCTGTGAACGAGGCTCTAATGACCTTGTAGTTGAAGGGCCCCAAAAACACCAACAAACAAACAACAATAACTAACATGGGTGGCCACTTGGGAAAACTGGGTACCTCTAATACCCCAAAAAAATCGTCGCATTAGCGTAGTGTCTGTGCAGTCTCTGCTTTAGAACTATGCAGTGGACGGGGCTCTAATGACCTTGTAGTTGAGAGGCCTTGAAACGCTAACGAACCAAGCAAAACCGAAATTCTCAAGGGTGCTGTTAAAAATATGAGCCATCTCATGGCGGAAAATAGAGACAATAGATTTGTATTTGAAGGATGACCCTTCGGGCAGTTTTGTTTACATGCAGCTATTGAATTTTCTCGAGACAGTATTCATAAAATATCTTAAAACTAATCTCAGTTGCATTAAAATATATCAAAAAAAGCGAATTTAAGGCGAAGAAAGCGTTGATTGTTTAAAATTAAGGTGCCTTTAATTGGCCAGGACGATCATCTGCAATTCTCTTCATCACTGATCGTTTTCCACTTCCGTTCACATTTCTTTGTTACGACCAATCTGAAGGATGCGCCAAAGGAGTATGACAACAAGTAGATAAAAACGCGAGGGTTGTTTTTCATACAAAAACAGGAGAAAAGATACTGTATATATAAAAAAGGAGAGACGACAACTGGACTCTATATCTTTTCGTATCTCTAACTTACAGAGTGAGAAGTATGAGGGAGTAGAGGGTAATATTATTCTATTACAACCATCGCAGGATATCAACTAGACATATATCAGATCGGCAGTCATCGTATATCTACAGAGACCTTGCTTACAGTAGTGAGTATTTTCATTTTCACTCATTATGTATATAATATAAAGAAGCACTTCAAGTATATACACACATATACCGATCCTTTCCTTTCTCAAATCCTAATTTACAATTGTAAACATGTTTCATGTAAAACAGTCAGCTTTTCAAGTGTGCAGAGGTCTTGTTTGGCATCACATAGCCCACTGTACTGCTTATGTATACAACACCAGTATAAAATTCGTATGCGTCATGTCTACATACAGCACCAAAACTATGAGAAGGAAAAAAAAAACAGGAAGGGAGAGAGAGCGAGAGGGGTAAGATACACCCATACAACCACATTGAGAAATGGCGAAAATGTGAGAAAGAGATTGAGAGATGCTAAACAGAAAGGTTATCATTTGTCACCCTCGTGTCTCTGCAATACACTGATACTGTCCTTCATTTAATGATATTAGAAGCAGCACAACCTTACAGTGGCATCACTACAAGTCTTCTGTACTTTACATCGTTGAATATGGAAAGATGTTGAAGGTTTTTATACTATATAACACCGACGAAAAATGATGATAATATAAATAAAGTGAGTATGTACGTGTGTGTCTAAACTGCACACACGAGAAAGAAAGATAGAGTGGGGAGGAGAGAGAGAGAGAAAGAACCGGTGGGGCATTAAAAAAACCTAACGTGGGGAAGGAAGATGACGATGACGAAAAAAACGGAGAAGAAAAACAATCTTAAAAACCAGCCCTGCAGCACAACAGCAGCAATATCTTACAACATCCAGCCTTAAAACCACAGTCAACTCTGTCTCGACAACAATATATAAGAGTGAGAGAGAGAGAGAAAGCAACTATATAGATAATGCCCTCAATTGTCTAGAAATTCACAGCCACTTTTAATTTGTTTTCTTAAAAAAATATCGTTTAGTAGTTGACGCTAATACACCAAAGAAAGAGCAGGGAAGGAATAAAAAAATGCTTTAAAAGGTCGACCCATGTGAAGCATACAATGAAAATGGGTGGAATGGGACTGCAATAGGGGAAAAAACAGAGGCTGAGGATAAATTTAAATGTCAGGAGACTGATAACGTAGTAGTCATATGTTCAGAATTTCATCGTATACATATTTTAGACACGTCGTGTAAAGATCTATCGTGTAGAGATGTGTGTACCGGTATATACAATGAGAAAAACCTGAGAGAAAGAGCGAGCGCGCGAATAACGATTTCCTATTAGCATCAATCTGGGAGACAAAGAGAAGCGTGTGCATATGAGTGTAACAAAAATTATATGATCCTAAATTTTAAACCACTCTTTAGAAAAGAGAACCGAAGAGACAACTTGGATGAGAAGTAGAGTAGTGAGAAAATTATTTAGGATCAGAAAAATAAGGTAGTTAATAATGAGATTTGGACTTCAAATCTAGGTTGGGATTATGCCAGAAACATAACTAAAATACTTCATTTAACCCCCACCTCCGACTCTACTAAAGAGATCAACCGAAAGAGTAGTAGACAGGAGTTTAAACTATAACTGCATGTCAGGAGAGAGAGAGAGGTAAATATCTAGCAGCTTAACAACGTGAACGTTAAAATATCCGACAGACACAAATATAATCTCCCATTTTGTGACCCTGACGTTAACCTTTCAAAACTGAAATGATCTCAAAACCTGAGCATCATAATGACAATCGATTGTCACATATTCCAACATCCCATCTTAGCAAGAAAATGAAAAAAGCGGAAAAACGAATTGATTTTCAAATTGTCTTACAGAATTTGTCCACTGGTGTTAAGAAGAGTACGAGGGTGAGGTCATATTCTGGTCTCACACCTGAGCCGAAAGTTTTACCCTTGCACTTCATAAACTGACAAACCACTAATTTCATCTATGAAAGAGGAAGCAGAAAGGACGATGACCAACTAGTAAGGAGCAGCTTATTTCGTTGGACACACCAGTTCTCGTCTGATCACTGCAGTTTAGCAACGCAAGCCGAGCTAGTACTGACATGGGTGGCCGCCTGGGAAAACTGGGTACCGCTAATAACCAAAAATCGTCGCATTAGTGTAGTGTCTGTGCAGTCTCTGCATTAGAATTATGCAGTGGACGGGGCTCTAATGACCTTTATACAAGTAGTGTAAGGTCATCGAGAATGGTAGGGCTTTAGAAGGAGATAATGGGAAGGAAGTTGTCCTATTAAGTGTCGAAACCAGAGGACGAGTGAGAAGCAGAGAAAGTATAGCCTCCTTTCCCCAGTGTGGTCAACAAACAGCATTCGGAAAAAATATTCTAGGCGGACGGATGACTTTCAAGTGGACGACAGTCGCCATCTGGCCACATAATGGCGCCAGTATTTCGCATCTGTGACTGCCAAATCAACACCATCACATTATGAGCACCATCACCAGACACAATAACATTTGCTATTATATTGAGAGAGATCTCCCCTGTCTCTCTCTCTCTCTCTCTCTCTCTCTCTCTCTCTCTCTCTCTCTCTCTAAATTTCTAAGAGAGAGAGGGGGGGAGAAAATAATGTGTGTCGTAGGGCTGAAAAGAAGAGGGGGATATGAGGAATATTGCCATGGGGAGAGGCGACTTAGTCCATCATTGTCTTAAGACGAAAGGTGAAAGGTAAGGAAGATATAGCTACAATAAACGTGCATCGTCAGCAACTGAATTTTATGCCCAAAACATTTGGCATCAATGATGATGACGACAATAGCAAGCAAACTGTTCTAATAGGAGCAGAAAGGGATCGAAATGAGAGGAGTAGAGGATGGATGAGAGGAGAAGGGGAAGTTACACGTCACTAATTTTCTCAGCAGAGAAGAAGACAACTATTTCACAATGCTGCTAAAGAGAAAACGACTCAAGCTATTTGCTTGCCGTCGACGATGAACATGAAATGCCAATTTAAATATTTAACGGCGTTTATTACGTGGTAATCACTTTGTATAAACAAATATACAGTGACCGGGCACAAGATGACAGTAATGGAGATGCACTCTCATGTAAAATTCATGAACCCCTAGGAACATCATTTCTTAGATGATAAGTGATGCCCAAATGGAGTCTAAAGCTACGGATGAAACATTTTTATGTCAACATATTCGTATATAATATGAAATCACAAGAGTCGCTATATAGATGTAGTTTCTTTTCTAGCATTAAACCTTCCAGCAGAAATGAAGACTCAAACGGTCATCGATTTACGAAGGTCTGTGATGGTCCCATCCATGGTCAGACTCACTTCACACTACATATCATTTCAAGAAAAAAATACGGTAAACATAGCTGAAATAACCAGCCAGGAAGGGAGAGAAGGCCCCCTATCCTTACACCCGTCCGATAACTCTTTCAGGCTTTAAACGTTCATCTGTCACTCAGCATGTTATTTAGACGGTGGTTTTACATCCCTGGCTGCCTACTTAATGTCACAACAACCCTTTAAGTCGTACCTGCCAGTTATCCTTGCGTGTATCCCTTGGTGAAATTCAGGTCCGCCATATCCCTGCATGTCGTACGAGGGGACTAAAAGAGTTATGGCTTTAGGTCAGCTGCAGTCAGTCATATTAAGTCACCGTCTCATTATAAGCTCAAGAGTTTAAAGGTGTTTTCCGTTTGTCTTGTCCATTTCTGTGGCCTTCATTCCTTCCTCCCACTTTTATTTCTGTTTCGAAATTCCAGATTTACGTGTACTCGACCCTCCTGTTCTGCGAAGACGTGTGGAGAAAATATGTTCACAGTACTTGAAATGGAGGATGAAGCGTTATCAGACAGTCGCTGACCACCACCTGCTGCACTGAAATCTCCTGGTCCTGCTGTCCAGTGATTTCAACAGATTCAACTGCAGCTGAGAAAGGTAACTTGGAGGAGACCATAAGTTTATCTTTCGAGGAGCGGCGTATTGCGTTGGAAACACCAGTTCTCATCTGATCACTGAAGTTAATCAATGCAACTCCAGCTAGTACTAACATGGGTGGCCGCATGGGAAAACTGGGTACCACTAATATCCAAAAATCGTCGATTAGTGTAGTGTCTGTGCAGTCTCTGCTTTAGAGCTACGCAGTGGACGGGGCTCTAATGACCCTGTAGTTGAAGGGCCCTAAAACACCAACGAAACAGACAAAAAGTTGATCTTCCGTTTGGATGGAAGTTACCCCGTAGTGTTCAGTGTGGTATGCACAATGTTACCATGGCACGAGAAGCAATGTAGGGGGTATTTGGGACAGTTAAATTGAGATGGATGTAAAGTGGACTAAGGAAGATAAAAAATGCAATTGTTTTTAACGGGATGCAGCAGGGCGGCCTGGGGAACACGATGTATATTTGAATTACCTGGTATCATCAGCTTCACATCTCTCTCCCTCTCTTTATATATCTTTATGACATCTCTTCCTGTATTGCGCACAATCTCTACATCACACACTCTGCTCTCTTTTTTTCTTCTCTCTCAGGTCTAACCTTGTTCCTATTAAGAGTCGGTAGATCCTTACATTTTAATATGGCTTTCCGCCATTCCCTGCGGTAATGCTAAGCAACTAATAGATTTATCAAACAAAAAAATAATGCTTGAATGTATGAAAATATGCCAAGCATCCATCAGCAGACTCTGCAGCGCATACATACATCATATAGAGTGGATTACCTGCTCGACAGCTTGTAATCCGTAAGCCATTTACACGTGTCTTACATCATTACAAGTCTGCATTCGTGCAACTTTCTAAACAGGACTGTCACAGAGCGCTTGCGGTTACAGGAATGTATTATAAAACAAGTGGTGGTAGTGGTCAGAGATGGTCTTTTAGCGTGTTTGCAAAATTCACCAGGGCAGGCACAAGAATCTCTCTTAGGAGTTTGTGCAGAGGACGTAAATGAAAAGGCCACGCCTAATGATAAAAGCCGACGCAGTATTTCACCATCAGTTGTTAGAAAGAGCTCTTTGCCTATAGCAGATGCTAACACGTTTAATCATTCCAGCCCGTATGTTGTCCAGAAGGAAAATTCAAGTGCATATCCGTCCCTTTTGTGGATGGCTTTGCAGGCGACGCCACTTTATATAAAGAACCCTTTCTATGCGGGAAGAAGAGTGTGGATCAAGAAAAATTTCCAGTTGTAGAGATTTATCCGCTATCTGTCCTGACATCGGAAAGATTGCCAACCTTGGCTTTGATTAAACCGGTGGTCATGAGCTCGAGTCAAGCACCCTACTTAGTGATCTACCGAGGCTGGTTTCCAACATCAGTAAGCACAGAAGGCGCACTTTAGGACTTCCCTCATCAAAGAGACATCAGTCAGTGGACACATCAGTTCTCGTCTGATCACTTAAGCAACAGAACCCCAGTTAGTACTGACATGGGTGGCCGCTTGGGAAAACTTTTTACCGCCGATACCCAAAAATCGTCGCATTAGTGTAGTGTTTGTGCAGTCTCTGCATTAGAACTATACAGTGGACGGGTCTCTAATGACCTTGTAGTTGAAGGGCCCTAAAACACCCACGAACGAACCAACAAAGGAGATCATTGACCCATTCGAGATAATCTTCCTTCCCTCTCGTCCGGCAAAGAAACCACTCAACCTCGATCAGAAACCAACTTGAGTCTACAGACTGAAAGTCAACTAGAATGACTGCTCAACAATAATTGGATGCTGAAAAGGATGTCAACCTTTTGTGCCCAGAAATAAAGTAGTCAATCTATAATCGAAGTAATGTATAATTAGTATGGAGAAGAAATGTTTTAGCCATTCACCCTCTTAATTTCCTTCATTTTTTTAAATAAGACAAACGTAAGATGTTTAAAAACGATTTTCTTTTGTTTCAAATTTCACTTCTCAAGAGTTCAGTGATCGAATGAGTGTTGCACTACAATTGCTGCTTCCAGCACCGCACCACCACTGCTGAAGAGTGCAATTTTTCTCCTTTTCTTCAGAAAGTAAGCACTGTCATTAAAGTAAAACGACGAGAAAATTATCTTTGCGCTAGAAACAATACTGAATTCTTCAGTTTTCCCATACAATTTTTCTTGGAAATGCATCCACCATGTGCATTAATTAAGCACTTCAGAATCTTTTTCTGGGACCATATTGTGCACACTCACTCGATATAAAACCCCATCATTGACTCGCGAGGGATGACTACAACCACTATGCAAAAACTCATCCTGAGGTTTGTTCTCAATTTACCTCTCCCTCCCTGTTTTCAATTGCCCTCTGCAATTGTTGAGGATGGAATTATGTAGGACACCGTCTGACTGTGGCTGTTGTTGTTTGTTGATGTTATAGGGCCCTTCAACTACAAAGGTCATTAGAGCCCCGTCCACAGCATAGTTCTGATGCAGAGACTGCACAGACACTACACTAATCGACGATTTTTGGATATTAGTGGTACCCAGTTTTCCCATGCGGCCACCCATGTTAGTACTAGCTGGGGTTGCATTGATTAACTTTAGGGAACAGACGAGAACTGGTGTTTCCAACGCAATACGCCGCTCCCCGAAAGATAAACTTGCGGTTCCTCCCAAGTTACCTGTCAGCTCCAGTTGAATCTGTTGAAATCCCAGTAGCAGTACCCAGTTTTCCCAAGCGGCCACCTACGTCAGTACTAGCTGGGGTTGCGCTGCATAACTTCAGTGATCAGACGAGAACTGGATGTGCCCAACGCAATTCGCCTTTCCTTCCTGACTGTTGCCTCTGATTTCATAGACTACAAGAAGTGGAGCAAAAATATTCCCTTTCATGGTCTGCAGGTTCGAACTTGAAAGTCGAAGAGAGTTGTTTCTTTCCCGGACAAGATGGATGGTCAAAATGCCTACAGTTTCGTATTGGAAATAGTGGTCCAATTTTGAAACAGCGACTTTGCCCATAGAATGATCCATTTTATACGGAAAATATTGACGAGGTGCCTTGCTGTCAGCTTGGTCTTGGTTTCTTTTGTGGTTTTCGATAACAGCGACTGTATTGCAGTGGACACACCAGTTCTCCACTGATCACTGAAGTTAAGCAATGCAACCTGAGGTAGTACTGGAATAGACAATCGCTTAGGAACACTGGGTACTGATAATACCCAAATCATCGTATCAGCGCAGTGTCTGTGCAGAGTCTGCATTAGAACTACACATTGGACGGGGCTCTAATGACTATTGTAGCAGAAGGGCCCTAAAACACAAACAGAAAGGAAGTAGTATCGCCGGGAGTGAATACTTGATTAGCCTGTGTTCAGTCTCAAAGACCACTCCACTCTTGAGGCTCCTTCTGAGGAATTAAGAGGGTATAAATTACGGGTCTACGTCAATTTGGCGCATGGCAATTTGGCGTACGACAATTTGGCGTACATACAAATTTGGCGTATGACAATTTGGCGTACATACCGATCTCTTGGGTGCCCAAATTTGTTCAAAATTGCAACGGTCATAACAACATATTTCAACAGTCATTGCAAGGTAATAGAACAGTGAATGCCTACCATAACTGTGTTATAGGGCCCTAATGACCTTTGAAGTCGATGGGCCCTAAAACAAACCCAACTGTGTTATACGGGACCGTTGCAATGACTGTTATGCCCACGTGTGGATCTAGGATGGGGTTTTTGGGGTTGCAATCCTCTCCCATGCACCCCTGGATCTGCCACTGGTTATGATAGTTGCAATTTTGAACAAATGTGTGCACCCAAGAGATCGGTATGTACGCCAAATTGTCGTACGCCAAATTTGTATATACGCCAAATTGTCATACGCCAAATTTTCCGTACGCCAAATTGTCATACGCCGAATGTGTATGTACGCCAAATTGACTACGCCAAATTGCCATACGCCAAATTGTCATGCGCCAAATTGCCATACGCCAAATTGTCATGCGCCAAATTGTCGTGATCCCATAAATTACAGAAACTTTATGATGACACTCATCAAGAGGCACACATCCAGAGACATAATAGGCGGTAATGTTTTAAATTTTCTAACTTAAATAAACGAAAACTAAGAGGCAGTAGGATGTCGGGGCACCCACGTCTTATCTATAAATATATTTTTCTCAATATTTCTTAATGTTTGATAGACAAAGGGAGGGAGGGAGAGAGTCCGATTGAGTGGCCCATGTCATAGTTATCAAAGAAGCCGCACTGCAACTTCACCCTTTGTAAAATATCTCTCTTACTTTCCCCATTATGTTCTCACTTCCTTTTTTTTAAATAAAAATAAATTAATATTTATTAATGCGGTCAGTTCGAGTAAGGAAGAAAGCGACCGAATTTGTCACCCTGTACGAAAGTGCTCACAATCCTCCTTCAACCTCCACTACGCTGTTTATGCTTTGAAATTTCGGACTCATGGGTATCCAGTGGTGCAATTGTTTGGAATCTTACTTTCTGTTCATTGCTTTCTCTAGCAAGAAGAAATGAAGTAAAGAGGAAGAGGATGCCGATAATGGAGATCAATTTTCTTAAAAAGAAACTGAAACTAAAAAATAAAGTCCAACAGGTAAGAATTTTTAAACATCACTCTGCACTTGAAACATTATATTTTATCCCTGAGATAAATCCCAGTCTATTAATCATACATGGCAGTGGACTGAGCTGAACTTTAGGTAGATAGGTAGGAATAATTAACCGTTGTAGTTAGGCTGTTATCACCAAGATAAAACACTTAAGTCGAAAAACGCTTTTTTCCCCTCTTCACCAAACTAACAGCAGCCATTTTGTTCCTCTAAATGGCCTCAACCGCTAAGTGTCTTGTAAAATATTTACCATCATACTCGAGATATTATTACCGTCAACACTAGGGGAAACTAATTACATTAAGTGGTAGAAAAACCGTCAAAACTACCTTAAATTTTCTTCAATCCGCATCAAACTTACCTATTTGGCGGTTTAAATACTGTGTGACAAATTAAGTAAGACTGAAAGGGTTGTGGCATTTAGGGTAGCACCAGCCAGTCAATATGCGTTTATTTCTTGACATTTGATTTCTCTACTGTCTTCAATCGTACATAGGTCGTGCCACAGGCGAGAATTTCTCAGTATTTTCTAAAGAACAGGCATTTTTTTTTATGGATGCATCAGTAGACATCCTTTTAATTTGGCTTTATTTGCGTATTGGGAACGTCCTTCTCGGTTGATCTCGAATTCATTTACCAGAAGTCCAGACCCGCCCCGGTGACGCAGAGGTAATTTGTTAGTTGGTTCCACGTTCGGTCCTGGACCGAAATGGCTTGAATTCTTTCGGACGAGAGAGAGAGAGAGGCTCCCAGTGCGCCATTCTTCAGATGGGAAGTAAAACCATAGCTCCATGAGGTGTGTAGGATATCACCACTGCACGGAAACGAACCCTTACTACATGGAAAGCAAAATATACATGTTGCTCACTACAAATTACCCAGGTATGGGAGCTTGGTGAAAGAAAGTGTCCCAATGAATCAGCGTTGAACACACCAGTGTTTCTGATCACTGAAGGTAAGCAACGCAATCCCAGCTAGTACTATCATTATGGGTTACCGGCTGGAAACACTGGATACTGCTAATACCCAAAAACCGTCCTAACAGCGTAGTGCCTGTGCAGACTCAGCGTTAGAACTACGCAGTGGACGGGGCTCTAATGACATTTGGGGTTGAAGGGCCCTAAAACGAAACAGAAAAGTTATCCAGTTTCAGTGGGACCAAAATCGACACCCAGCCGTGCCGTATAGGTGATAAAATCGTTAGTGATAATGCAGATGACTTAGTAGAAGTCCACTTGAAAGGATCAGGGAGCGGCTTATTGCGTTGGACACACCAGTTCTCGTCTGATCAGTGAGACTAAGCAACGCAACGCCAGTTAGTAGTGACATGGGTGGCCGCTTGGGAAAACTGGGTACTGCTAATACCCAAAAATCGTCGCATTAGTGTAGTGTCTGTGCAGTCTCTGC
>JAAFCE010009126.1:6875029-7033296 GCA_013389805.1 Trigoniulus corallinus
AATACCCAAAAATCGTCGCATTAGTGTAGTGTCTGTGCAGTCTCTGCGCTAGAACTACGCAATGGACGGGGGTCTAATGACCTTGTGGTTGAAGGGCCGTAAAACACCAACGAACCGATTGAAAGGATCAGTGCAAAGTGTATCGTCATATTCATAGAAAAGACACAGCTTCACAGGCTGCCATAAGAATTTTATCATAATGGCTGATAACCAACTTTTGCCCTTCCCCCCTGCTCAATTTCTCTCTCTCCTTTCTATTTCTGTCTGCTGTCTTTCTCTCTCTCCTCTCTAGTTCTCTGTATCTCTCATTATGACCAGATGGTGAGACAGGTTTATTCAGGCGATGATATGCCATTATAAATACTCACATCTGAGATGCAACAAACAACAGAGACACGTACTGTATAAAAAACGGTGTAACTTTCTATATCGTATTTTGATGTCTTACGATGTGGTTAATCTAATTGAAAACCATGAGTTGAAGTGAAATGAAATAGTAAAATGGGGCAGAGAGATGGAGAGAGAGAGTGTGAGTCAGTGTCTAGAAAAGAGTAGGTGGAGGAAGGAGTTAAAATGCAAAATCTCGTTAAATATGTTTGCCGTTTTTATATACATTTAAGTGTTAGTAAATGCCTCACACATCTCTTCAATCTCATATTTTCACATTGTATGTCGTCTTATAAAAGCGGAACAAGACCAAGACGAAAGAAAAAAAAGACTAATCTAAATGTTTTCTCAAATGACAACTTTCTTCTCTATATTCTCACAATTTCTTCGTTTGTGAACTTTTCAAAATAGTAACATTTGGTGTTTGTCTGCAAGTAAATGAATATGTGAAAGAGGAGAGACAGAAGAAGAATAGGGTTTGCTGAAAGAAAGAGATGGAGAAATTCAAAAATTGGAGAGAGAGGGGGCGAGGTTTGTCCCAGCAACAATATAATGAAAATTTACAAGATACGTGACTTGAATATGCATGAGATTAGGTCTCTTTCTCTCTCTGCCTGCATCCTACGCATGTCTGACAAGGGCTGATCATAAAATTAACATCTATAGGCTATCATCTTAAATACCATACCAACTCCAACTCCTAACCCTTTTCCCGCCTATGGCAGGGTCAGGTACCCATCTTGTCCCTCTGAATGGACACAAGGCCGATATATTGATCATAGTTTTTTGACTGCAGTCGGTTGCCGGCCAAAGTTGCAACCCCTACGCTTGTAGCGCCGTTTATTGGAGGGCGCTGTTTATATTTCATTACCTTTAATAAGGCACTCCCACAGACAGCCCAGCCAATATTTCTGTGGGTTCCAGACGCCTGGAGAGCGGCAAATTGCGTTGGACACACCGGTTCTCGTCTGATCACTGAAGTTAAGCAACACAACCCCAGATAGAACTGACATGCGTGGCTAGTATCCAAAAATCGTCGCATTAATGTAGTGTCTGTACAGTCTCTGCATCAGAACTACACTGTGGACAGGGGTTTAATGACCTTGTAGTTGAAGAGCCCTAAAACACCAACAAACGATAACAAATCCAGACGCCTGGCTTGGGTGCCCCCAGTCAGAGCATGTTCGGTGGACATACAGATCCCGGGAGATGCAAATTGCGTCGGACACACCAGTTCTCGTCTGATCACTGAAGTTAAGCAGCGCAACCCCAGCTAGTACTGACATGGGTGGACGCTTGGGAAAACTGGGTACTGCTAGTACCCAAAAATCGTCGCACTAGTGTAGTGTCTCTGCAGTCTCTGCATAAGAACTATGCTGTGGACGGAGCTGTAATGACGCTGTAGTTAAAGGGTCCTAAAACACCAACAAACAAACCCACAGATCCGACCCTGCCACAGGCGTGATATGGGTATGATGATGGTAAGGAATTAAATACTTTTAATAAACAGTGCGCCATTTATTAGAGGGCGCTGTTAATTAGAACAATCATCGGTGTAGTGTTCGTGGGGGAATTCCACCGACTCCAAGGGGCGAGCTCCTACACCTGGAAATTTTGCCTCATCTACCCGTTGCATAGTAGAGAGGGGTCTTTTACGTGCAAGTGCCATCGTACACCCACACGGGACCGCGGTTTTACTTCTCATCCGAAAGAAGGCACACTCGCGGCCTCTCTGTCTCACCCGATAGAAGCCAACCCATCTCGGTCCAGTATCGAACCTAGAACTACTGACGCAGTTGCCGAGGAGCGGCGAGTTGCGTTGGACACACCAGTTCTCGTCTGATCACTGAAGTTAAGCTACGCAAGCCAGTTAGTACTGACATGGGTGGTCTCTCGGGAAAGCTGGGTACTGCTAATACCCAATAATCGTCGCATTAGTGTAGTGTCTGTGCAGTCTATGCATTAGAACTATCCAGTGGACGGGTCTTTAATGACCTCGTAGTTGACGGGACCTTAAACTCCAACAAACAACAACAGCAGTTGCTGAGGGTGCTAACCACTACGCCACCGCGGTGGGTTTATATCATGTTAAGTACCACGTAAAAATAATATTACGTTTCTAGTCTGTTTTTCTTAGTTTATAGCATTAATTATGAAGAAAATGAGAGAGGCAGAGAAGAAAGAGATATCATTTCAATTTCCTCATCCATACATAAAAAAATAACTTCAATTTAATTCTTTTAGATGTTTGTCGCTTTCGGCCTACAAAAAAATCAATAATTTTTGTAAGCATTAGAAAAAAGTTTTAGTACTATTATAAGACACATAAGGAGGTGTTTTTCTTTGATGCTAAAGAATGTAGTTATTGTCTCAACAATAAGACATCAGATTTTCAAGAAGAGTAATACATATAAGAAATTCACGCTTTCATGACGTATATCTACACCAATAAGAAATTATCCCTAGTTTAATTTTTATACTTTTCAAATATAAATGTCAATAAAAAGAAAAAGCTAAAGCATATGTACATATACGAAATGTTTCTTATTCATTATATCTCTAATTAAATTCCTAACTTGGACATCTTGACAGCAATCTTAACTGTCAAGCAACTACAATTTATTAAACATATATGTTGTATAATGAATATTAAAATACAAAAGTTGCAATATCTAAAGTCAGAAAGGGATATTTTTTGCTCCATTTATTCCGTTAGCTATTTTTGCAACTGTCAAATTTTAAACCCGTTTATAACAACTTTTGAAATCAAAAAGGTTGATCGTAGTCACTTAGAATCCAGCCTCGGTGGCGCAGGTGGTAGGATGCTCAGTAACTGCATCAGTGGTTCTAGATTCGATCCTGGACCGAGGTATGTTGGTTTCTTTCGATCGATTGAGAGAGAGAGAGGCCTCGAGTGCGCCTGAGAAATAAAACCCAAGTCCCGTGTGGTGTACGGTGGCAATTACAAGTCAAAGAACCCTCTCTACTATCCAACGGGTAGAAGAGGCAACATTTCCAGGTGTAGGAGCTCGCACCCTGGCATCGTAGATTTCCCCAACGAGCGGTAGACCGACGATAAATGAGCATAGGGGTTGCAGCTTTGGTCGGCAACCGGGTGCGGAAAAGCACTGTGCAATATATCATCACCCTTCTGTCCATTCACACGGACAAGATAAGGTATTCCACCCTGCCATAGGCGGGAAAAGGGTTACGAGTTGCTTTCACTGTGGTCACTTAGAGCAAACTTTAAACATTGTTCTGTTGTTCAGCTGAAAATCATGAGAAAACTTGAGCTCAGTTGTAAAAAGATCTAACGAGGATGAATGTGACCCGAGTTCAGCTCCCAACTATGACAGGATGTACATGTTCATCGTACAGTTGGAATGGGTTATCTCCTCTGTAGCAGGGTCAGGTCTGCGGGTTCTGCCACCCCCCCCACTCCCGCCTATCCACCACACGGTCCGGCTGGTTATGACTGCTTGGCTGACTACCCCATCCGCTTGGCGTAACAACCTAATCTCATTACATGGCCATACCACCTCAATCTATACTCTTTTATCATTTCCGCCATGCCTCCCCTTCCCCAATTACTCCTAATATATTCATTCCTCCTGCTAGAGTAATCGTTGTGCTAGTCACCTCTGGTGAGCTAACTAACGTATTGGTTGTTTATTGGTGTTTTAGGGCCCTTCATCTACCAGGTCATTAGAACCCCGTCCACAGCATAGTTCTTATGCAGAGATTGCACAGTACACTAAGACAGTACACTAATGCGACGATTTCTTTGGGTATTAGCAGTACCCAGTTTTCCCAAGAGGCCACCCATGTTAGTATTAGCTGGGGTTGCGCTGTTTAACTTCAGTGATTATTAGACAACTGGTGGGAGCGGCGAGTTGCGTTGGACACACCAGTTCTCGTCTGATCACTGAAGCTAAGCAACGCAAGCCCATTTAGTACTGACATGGGTGGTCGCTTGGGAAAGCTGGGTACTGCTAATACCGAATAATCGTCGCATTAGTGTAGTGTCTGTGCAGTCTATGCATTAGAACTATACAGTGGACGGGTCTCTAATGACCTCATAGTTGACGGGACCTTAAACTCCAACAAACAAACAAACAATAGACAACTGGTGTGTCCAACGCAATTCGCCGCTCCCGACATGGGTGTCCGCTTGGGAAGACTGGGTACTGCTAATACCCAAAAATCGTCACATTAGTGTGGTGTCTGTGCAGTCTGTGCATAAGAACTATGCTGTGGACTGGGCTGTAATGACCTTGTAGTTGAAGGGCCCTAAAACACCAACAAACAAACAATCAGTGATCAGACGAGAACTGGTCGCCGCTCCCTTAACTGACGTAGAAATGAAATTTAAATGTCACAGGAGGGTCAGGTTTATTGAGTTGAAAACAACAGCTTCTTGTTGTAGTAGTTGGTTTGTAGAAGGAGTCATATGTGCTCGTAAAGTGACCCTAAGTAGTGACCATGTAGACTGCTTTTTTAGTCCTTTTTTGCTTGAATCAATGAAATGCCGATAGGCAGTTAAAATAGGATATAGTATGCCAAAATTAAAATGTAGCTAAGTTTAATAACTGTACTAGTTCAACTGCATACTATTCATATCAACTTTATCTAAATAACTTTATCCTTAATAAAAAATATCTGGGTCGACATTACTACATCTTTAGGGGGTTAAAAATATCAGAATGATAGCAGAAATTTTAGAAATGTTTTCAGGCAAGTAATCGATGTAGGTATTTTCATTTACCTTTTTTTTCATTAAGTTTCTCCCTCAAGAAACGGTACATTGGAGTTTGAAACTGTGGCGAGTTATTATGATTTACTACGTAGCCCCCCCCCCCCTTAGATGTTACTTTAATTTCTGAACAGCTCATACGTGTGATCTACTTTTCTCTATATAGTCAGTCTTCCGCCTCTCTAAGTATAATATGTGCGCACATTTCTGCTTTAAGAAGTTTAAAAATAAAATACTAAATGGAAAACAGAGAGCTGCATCCTAATTCATGAATATTTCAGTTCAGCCATATGTGTGCATGCATGTGCCTTAAAAAGATAAAATTGTGATACCTTCATGTTGAACATATAATATTATCATAACTATATTTTAAAAAATGTGTGGCCATGAATGAAATTATTAACATTTCATCATTTAGACATACTTCAGCAATAATTTCTTTCTTTGCTAGATAACGTTGTGATGTGTGTTGTGTATTTGGGTGTTTCATAAAAATGTTTTTTAATATTCCTCCTTTTACTTCTTTTTATACATCTTCCGTAAAATTGGTTACTGAATATAAACTGTTTATATCATTTAGAAAGTATGTTAAAGACATATACTGTAATTTGATGTGCTTTTTACGGTGATATTTACGAATTTTTTGCCACTTACTGATGCATGCAGGCCTGAAGTGCCAGATGTCACACGTTATTCTACCTTTGCTATCATTTTCATTTAAACGAATTCAGGTGTTAGTAGCAATACTGTCTGTCTGTTTGTTGGTATTTTAAGGCCCTTCAACTACTAGGTCATTAGAGCTCCGTCCACTGCATAGTTCTAATGCCGAGACTGCACAGACACTACACTAATGCGACGATTTTTTTGGGTATTAGCAGTACCCAGTTTTCTCAAGCGGCCACCCATGTCAGTACTAGCTGGGGTTGCGCTGCTTAATTTCAGTGATCTGACAAGAACTGGTGTGTCCAGCGCAATTCCCCGCTCCCGTACCTCCTCCTCACCCGCGAGCAGCCTCCAAAGAGTTTTTTGGGTATTAACGGTACCCAGTTTTCCCAAGCGGCCACCCATGTTAGTACTAGCTGAGGTTCCGTTGCTTAACTTCAGTGTTCAGACGAGAACTGGTGTGTCCAACGCAATAAGCCAATCCCAGCAATACTGCCAAGGCAGTATGAATAACAGTTAGTATGTTATGATGATTTCATATTATTCGTACCTTCGACAGTGTTGAATTTCTTTCTCAGGATAAAAAGTAGACAGGTTTGCCCCTGGTTGAAGTCCGGGATGGATGAAGCTTACGTACAAGTCATGTTTTGTTGGTGTTTCTAGGATCCTTCAACTACAAGGTCATTACAGCCCCGTCCACGACCCAGTTCTAATGCAGAAACTGCGCAGACACTACACTAATGCGACGATTTTTGGGTATTAGCAGCACGCAGTTTTTCCAACGGCCACCCATGTCAGTACTAGCGGAGATTGCGTTGCTTAACTTCAGTGATCAGACGAGAAGTGGTGTGTCCAACGCAATTCGCCGCTGCCACTAAGAGGGGAGCAATTGCTGCATTGCTCCCCTCCCTGGATTGCTTAAGGCCCATTCAGGAACATGGACGAATTCGATCATGACTGTCCACTCCCTATCCATGGGTATAGTGGAAGGACCACGATGAAGCAGTAAGTGAGAATAAATGAAGTCTAGTGGATTGTCATCACAAGCTAAATCTAACTCTCTACTCTAAGATTTTGGATCTAAATTAAGACTCTATAGTCTTATCGTTGTTTGCTTCAGTTTTACCTTAGAATCCCAACCACGTTATTTAAAAGTAATGAGTTTTGTAGACCAGTATTTAATTTCATATAAAAGGAAACTTTTTAATGGGTTCTCTACGACAACTCAGACTGCCTTGATTAAAAATTTTTCGCTATGTTACCACATGATTGCATTTTCTTATTAAATTTCTTTTAGGAAATTTTAGTTGTTTGCTTCTTTTCTTAACGTCAGTTCATGACTCCTTTAAGTTGACGTATGAGTAACTTTATTCAGATTTCAATTACAGTGTGTAACTTCGAACCCAATAATTTTGGAAATGAAAGACATATTCTCATACACAGGACTTTCTCGCTGTGTGTGTCTCATTTCTTGCTTTAAATTGACTACATAAGAGTACCTGCTACTGCTAAGTTAATGTCAAATCCTATGAGAATTATCAATCAAAATGTAAAAATACCTCAAACAACAAACTCAATCAAATTCACGTAATTGAAATTTCTCAGTATTTTCTTCAAAAGCATACTGTCACCATCGTCAATTTTGTTTTTACATATGAGGAAGTGAAAGAAAAATATTATAGCAGATGAATAGGAAAAAATGGTCTTATCAAATATGAATTATTTATATTGACTTGAACATACAGTTTGTGATGTCTCGTAGGTGTTTGTGGCAAAAAGAGATGTGACACTATTTACTTCATAAATTTCTACTGTTATATTAATGAATAAGACTGTTTTCAGTTTGAAGAACAGCTGCTTAAAATTAATAAACGTATCATTAAGTGACATCATCATCATACCCTTTTCCAGCCTGTGGCAGGGTCGGCTCTGCGGCTTCTAGCTCTCCACTCCCTACTGCCACATCTGCTTTGGTCTCCCCCTGCCCCGGGTGCTTCCGATCACTTGCAATCCTGAAATGATGAGCGGCGAATTGCGTTGGATACACCAGTTCTCGTCTGATCACTGAAGTTAAGCAGCACAACCCCAGCTAGTACTGACATGGGTAACCGCTTGGGAAAAGTGGGTACTGCTAATACCCAAAAATCGTCGCATCAGTGTAGTGTCTGTGCAGTCTCTGCATAAGAACTATTCTGTGGACGGGGATGTAATGACCTTGTAGTTGACGGGCCCTAAAACACCAACAAAACAACAAAAATCCTGAAATGGACCTAATGAGCTCCTCCTCCCTTCTCCCTCATTTTTTCGGCGATGCCCACCACACCCAGGCTACCTCTAATATATTCATTCCTAATTCTATCCTACTCCCGTTAGCAGTTTATGTCCATAACCAGGATGAAAAGGTATGGACTAAGTGCTGAACCGTGGTGCACCGCAACTTTCACTGAAAAGCCCCCAGTATTTCCACAAGGTGTCCTTAACCTAGCTATGGAGCCATCATACATATACTGGACTATTGTAATAAACCCTTCTTCTACCCCGTTTTTTATAATACCTCCCAAACTACCTGTCGTTGGACACTGTCATAGACCTTCTCCAGGTCGATAAAGATGGCATGGAGATCTTGCTTTGCTACCCTATACTTTTCTATCAAAAACGAGTACCTCGAATACCCCCCCCCCCCCCCCCCCCCCCCCCCCCCACACCACAGCACCACACCACCCCCCCCCCCCCCCCCCCACTCTCAAAAAAATCGTCGCATTAGAGTAATACCTGTGCAGCCTCTGCATTAGAACTACGCAGTGGACGGGGCTCTAATGACCTTGTAGTTGAAGGGCCGTTAAACATCAACAGACCAGGGAGCGACGAATTGTGTTGGACACACCAGTTGTCGTCTGATCACTGAAGTTAAGCAACACCTCAGTACTGCTAGTAGTTCAGTCTGTTCAATAAGAACTACACTGTGGACTGGGCTCTAATGACCTTGTAGCTGAAGGGCCCTAAAACACCAACAAACGAAACGAATCAACAGACCAAATTGATACAGGATATAGAAATGACCAAAATGTTGGGTGAGTTCAATACATAACATTATAGTTTTTCACATTTTCCTGGGAGCGGTGAATTGCGTTGGACACACCAGTTCTCGTCTGATTACTGAAGTTAAGCAACGCAACCCAAGCTAGTACTGACATGGGTGGCCGCTTGGGAAAACTGGGTACCGCTAGTATCCAGAAATCGTCGCATTAGTGTAGTGTCTGTACAGTTTCTGCATCTGAACCACACTGTTGTAGTTGAAGGGCCCTAAAACACCAACAAACAACAACTACACATTTTCCGATCAATTTTCTGACGTGATAGGGAGCAGGTTATCTGCATTAATTTGTCAAAAAGTGTTGTATTTGTTATTCATGAATACCTACTTCCTGTCGATATTGTATGTACATTATTTCAGAACTGGTAGTGAAAGCTTGTCAATTTCTAGCACAATACCTTCTAGCTTTCAAAAAAATTTTTTGGGAAGGTGAAATTTCTGAAAAAAATAGAGTAGATTTCCAAATAGTGTAGTTGCTGTATTTATATCTGAATTTTATATAAATGATTGTTATGAATGAATGATTTTCAGTCAAAAAATTTTGAGTGACGTTGAATAAAAAATGATATTTTTAAACTCAAATGAATCCAAATATTTTGATAAATTTCTCTTCGTTGCACATCTGCGTGTGCAATTTTCTACATAAATACACTCTTATACATTCTCCATTGTTTATAAATGATGGTTATATACTCTTCTCAGAAACATATCCATTTATTATATAGAAATGTAATGATGGAGGATGTCTGTAGTTTGTGAAAATGAAGAAAAAAAAATTATGTAGAGGTAAAAATCATACATATGTTATATGTCTTTAATTTATTGTAACATCTGCTTCTTTCAAAAATTATCGATAGTTGAAACTTAGTATTAATAGAAATATTGTGACTCATACAACATCTGTGCAATATCAATTTCATGCACTCGCATCCATTATTTTAAAATGTATATCTATATAGTCAGCAAAAAAAGTATTTGCACACCCTCAACATTTTCAACTGTGGCCATAATATTATTTTAATACATTTGATCCAATATTTAAAAACAACACAAAAATAAAAATATGTATTTACACACCTTAAAAACTCATCATCATCATCATACCCTTATCCCACCTGCGGCATGGTCAGGTCTGCGGGCTCTAGCCCTCCACTACCGTCTATCTTCCACCAGGTCTCTGTCCACCCCACACACTACCTGCTCCCACGTCTGCTTCGGTCTCCCCCTACCCCGGGTGCTTCCAACCACCTGCATTCCTGTAATTGACCTAACGAGCTCCTCCTCTCTTTTCATTACTTGTCCATACCACATCAATCTATTCTTCCTCACTTTTTTGGCGATGTCCAGCACCCCCAGGATGATTCTAATATGGTCATTCCTAATTCTATCAGCTCTGGACACCTCACTCATGTACCGCAGCATTCGAATCTCGGGTACTTGCTTTCTGTTGACGTGGCTCTTCCTCACTGCTCATCATTCTGACTCATATAGCATAGCTGGCCTAACCAAAAGCTCATAATTTATATTTTATTTGCATAAGATTAAATAGACCTTTGATTTTTTAATTAAATCTTGGTCGTTTGAAGTAAGTCATATTAACGTATTTTTGTGTGTTTCTTTCTGAAAAATGGCACCAAACGAAAGAACTATCAACACCAAAGAAGTGTCAAATGACGTGAGAGAGCACATCATTGTACTTCATGAATGTAGATCACACCGGATCTCGATCCCATTGAGCATTTGTAGAGTTATCTGGAGGAAAAAAATTAGAAAAATTAAGATAACTGATGAAAATTACTTAAAGTATGTGCTCCAAGAAACGTGCCCACCATGGTGACCGTCTTTCTGGGCCTTAATGACCATTGAAGTCGATGGGCCCTAAAACACAAACAAACAACAACAACAATCAAGAAACGAGGGACAATATTGGCTCTGAGATTACAAAAATGTTGGAGCCTTAACGACTTACAAAAGGCCTTCACACCGTGTATATTAATGGTTGAACTATTTAATTGATTAGTGGGGTAGGCCGGCAAACCCCACAGACAACCTACCTAATATTCCTGGGGGTTCCAGACGACTGGCTGGGGTGACCCCAGTCAGAGAATGGTCAGGGGACCCGCAGACCTGACCCTGCCACAGGCGGGATGATGAACTATTTAATTTGTTAAAGATTGTAAGAAAAGTTTGCATAGTGTGCAAATACTTTCTTTACATAAAATTTTGATATTTTAGAAGAAACTTTTATTATTTTTATTTTGTTTTTCGTTGTTTAATATTGAAATAAATGTCTTAAAATAAAAATGTTTCTTTACAAGATATTTTATTTTATTTGGCCAGAGTTGAAATTTTTTAAGGGTATGCAATACTAATATTAATACTATATTGTACTTTCATTTTTTATATCAAATGATAGGAAGTGGATGGAGCAAGAGCGGCGAATTGCGTTGCACACACCAGTTCTCGTCTGATCACTGAAGTTAAGCAGCACAACCCCAGCTAGTACTGACATGGGTGGCCGCTTGGGAAAACTGGGCACTGCTAATACCCAAAAATCGTCGCATTAGTGTAGTGTCTGTGCAGTCTCTGTACAAGAACTATACTATGGACGGGGCTCTAATGACCTTTGTAGTTGAAGGGCCCTAAAACACCAACAAACAACAACAATGGATGGAGCAAAAGAAGAAAGTAAGAAAAACGGAACTAAAAATAGGTAGGAAGAGAATGATAAGAAACTGGATCGAAAGGTAACGTGGGAAATAAGGGAATTCCTTGACGAACCATTAGACAGTTAGTTAATTGAATGCCCAGTCGAATTTTACATTCATATTAATTGTCTCTGAGAGACCCCCATAGCACTCACTAATGCAGGATTGGTCCTTCTTGAAACTAGTAGGGAGCGGCGAATTGCTTTGGACACACCAGTTCTCGTCTGATCACTAAAGTTAAGCAGCGCAACCCCAGCTAGTACTAACATGGGCGGCCGCTTGGGAAAACTGGGTACCGCTAGTATCCAAAAATCGTCGCATCAGTGTAGTGTTTGTGCAGTTTCTGCATAAGAACTACACTGTGGACGGGGCTCTAATGGCCTTGTAGTTGAAGGGCCCTAAAACAACAACAAATTGAAACTAGTATATCCCATAGGACGCAGGGAGAGGTTTATTGCGTTGGACACACCAGTTCTCGTCTGATAACTGAAGTTAAACAACGCAACGCCAGCTAGTACCGACATGGGTGACCGCTTGGGAAAACCGGGTAGTGCTAATACCCAAAAATCGTCGCATCAGTGTGGTGTCTGTGCAGTCTCTGCATTAGAACTACGTAATGGACGGGCTGTAATGACCTTGTAGTTGAAGGGCCCCAAAACACCAACGAACCAAAAAATACGTAGGACGCAAGTATGTAGAAGTAAGTATGCACCATTATGATATTCCGTCTTATCAGTCATGTCTTTAGATGCATTTCCTTTCTTTACATATATCTCGTCTAATTCTAGGCTTCCTCCTCTACTTCAAAAGGCAATCGTTGGATTGGTGAACAACTAGTTCATACTCCAAGTAAATTTGTATCACCTAATATCACTTAATATTAGCATTCGCATTATGAATGTGTCATAAAACTATCGGCAGTCCCTAGGTTAAGGGTCCCTGATTTGCAAAACCTCCAGGTAGTAATTTAATCTACCATCTCACACTGTATCTGTAACCTTGCTTTTTCTTTTTTCCGGTCTTGTTCTGATTTTTGCGTTATGATAAGGAGCCTAAGGCCCTGTCGAGAATCACTAATGGTCTCTTGAGTCACTCATTGAAGATAATCAGCAAAGTATATTTTCAGTAGTTTAGATAAAATTTGACTAATGCCATTGTGCTTTAAAGTTTGAATACTGTATCAAAAATCTACTCTCAAGTTTAAACCATTTCTCAGGACTGGTGCTAAGGTCTTCAGCACCCACCTGCAAATCTCAAATAAGCGATCCTCCCCGTTACCTTGCATAATGCTTAATACACCTGTAATTTGTGCACCATCAAAATGACGTCCGCCCTGCAGTGGAGATTCTGAAGGCCCGCTCCTGTTTGGTTATGCCCTTTTCTACCCTTCTGCTGCCTAGGACCTGTTGTGAATCTAACCAGTTTCTTTCTTCTCACGTCATTTCGCGGCATCCCTAAATTGCCTTGGATTACTATTCTGGCTTTCGTTCTGTCGGCAAAATGGTTAATGATGGTGATGGGGACCATGGACAGTATCACTAGTCATGACTCTTTTCTACACCACAACGAAGTTACCGTTGGTTACCGACGTAAATAAAACCTAAACTAATTACAAGCTCATGACCTGCACGTTCGATTTTGAAGGTGGGCAGTGATCATTCTGTTTTGGACAAGAAGGGAGTTGCATTTTTTTGTTGTTGTTGTTTTAGGGCCCTTCAACTACAAGGTCATTAGAGACCCGTCCACAGCATAGTTCTTATGCAGAGACTGCACAGACACCACACTAATGCGACGACTTTTGGGTATTAGCAGCACCCAGTTTTCTCAAGCGGTTATCCATGTCAGTACTAACTGGGGTTCGTTGCTTAACTTCAGTGATCTGACGAGAACTGGTGTGTCCAACGCAATAAGCCGCTCCCAAGGGAGTTGCAGATACCTAAAGCATCCCCCGATTATGATGCCACCCTTTCTATGCTGGTAATCGGTTCAATTGTCTGAGAGTGAATAAATCTGACGTTAAATAAATCAATGGGGGATGCCTGGGAATGTGTCATATGCAAAACATCCGCATCTTCTTTGCTAGGTGGTGCAATCAACCTCGGTCTTTCAGTCATATATCTGAATCCTGAAGGAATATGGTAGTCGTTTTAAAAGTTTATTTCTTTTAACAAAACAACATATAAATTTATAATTGTTTTATTTAGTTTTAGATTGTGGATTGTTAGAAACAGATGCTGTATAAGGGCAATTAATTTAAGTGCAATATGACAAATGTCTTGTAATTATGAGTTGAAATTTGACACAAATTAGTGGCCACTATTAATATATATTTTTTTCCGTCGGTATAATATCATTACATCTGTCAACTTTAATGCAGTTATGGTACATTTTTTTCGGATATAAAATAACTATAAAGTCTTACTTCCAGCAGAGCAACTCAGCAGTTTCATCAAAAATAGAGTCATTATTGGAGATAAAAATGCTGTCCAACTAAATTGATCCAACTGTAGCAAATTAAGGTTTTCATTTTAACTAATGAATTTACATCAGATGGAGATGGCACTTGCAGGTTGCTGATATCATTTTCAGGGTGGAATTGCATGATTTAAACCGTAGGGAATAATGCATTAATCATGTAGATTGCGCGTTTAACAAATATCAATGGTTTTTATACCTAATAAATTTCTGAAAGAGTTCCCCATCCTTCTGCCATATTTTCAAATCTACAACATTACACAGGTGTAGCATCAAAATAAGTTTCTAACTACTTCTTAATTCACATACCATATTATAATTTAGTAGGAAGTAGTTGAAGATATTTTTCTTACTTCTTCAATTATGAAAGAAATTTATCTTACTGGAATCTCATAACGATGATATAATATTTATTTTACATGAACCAAGTAATGTTGCTTAATAATAAATTTAATTTTCAATTTTAACAACTATATATGTGTGTGCGCTATATATCTTATTATTATTATTATGTTTTTTGATGGCCTGAACTAAATTGATTAAGTTATTATTTAATTATTTCTTAGGATTTTGTTGCAAAATAGATAATAATATGAAACGTCATTTGGAGTCTAAAGGTTTAGATGTATATTTTAACTGCAATTAGATATGATATAGTTACGCAGTCACCTTTTTTACCTCGCTCTCTCTGTCATGAACCTTTTGGGAGTTACCGACTATTTCTTGCCAAATTAATGCCAGTTTCAATTTGAATATTAAGTTTACATACAGTTAATTCATATTATAGCGTTAAAAATCGATTTTCTTAATTTATCTCTCTCCCAGTTTGTTGGTTTTTTTCCTTAACATCACCAAGCACCCCACAAGTAACAGTAGGAAAATGTTCCTTGAAATGTCATGAAATATATAAAAACCCATATTTGTTTCTAATTAGAATGAATAATGGTACATATTTACATGCATTTAGACTGAAATTTTAATAATTTTCTTTATGAAAATGCAGTTTAAAACGTGGAATGTAAATTTTTCTTCTCTCCTTTGGTTTTTAATTGGAGAAAAGTTGGCATCAGCACTGTGTGCACTGCGTGATTGCCTTCCATCAGGCGTCAACTGCATAGGCAGTTACAAAGGCAATAAATTAAAGAAAATTACCCTCTTTAATTTTGGTGATGAAACACCTCTTTTTCAAAAATTACTATTTAATGTCCATGAGAGCTAGTTTCGTAGGTGGTTTTCACTCTCTAATTTATGTGTAATTTCTTCTGCTTTCAACACTGAATTTGTTTAGTATATATTTTACGAGTGTTAAACAAGCATCTAAATATCTTTGGGCACAAAACGAGTCAACCGTGTTAATTACAATTTATATATAAAGCAATAGTGGTAGTAGTTGTAGTAATATTATAGTAATAATATTCTGATTGTTAAGGTTGGTATTTTATGCTTTTAAAAATAAATTTCGTAGCTTAAATTTAGGTCGAAATTGAAAGCTTCACGCTAAAAATACCTCATTCCTATCTAGTAAACTAAGAAGAAAAAACAAGCACCCTCTGTATGAAAAATCAGCTAGATTCACATCACTGACAGTAACAGTAGTAATTACATTCAGTATTAAAGGGAAAATAATGTCGTGGAACAATCCATTAGTTTGGAACCCAATTAAGTCTAGGGCATTGTCTTTGTAATCCTGTTTACTTCAATAGTCTTTTGTATTTGACACATTGTATACATGAGGAAAAATGTTTTTGCCATTTATTTTGCACAGCCGATAACAGTCATCAAGGGTTTTAGGATGTACTGGGGTAGATAAATGAAACAAGGAGGAAGAAGAGAAGGACAAGGGATTGTAGGAATGAAATAAGGGCACTTTCTGAGACATATTCCCTCTTCAATAGCAAGATGAAAGTATTACAATAGTTTCCAATGTCGTTGTCTTTCTCTCTCTCCCTTCACTCCAGGGAGATCATATGATGGTTGGACTTGAATGTTGCTAAAATTTTATTGAACTTAGAAGGTGGCGTTTTGCAAGTTGAAGTGGAAATAAAATGTTGAAGTGTGAAACATAAATGGGGGTATTATGATGAGACGAATCCATTCGATTAACTGAGCAATTGACAAGAGTTACTTGAAAAGTACACATAATTACCCCTAATTTGAAGAATGCACTCGTAATACGCAACTAGGCAAGCAGAATAATAGATGAGTGAGAGAGAGACGGATAATACACATAAAATATAAATACATTATTTTACTATATAGTATAAATGAAAATACATCATTAATTTAATCTTCATGTCTGGCCATTGACAAAATATACAACTTGTGCGTTGAAGAGCTCAGCCTGAACTTTTGGATTACAACATGTGCGGCCAAGTTGCGTTGGACACACCAGTTCTCGTGAGATCACTGAAGTTGAGCAACGCCAACCTTAGTACCAATGTTAGTACCAACATGGGTGGTTGGTAGTGATCGTTGAGTGCTGCAAATTTCCCCTCTCCTACTTCCCTTACACCTACCTCCTCCTTTGTTGTTTGTTGGTGTTTTAGGGCCCTTCAACTACGAGGTCATTAGAGCCCCGTCCACTGCATAGTTCTTATGCAGAGACTGCACAGACACTACACTAATGCGACGATTTTTTGGGTATTAGCAGTACCCAGTTTTCCCAAGCGGCCACCTATGTCAGTACTAGCTGGGGTTGCGCTGCTTAACCTCAGTGAT
Source organism: Trigoniulus corallinus (assembly GCA_013389805.1). NCBI lineage: Eukaryota > Metazoa > Arthropoda > Diplopoda > Spirobolida > Trigoniulidae > Trigoniulus > Trigoniulus corallinus. The sequence continues at coordinate 6,891,828 of JAAFCE010009126.1, forward strand.
CAGACAAGAACTAGTGTGTCCAACGCAATTCGCCGCTCCCGTACCTCCTCCTCACCCGCCAGCAGCCTGTTATGGCTGCTTGGCTTATTCCCCAACCCCATTAGCGTAACATTGACATTACCATACAGTTTAATATAACGGAAATACCACGTGCCAGCCTAAACAAATCTCTATTAACTCCTTTTCGGCATGTGACAGGGCCCCTTTTTGTCCCATTGGGACACATGAGTGGACTGTAGGGCGGTAATTTTATGCAGCCCGCTGCCAACTTAATGCTGCAACCTTTATGCTTATTTATAGTCGGCCTACTTTGATTCGTTGTGGTCACTTCTTGTTTCCCTCCACCGACACCAATTTTTTGTTTGTTTGTTTGAGTTTAAGGTCCCATCAACTACGAGGTCATTAGAGACCCGTCCACTGTATAGTTCTAATGCATATACTGCACAGACACTACACTAATGCGACGATTATTGGGTATTAGCAGTACCCAGCTTTCCTGAGCGACCACCCATGTCAGTACTAACTGGGCTTGCGTTGCTTAACTTCAGTGATCAGACGAGAACTGGTGTGTCCAACGCAACTCGCCGCTCCCACCGACACCAAGGAGGGAGCAGGATCCTATAACTGGAAAATTTGCCTTACACTTTACTCCATGCAGGAGGGCTCCTTTCCGTGCAGTGGTTATATCATATGCTTCCCATCCGCCAGAAGGCGCACTGCAGTCTCACTTCCACTCTGTCTCTTACTTCCTCTCTCCATCTCTCTCCTCCTTCTCTGGTGTGTGTTATGTTGGTGTTTCAGGGCTCTTCAACTACAATGACATTAGAGCCCTATACCGCGTAGCTCTAATGCAGTGACTGCACAGACACTACACTAATGGGACGATTTGTGGCAAGTATTAGCGGTACCTAGTTTTCCCAAGCGACCATCCATGTTAGTACTTGATGGGGTTGCGTTGCCTGGTTGCTTAACTTCATTGGTCAGACGAGTTTTGTTGTTTGTTTGTGCTTTAGGGCCCTTCAACTACAACATCATTAGAGCTGTGTAGTTCTGATGCAGGGACTGCACAGACACTACAGTATACTAATGCGACGATTTGTGGATACTAGGTACCCAGTTTTCCCAAGCGGCCACCCATTTCAGTACTAACTGGGGTTGCGTTGCTCAACTTCAGTGATCAGACGAGAACTGGTGTGTCCAGCGCAATTTGCCGCTTCCGGCCTTTGCCGCCGAGTTGCGTTTGACGTGCAGCCAAGTTGCGTTGGACACACCAGTTCTCGTGAGATCACTGAAGTTAAGCAGTGCAAGCCCAAGTTAGTACAGACATGAGTGGTTGGTAAAGAACGTTGGGTGCTGCAAGGTTCCCCTCTCCTATGTCCACTTCCTATCTCCACATCTCCTGCGAGCATCCTGCTAAGGGTTCATCCTGTTATGGCTGCTTGGCTAACTCCCCAACCCATTAAATGAAAAATGAATCCAGAATCCGGTGTGTCATCCATTTCGGTCGTGGGTCGAACCCGAAACAGCTAGCGCAATAGTAGACGACGTAGACAGGATACACCACGTGATAAAAAAAACAAAATTATTGACGGATTGGTACATTAAAATTTCATTTAATCTCAAAGTAATTGACAGGTAATTATTTGTGATCAGCTTCTCGTCAAATTAATCAAATCAAATAGGGTTGATGGATATGTGGTGAATATATTTTATCCTTTGATAGAAATATGATTGGAATTTTTTTTTTCTAATAATAGATTGGATAAATGTATAGAGTTAGAAAACAGGTTTATTTATGAAATGTATGTAGACTATCTTCGTTGTTTGTTTCAGGTTGTTCATTTGACTTTTATGACCTACTTGAAGTTTCCTGTTAATTTCGAAATGTCATACCACTCTGAGGAAATATATATAAATAGTAAAAGAGACGACTGGGAATAGAGATATGATCAAATTGTGAGAGATGAAGCTGAAACATTTAAATATTAACCAAGGCAATCATACTCCCTGTGTACCAATTTTAGATGTGTTATGGCCACTTATTATAACTAAACTAATCTCACTAATACCTGACTGCTCCAAATCGATTGACAAAAGGATTTTCAGTATGTGCATGTTGTAGAGAGTAATTTATATCACATGATGATACTGTTTGCCATCAATGAAAATACATTTAATAAGTGGAATATTTTTCAATAAATATGGATGACGATAATCATAATCGTTGTACATATATATAGGTTAAGTTTCTCTGAAATTCTGAAGCTTGTATCTACATTTTCAAATTTGCATTTATATCTTTTTTTTTTGTTATTTTCAGATATGATGATAGAAGATATAATTGTAGTATTTCTTACGTACTGAATAGTAATGAAAGTGCCAAAAGGGATTTAAATCCAATTCTGAAGTGTTTTATTTCTCAACATTTAGTGAATACAATTTTTACCGTCATGATTTTAGAAATGTAATGGCATAACTTAATGATAATAACGTTATGAATATCTTTTTTTTTTTTGAAAGATTTTGCAATAATTTAACTGGTCTCTAAAACTACCTTTATGTTGTGATAAATTGAAAATAATTTATCACCACCGTATTAACAACCAACAACGCATATAATCACACAACTATATTTAGGTTATATTTCTAGGAAAAGATTGATCAATTTCGTTTGAAGAATATAGACATAAAAATATCATATAAAGGAGGTAGGAATTCGGCCAACTGTAACTTAAATTTTAACAAACTACTAATTTCAGCCCGTCTTTCTGTCTCTGTTGGATGATAACCAAGGAATCCAAGAAAAATATAGAAACGAATGATAACGGCAGTATTAGAGACATGATGGATAAAGCAGTAAGGAAGTAGCATCCTTTACTTGGAAATTTTTCCCAATCCAAACGTTTCTGTTGTTGTTTGGTGATTTACAAGTCATCAGTTATGTTTCTATGTTACACCAACGGGTTGGGGAGTAAGCCAAGCAGCCATAACAGGCCGAACCCTTAGGTGGCTGCTCGCGGGAGATGAGGAGGTAGGTGTAGAGGATATAGGAGAGGGCAGATTTGCAGAACCCAACGTTATCTACCAACCACCCAAGTTGGTACGACCTTGGGTTTGCGTTCTTAACTTCAGTGATTTCACGAGAACTGGTGTGTCCAATGCTACTTGGCTGCACAACAGGGCCACCAGGGGCAGGGCACAGGGTTATCATGAGAACTTTATGTGAAACTCTGCTATGTTAGTGTGTGTGTGTTGGGGTGTAAGCCAGGCAGCCATAACAGGTCAACCCCTTAGGAGGCTGCCCGCAGGAGATGAGGAGGTAGGTGAAAGGATGAGGAAGAGGGTTAATTTGCAGCACCCAACCTTCTTTACCAACCACCCAAGTTGGTATTGACGTGGGTGTGCGTTGCTTAACTTCAGTGATCTAACGAGAACTGGTGTGTCCAACGCAACTTGGCCGCACAACGCAACTTGGCCGGATCATCCGGAGATGAAGGCTCTCTTAAGATTTTACTCTTGTCTGATAGAAAAGAAGGAACATAGATAGAAGACAAAGATGACTATCAAGAGTGCCTAACCGTTTTCCACCTACGGGGAAAGGTCGGGTAGCCATTTGTCCCACTAGAATACATGGGGGACACATACTGAGAGAAGGAGAGCGAGTTTCTACGCCGGGAAAATTGGCCGACCTACACATATACTACACTCACCATGTAGTGAGGGTTCTTGGCCGTGCAGTTATGACAGTGTAGCACAGGGCCGGCGCTATATTTTGCGAGACCCTGTGTACAATAATGATGCGGGGCCTTCTCTTATATGTAAGGTACAGTACTTAGAAAAGTTGCACTCTCACTCAAAAGTCTCACTCTGAATGCGCGGGGCCGTCGCACAGCTCGCATACCCATCACGCCGGCCCTGTTGCAGCACTTCCACATGGGGCTATTATGGGTCTTGTTGATCCATTAGGGGTCTTGTTGGGGCTCTCTCTCTCTCTCTTTCTCTACCCCCTGTCTGTCTCTCTCCCCTTCCCTCTCTCTTTCTCTCTGTCTCCCTCATTCTAACCCGAAATAAGCCATCTTCCTCGGTTCAGGATGGAACCTGGAGTCTTCCACGTCGTAGTCGAGCACCCTACCTCTGCACCACTGAGGGGGAGCGATGAATTGCGTTGGACGCACCAGTTCTCGTCAGATCACTGAAATTTAAGCAGCGCAACTCCAGCTACTACGGACATGGGTGGCCGCTTGGGAAAACTGGGTACTGCTAATACCCAAAAATCGTCGCATTAGTGTAGTGTCTGTGCTGTCTCTGCATAAGAACTATACTGTGGACGGGGCTCTAATGGGGTAGTTGAAGGGCCCTAAAATACCAACAAACAAACAATCTGCACCGCTGAGGCTGCTAAGATATCCACCGTAAACAAACAAAATTGGGCCTTGGGGTTTACTCTGTGGCCTTTGTTACGTTCATGCAGAGATACACTAACACGAGGAGATTTCTGAATTTAAATTGTGGTTGACCTAAAAATTAAATCTCTGAATGGGGTAAATTAAACTGTATAATAGGATATGAATCAAATAATGAAAGGAATCCGATAATTTTATCCATGCAGATATGTACTGTATAATTTTTTTTCAGATATTAAGCAAGCTTTAAGTTATCTTACGTTGCTTGAATATGAAATTTAGTCAAAGAAAGCGTACTTGGGATGTGTCTTTAAAATGAAGGAGGATAAAAATGTGACAAGGCTGGTAGAGTAAAGAGGATTTTTGAATAAGATTACTTGGAAGAGCATAAAAATAAGAGGAGAGGGTATAATTTTTAAAATCACAAGTATGCTAGCTAATCCTTGAAAAACACACTCGTTTCCACTACATATTTCACTCAGTATTTATTGACATGACTTTACCATCTCTACTCGGATAGATAGATATGCAAAAGAGAGGGTTCACTTACTTTTCAACATCACTACTACTTCTTCCTCTTCTTGAAATTTTGGTAGCTTTTTCTTCCCTCCTCCCTCTCACATCTTCGTCACATTTTCATTGTTCTCATCAACACACTATGTTCTGTGGCTCCATTTGGATCCACATGTCAACCCCGCCCCATCCTCCTTCTGTTCCCTTTCTTACTCCTCCTTCACATCCCCCTCTTATTTTTCTTACCCCTCGAGAGTCTTCCATCCTTTTCTAATGGCTCTTATATGTCATTTCCAAGTCATAAGTTTCGTGCTAGAAGACATTATACTTAATCTTAAGAACAGAAGATGATTCTGCGTTGACAAACCAACTTATTCAGTAGTAAAATCCTATTTGAACCCTATCATGAAAAGCTTTTCAGATAAATGTGGTTGTAGATGGTTAATTAAATGACGGGTTGGCGACGATATAGAATAGAAATGAAATATGAAATACAAGACCAAGTCACCTAATTAATCCTCCCCTTTCCCTCCAAATCACCAAAGAAATCCTATTTTGTAGACCTTCTTGTAAACTATGCAAAGTCAAGAATGTGTTCTAGTGTTTTTAATACACTAGTTATGTTACATACCTCGAAAATTCAATATCATGTTTGGTTTTTAATTCTTAATTTGTATTTTATTATTAATTATAAACACCTCATGCGGTCTGGAATATCCCTGTTGCTTATTATTATTGTGCAATAGGTCAGACACCATGCAATATTATAACCGACAAAGCATTAATTTCCCTGCCAAAATTTCTATTTTGGTTGTATAATGTGGTGTTAGAACATCGTGGGGTAGGCCGGCATCCCCCACAGACAACCTAGCCAATATTCCTGCGGGTGCCCCCAGTCAGAGCATGTTCAATGGACCCGCAAACCCGACCCTGCCACAGGGGAGATACGGGTATCATGATGATTATAAACGCTCTAAAGGTCTTTAAAAAGGTGCATGGTTAACGCATAGACTACTGTTCCAGTCTCAATGGCCCATGGATGGAGGTTCGATCTTGGCCGAGGTGAGTGATATTTTTCCTGGTGAGAGAGAGACTAGAAGAAAACCCCCCAGCACACCGTCTGAAGTCGTTATCTCGGAAAGAAACAAAGTCCACTTCAAGTTGATTTGCAGGCCGATCGAAGGATGCCGTTCACCTCAGTCGGAGATGAAGCTGCCTATCATGAGTTCAGACGCGCTCTGAGCATCCAACTCTCTTATAGTTTTTTGTTTTGTTGGTGTTTTTACAAGGTCATTAGAGCCCCGTCCACTGTGTAGTTCTAATGCAGAGATTGCACATACACTACGCTAATGCGACGATTTTTGGGTACTAGCGGTAGCCAGTTTTCCCAAGCGGTCAGCTGGGGTTGCGTTGCTTAACTTCAGTGATCAGACGAGAACTGGTGTGTCCAACGCAATAAGCCGCTTCTAAACTCTCTTATAAATAGGTAACTGTAGTACAAGCAAAACAATTCGCTTTCCCACGTCAATCAAGGCCTCACTTTTAGCATGTGAACCCTCACTGATAGGATAGGAGATAGAATTCTTTCTTAAATGCAAGATGACCGGAGATCAACTCCCGACATCAAACTGAGGTGGTGAATGCCAACCTAGAAACGTGAAAATTTTTATGACAAATGGATTTTGATTGCACTACAGTGCCGGATTGAGGCTCTTTTCAAGTCCTTTTGAGGCCCTTTTCTTATGTTTTGAAGCTCGTTAAATGTTGAGGCCCTAAGCTTCTTCAGCCTACTTAGCCTATTGGTAAATCCGGCACTCCTGCACTAATATTTTATCCAATGAGCATAGTTTCTCTCTAACTGTCGACAATGTTTCTATCGCCCCCTTCTCTCTGTCTCTCTTTGTCTCCCTCTCTGACTCTGTCTTTCTCTGTCTCTCTCTGTGTGTCTCTGTCTCTCCGTCTCTCTCTCTCTCTCTCTCTCTGTCTCCCTCCCTCCAGTGTCTCTCGTTGTTTCTCTCCGTCTCTCTATCTGCCCCTCTCTAATTCTCCGTCTCTCTCGCTCTCTGTTTCTTTGGTGTAATATTCTTGTAAGAGGGTCATTGAGACACTATAGAAATGCTTTTTGGCGACTTGTAAACCTCTTTTAAATTAATTTAAAATTTGTAATATATATATATATATATATTTGGAAATCGATAGATGGATAATGGCATTTAATGTTCAGAATGTGATAAAGAAGGGGGTAGAAAGAAAAATATAAATTTGAAACTTATTTTTTTCTGGTCATGTTTAGGAGTAGCGTATAGTAATCATAAAAATAGGGAAATATCCCCTCCTGAAATTGAAGAATGACTCTCGTTTTTGCTGTTTTAAATTGAATTATTTTTGTTTTGAATGTTTAGCAAACATACATTTAAACGTATAAATTTAATAGTAGCGTTGTGTTGCAGGGAGCGATACATATTAGGGCACATGAATGTATAATTTTTTATAAAAAAAAGATGCATAATGATAGAGACTTGCTAAGAGGTAGTTTACTTGTCTCAGTTTGGGATGCGATGCATCCATCTACTGGTGATTTTAATGCTACATATGAGATTGAAATACTTGAATGGACTCGTATAAAGAGCAATCAAATGTGATATATTATTACATAGACATACTTTTATAATTTAATTTTTTGCTTGAATCGCTTTGAAAACTTTTTTTGCTCGCATATGAATTATTTTAAATTCCACTATAGAATTAAATTGAAAGAAGTCTCAACATTCAGATGATGTCGATATGAAACGTTTCTAATGAAACGATGTTCAAACTTATGTAGTTTACATTTCATCCTAAAATTTGATAAAAATTCATTTATAGGATCATATACGTCTTCATATGTCGGGACAAGAAACTGAGACGAAAAGATCAAACTGATAGAAAGCATTTTCTTATAAAAATGGAAGAAGAAAGAAAATTGTAAGCTCCAATATCAGTTCAGGTTTTCTATAAATAGCTCAATTTTATGATATGCGAGACAAAAAACTATTTCAAGTGAATAATAATTCAGAGATAACTGTATTCTTAAATATAGGTAAGGTTCCAGAAGACGAAACAATACATTTTGCAAATTCACCCTTGGCCGAGGTAGTGTGGGATGTGTGTGTTGTCCCCCAACTTTGAACCTCAAATATATTTTGGGGGGAGAGAGGTGAAACGCATTTGTGCACTGATTGTCGGATCACCGACTAAAGCACCTACCCTTGTCTTCTGGACACTAACCCAGAACTGTTTATCCCAATACTTCAGGATACGCCTTTTGCTGCCAAGGGCAGCATGCGGCCCTTGAAGCCTAGAGTTGCGGCCTTCATAATCGCTATCATGTAGTATACATACACAGTCTGCTACTCAAATGCGTATCGAGAGGGAGGCAGTTGCCCCTGGACGTAGTTGGAATGGAGTGCCACGTGCCATATTTTGATTAAAACTATTATCAAATACCATTTCGACATTGATGTCAAACTCAACACCTTCAGGTCGGGCCTCTTGGTACTTTTAAACACAAATTACAAAAAATAGTCAACACTCCATGGCCCTTATGGCAACGCACATGTTGCCGATGTGACCCTCGGGGTACCCTCAGTTTGACATACCTGCCCTTAGCGCTTCATTGGTCATTAGCGTGAGCCTGCGACGTTTCTTGGTCCGGCATACTCCTTTTCACGCGTTATGCCCTAGATATATTGCGAGACCATGTCCCAGCCGTCCATTCCTTCCAGCATGGTGTTGATGGTGTTGGCGTCAGGTGACCGAGATGCACCTCCAACGATGTGCGTCGGGTGGCCCATCTGCCACAGACGAAGAACGTGTGATGGACGTTGTCATCCACTCCTGGGCAAAGCAGGCACTCCGCAGAGTTCGCCGATTGGTTTGCATCCACTGAAGGGTCAAGTGCTCCTGACTCCCAACTTTTCACCCCACCCTTCTAACGCTCACATGACGTCCCAACCCTTGCATTACTACAGTTAACCTCTATATTGCCCTACAACCCATAATGGGACATCGGATATAATCGTGATCTGATATAGTACTCCTTATATTTTGGGAGATTCTGCTTCGACTTGTTGGCATGCCGAATTCTGTCAGAGGTCAGTGCGTTGGCTCTTTTTAGTTGGATTGGATTTGTTTCATGGGTTGGGGAGTAAGCGAAGCAGCCATAACAGGATGAACCCTTAGCAGGCTCCTCGCGGGAGATGAGGAGGTAGGTGAAGAGGACGAAGGAGAGGGGAAATTTGCAGCACCCAACGTTCTTTACCAACCACCCATGTTGGTATTGACGTGGGCTTGCGCTGCTTAACTTCAGTGATCTCACGGGAACTGGCGTGTCCAACGCAACTTGGCTGCACTCATTTGTTGGCGGCATTCATTTGTTGGTGCTTTAGGGCCTTTCAACTACAATGGTCATTAGAGCCCCGTCCACTACAGAGTCTGCACAGACACTGTGCTGTTACGACGATATTTGGGCATTAGCAGTACCCAGTGTTGCCAAGCGGCCACCCATGTTAGTACTATCTGGGGTTGGGTCGCTTAACTTCAGTAATTAAGCGAGAACTGGTGTGTCCAACGTAATACAGCTGCTCTCGACTCTTTTAGTGTTCAATTCCGGTCGAGAGGATAAGGGGAGCTCTAAGTGCATCTGCTTCTGTGTCAGATGGCAGGTTTGATTCCCTACTGTGTGAGGGTGTGCACGATATCACCTCCGCACGTAAAAGAAGCTTTTCTACATGGAAAAATATTAAGGTGTGGATCTGCGAAATATTATCAAGGGTAGGTTACATCGCCATTGTCTCGGTTCAGCCATGTGTTACCTACATATAAAAGAACCTCTTTTAATAGCCTTTCGAGCCAACAGGCCGACGCTAAATTATCAAATAAACTATTCCCTTGAATTCTATAACAATCTTCCAATAAATGTTGCAAGACGATGACTTACTCATTTTTCATAATAATTTCTCCATTTGGTGTCAACATACACACTCCATCAATTGAGTGGTTTCATCTGTCTTCTAGACATCTTCTTGATCTTATTGTTCAACGTCAAAGTCTTCAGAGAAATCGAGCGATCCTTATTAAAAAAAATAACTGAGTCCATTATGATATCATTTTTCATTCGGGAATCTATTAAATCGATGTTTATTACTGAATTATTTGACCTGAGGAACCATCACCAAATGTACTTTATGACTGTTCCTCATAAATCGTAACTTTTTTGGCGTCCCTCTGGTGTCAAAATTGAAAATATTCTTTTTAGGGTTAATTGACGTGTGATTGTTGCCCGTATCTTTAATAATAATAGTTGAAGTGTATTAGGAGCAAAACGAATTATTACATATTGAGGTAAAACGCACTCTTATCTCTTTATTTTTAAATTGTCATTTGAAAATCTTTTATAATAGTCTATTAATTTAAAATTGAATACACAGGAATTTAGCCACATGGAAGGTGACAAGAGATACTGTATGCTGAATGAATTACTTGTCCTGTCGGAAGGTGTTGACATTTAAAAATATATGAAAGTGTCATAATATTATTAACAGAGATGATGTTTATTATATCAATCATGATATTTCTTGCTTGATACATATATTGATTTGAATCCCTTTATTTTCCGTTTCATACTATGTACAGTATAAGTTATGAATCATTCTCCCCTCTTCCTTTTTCAATCGCTTTCTTCTCTCTCGCTCTTTATTTATCCCTCATTTCATTGCTACTAAATTTAAACATAGAGAGAGGGGGGGGAAGATAAAAAGAAGGAATTTGTTGTGAACCCTCTTCAAAATCTCACTTTTATAACTTGACCATTTGCAACGTTTCACTTTTGTGTCCAAACTGAGTTTATGTCCGCTTTCAAAAACCTCGTGAGTTATTAACATCCGTTACAGTTATCTAATTAACTGTCCTTTGGCAAAATCATTGTCGTGAACTGGACAAAATGGGATTTAGTCCAAGTTTCAATTTCCCCAAAGAGAGAGAGAGAGACTGAGTTCTGCTTCAATTTTTCCATCTACTAGATGGCATATGTCCACTCTGCAAAATAGCCAGTACCGATACTACTCTTCTCTACTCATCTGATGATGATTATTACTACAACGACTAGATGTATCTTCTTTTGACAAACTGATTGTATTATTGTTTTTCTTTCCTCCTGACTCTTATGTGAAGTCCACAATCATTATCGTCCTTAACTAGTACTAAATTAAGATTTATGATTCTCAGTTCATGATGTTATGAGCAAATTACACATCTCTTAGTGGATAAAATGTCACAAAACCACATGGTTCCCAGTGGGTCTTTCTTTTCAGCAATCTAGAAACATGAAATTTTGGACAGCTGTTAAACACGTTACTATAATGACTTTTTTTATATATAGAAATTGCAATAATGACAACGTTTCCCGCTAGGTGCGCTTGTTTCAAGAAATCATTGTGCGCAGAATCGATTTCTAGAAACTTTTGGCTCTGAAAGTCATGTTAATGAAGTCTGAGAAGAGGACGACGGACTAAGCCTGGGAATTTTGCCAATTTACAAGATAATCATCCCGTTTTCCTTGTAGAAAGGGGTTTTTTTCCGAGCACAAGGTACTTCGTGCACACCCTCAAGTTGACCTTACGTCCCGGATGAAAAATCAATTTGAGGTTTGTGCCCTCTCAAAAAAATTAACAAACATATTGGAGTGTTGGTATTATGAACCCCCGTCTTGGTGGAGCAGAGGAGGTAGCGTGTGCTCAGCTACTGCATCAGTGGACCCAGGTTTCTACAGGATCGATTTTTGATTCCTTGGTGTTTTAGGGCCCTTCAACTACAATGTTCATTAGAGCCCCGTCCACTGCGTAGTTCTAGTGCAGAGTCTGCACTGGCACTACACTATTAGGACGATTTTTGGGCATTAGCTGTACCCAGTGTTTCCAAGCGGTCACCCATGTCAGTACTAACTGGGGTTTCGTTGCTTAACTCCAGTGATCAGACGAGAACTGGTGTGTCCAACGCAATACAGCCGCTTGACAGAATAGACTTGGGTTGGCTAGAGAGAGAGAATTTCCGAGTAAAGCCGTGGGCCCGTGTGGTGTGTACGATGTCACACGTGAAAGAATCATTTCCATTATGTAACTGGTAGGTCGGAAAAGATTTCTAGATGTGGGAGCTTGCCACTGTGGTTTTGGTTTATTTGCTTATGTTTTAGGACCCTTCAGCTACAAGGTCATTAAAGACCCGTGCACTGTGTAGTTCTAGTGCAGAGACTGCACAGACACTCACTATACTAATGCAACGATTTTGAGGTATTAGTAGCATCCAGTTTTCACAAGCGGCCGCCCATGTCAGTACTGGTGTGTCCAACGCAATAAGCCGCGCTGCCGCCACTCTGGTATTGGTGGAGATAAAGTGCGCCTATGAAGCACAATAGGCCGACAATAAATAAGCATAGGGACTGCACCAGGGAGCGGCGAATTGCGTTGGCCGCGCCAGTTCTCGTCCGATAACTGAAGTTAAGCAACGCACCCCCAGTTAGTGCTGGAGCGGCGAATTGCGTTGGACACAGCAGTTCTCGTCTGATCCCGGAAGTTAAACAGCGCAACCCCTGCTAGTACTGACATGGGTGGCCGCTTGGGAGAACTGGGTACTGCTAATACCCAAAAATCGTTGCATTAGTGTAGTGTCTGTGCAGTCTCTGCATAAGAACTACACTGTGGACGGAGCTCTAATGACCTTGTAGTTGAAGGGCTCGAAAACAACAACAAGGTACTGTAGCAGTGGGCCGTCAGCCTGCTACGTGAAAATGCCGGTATCCCAGTGAGACAAAAATGGGTTCTCGACCCTGATATAGGCGGGGGAAAGGTTAAGTCGCATTTTTGCCAGTGTTGGTATTATGAGGCAAAACAGTCAAATAGGCCTCCTAGGTTAAAGACAACGGGGTGTTAAGGCTTTTTTTTCCTAAAACAATCGTTTTTATACAGAAGGGAAATGTGTGTAGACTGGCAAGATGTCCTTGTGTATGAGTTCATCGCCCTCTTGTTTGATCTTTTGTTAATAACTTTCAACTCTGAGACTGATTTTTAATAATCGAAATGTAAATAACTGGACTAGAGTGGAGTCATGGTGGACTTGGAAAGCTGTGCTACTGGCTCGAATTTGATTTCCATCTCAAGCCAGTGTCAAATCTCTAATGACCCTTTCTGTTTACTGCCAGAGGGTGTTGATCATTACTGGCCGGCTACTTACTCTCATTAGTTTTCATGCATCGTGAACTGTACTGAACTTTATATTATTTGTCTTTACTGCGGTTGAAATAATACACATTTTATTAAATTTCTATGAATTGCAGCAAAGTTTAAAATAGTTGATTGTGGACTTGAACATTTCAACTATCTGGAGAAAAGAGAGAGAGAGAAAATGCAAAATACTGTACAGTATTATATCTTATTAATAATCAAATACATTTAATAAGCTTCATTGAATTAAAATGTTACATGCATTTTTGTGATGCAGAGAGAGAAGAGATGCCAACAACACTGCAATAAAGCACGATTATATCTCAATTTGAATTATAATGAAACCTTATTAAATAAGTAATTCAACTTGACACTTTGACCGAAATTTATAAAAGGTTTCCTGAAATGAATATAATCATGTATGTCAATGGAAAGAAAATTATGCAATGGGTAAATTGAATGACAACTCGTCAGTTGTTTAATAAAAAACATCGTACACACGTTTTCACAGAATTGAATAAAATTATACTACTCTTTACGTTGATAATTCAGAATGATTAATTTGATTACATGTTTATTTTTTTAAGGTCTTGGAATAAATTCGTAATCTTCAGACCTCGTTACCCTTTAATTCTTCAGTTGTTAGCCTCTTTAGCGACATTTCTCAATTATATTACGATCTTTTAACGAATCTGCAGCTTTCTTATCATCATCATCATTAGTCTCTTGCATGTAGCACAATCTCATCAAATGCTTCCTATTAATTCTGCCGCCATTTTCAAATGTTTTCCTCCCCTTTGCAATGGTCTTTATGCATGATAAGTCTGCAAGTGATTCATTTCAATAGATTTTTCATTATTTTTTATTATTTAAGAGAAAAGGACCCCTCCATTTGCTCCTCCTTCTCTACTCCGAACCTAATGACTGTTTTGAATTTCGATCTTCCTATGCTAAACTGAAGTATGATTCATCAATTGTTTCATTCCTGCTACTCGTCTATCGTACATTAGTATCCCTAATGTCCCAATTTTTTTCCCCTATTTTGCCTATGTGAACATTTTGAAAGCTAAAACTCTGATGAGAAACTTCACGCTGTGTTGAATCAAACCCTAGATAATAAAAGTTTATCTTTCGTAATGTAAACATTTAGATTTTCAATGTTTAAACCGTACTTTAATAACATATATTTATATCTTTTTATTCAATTTCTACAGAGAAGAAATAATATACGGATATACTTTTTTGTTTCTTAACTGTGTCTAGTATTGTTTATGTTTTTTTATGTTGTGTAAAACAAAAGAATTAAATAATGTGTATGTGAACTAAGTTAGCCCTAGAAAAATGCAATTTTCTCCGTGTAATTCTGCAATTTCATTAATTGCGTAGAGTAGTATCAGTGGGATATCAAATTAATGAAAAAGTGATCCTGGGGATTTGTCAAGAAAACCGTAGATTTACATAATAATAATGGATGTAAATTTGTTGTATTTCTTCTTAACTTGATTGTGATAGAAGATGAGAGAAACTACTATCCTATTATGTACTAACCGACCTACCGCTTTAAAAGCCCCTTTTCCCCCTAACGGGTCGTCCATTAATTATCTCAGCATTGTATTGTAGTTAATTTTTGATTTGTATCATCATGGCCTATATCTCGTCTCACTCCTTTTAGCTGTTATTGAAGCGTTTTTATATTGCATTGTTATCACAGTGAGTTTGTTATGGGTCAACGTCCCATTCCGATTTAAACTGACGTCATTTTTATTACAACCCTTTTCAGTAGTTCATTGGTAACGAGCTTGTTTCTTGAATTCATGGAGTGAAGGTCTGACCCTGACAAAAGTGGATGGCTTCTTCGAGGGGAGAGAGAGTAGAGAGATCTTTTATCATCGTTATACCCTTATCCCGCCTGTGGCAGGGTCGGGTCTGCGGGTCCACTGAATATGTTCTGACTGGGGTCACCCCAGGGGACGGCGAATTGCGTTGGACACACCAGTTCTCGTCTGATCACTGAAGTTAAGCAGCGCAACCCCAGCTAGTACTGACATGGATGGCCGCTTGGGAAAACTGGGTACGGGTAATACCCAAAAATCGTCGTATTAGTGTAGTGTCTGTGCATACCCACCGTGGTGGCGTAGTGGTTAGCACGCTGGGCAACTGCGCCAGTAGTTCTAGGTTCGTTACTGGACCGAGGTGGGTCGACTTCTTTCCGGCGAGAGAGAGGCGGCGAGTGTGCCTTCTTTCGGATGAGAAGTAAAGCCGATGAAGGTTGCACGATGGGTGCACGATGGCACTTGCACGTAAATGAACCCTCTCTACTACGCAACGGGTAGATGACGCAAAATTTCCAGGTGTAGGAGCTCGCCCCCTGGCGTCGGTAGCATTCCCCAACGAACACTAGACCGACGATAAATAAGCGGAGGGGTGCAGCTTTGGCTGGCAACCGGCTGCATATATCGCCCTATGTCCATTCCGAGGGACAAATGGGTACCCGACCCTGCCGGATCCTGCGGGAAAAAGGTTAGGAGTTGCTTTGTAGTGTAGTGTCTGTGCAGTCTCTGCATAAGAAGTATGCTGTGGACGGAGCTCTACTGACCTTGTAGTTGAAAGGTCCTAAAACACCAACAAACAACAACTGCGGGCTCCCCAGACAGACGCCTGGAACCCTCAGGAACAGGCGTCACCCCCCCTCCCGAAAGGACGCCGCTCTGTCCCTTCTTCTGTTTTGGTGTCACCCCATTTGTCAAGGTGCCAGTGGTGTCACCCGGTGCGGCCCGCACTCCGCTAGTGACACCACTGCTCAGGAATATTGGCTTTTGTTGTCTGTGGGGGGATGCCGGCCTACCCCACGTGTTGTAACACCACATTATACAACCAAATACGTTGTTGGTTATAATATTGCATGGTGTCTGACCTATTGCACAATAATCGCAACAGGGATATTCTAAACCGCATGCGGAAGAAGAGAGTCCTTTATACGTGGGGAAAATTCTTTGGTGTAAAAAGAAATTCATTTCACAATTTTGGTAAATAACTTTCTGAGTTGACAGACTGATATTAGTCATATATACTGTATATATATATATATATGTCTTAATCCTATCAATAATTAACTCTATAATTATATAGAGAATTCAAACGGAAGTGTAAAGGAGACTTGTTCGTTGAAAGAAGAAACTATATTCGAACTGTGTAATATGAAATTATTTAAATAGTTAAGATCCTTTTTTTGCTGTTACTGGATTCGATCTAAAGGTAGCTAATAAATTCATAGAAAATGCTATTGTCTGGTCTACCACAAAATAAAATTTTTATAACATATTTTACCACTGGCGTCATAGGCTTTCGAAAAATTGGATATTGTAAAAGCAAAAAGAATTCGGATGTATATCTTTCTGCTGTTAAAGTCGTAATTTTAGTTTTAAAGGCCTTTTTTTTGTTTAGATAGTCGATCTTGAAAGAGTAATGTACTGAAGTCCATGAAATGGAAATATAATACGAGTTGTAGTCAATAGGTGTCAGGTCGGTGGTCAACTGATAATAGCGCCGTAATTGGCTTCTAAAATTCTTGAGTTTAGAATAGAAAAATGTCGTTCTCTAGACATAGAATTTTTACGGCTTCAATGTGGTAATAATACATCTCTGACAGTTTACAGCTGGTCAAGTTTAGATCATTTCTTTGAGTTGCAAGTACAGTATATAAAACTAAAGGTTTTTATCACGCAATAGTTGGTATGTGTTCCATTTTATTAAATAAAATATAATACTTTTCAAATTGTCAATAATAACGTAAAGGAGAATGTTTTATTATTATTTTTGCTGGAATGTCTGAAAATGCTCATTGAGCTCAAAACTTTTTATTCTCTTGAGGTATTATTTTTATTATTGGCAACATACAGGAAATATTGCTTGTTTCGTGAAGCGTTTCAGAAACAAAATTGTCATAAATGGATTTTTTTTTTAAATTCAGCTTTCGCTCAATTTACTCTAAATGCATAAACACGTTTACATCAGCACGGTGACATGACTTTTTTTTCCTTGCAAAAGAATTAAAATACTAGCGTTATTGTTATGTGTTTTTTTTTCCTTTTTTGCCATGCAATATTAAACTGAATTACAAATGAAATAATAAAATACACTTTTTATATACGGCGACTGTTTTGTACTTGTATAAAGTGAGATAAACATTTCGGAGAAAGCAAATATAGGAAACAGCCAATAAATTTTATGTCCTAAAACGATGTCAAAATTGGATAGCAATTTAGTAATGGATCATTGATTGCTTTTAATTTGTTTATATAAACGGTGATAAAATTTTCTTAATTTAGTAGAAGTTTTTATCCCAATAAAATTACATTGTGCTTTTTCAAGTATTATAAGATGAAATACGTAAGAAATGATTTTTTTATCGCAAAATACGGTGTAAATTTACTTAGTCTCTCGTGTAAGAATGCTAATTGTACTCTGGTGGCAAGCAGCACGGTGCCACAACTCTACACCGAATGCCATTAATAAAAATGAACCAAACTGTCTGAACAATACCTTTTTAAATCTTCATGTCTTTTATTTTCAAATAACCATAATTTATTCGATATTTTTTTCCTCCTCCACTTAATGATCTAAAGTTGGACTACTTAATCTAAGATAAAGTCGTTATAATGTACGTTTTCATAGGTACACAAAACACACCCTGCAAAACTGTAAGAAAGAGTAATTCATCAACATTTAAATTAACTAAGGGCTTATCAAATTTATTGCAGGTGAGGATAGTTATTAGATTCATCTCTAAGGCCGTTTTCAAGCATTGCAACAACACCATCATTTAAGCGTAGTTTTGCCCTGGAACCACCGAAGCAGTCCAACCTTTACCGATGACTGCTGATCATTAACATCATCCTACATTTCAAAATATATGTAATGTTTGAAAAGAGTAAAAAGATGGTGACAAATTTTTATGACAGCTCACCTATTCCCATGTGTAAAATTCCTGAATCTACATCCTTCCATATTTCAATATATTTTTACCTGAATCTTTTTTTTTCCCATCATTGTTAAAAGAAATCCATCATTCAAATTTTACACCTTGATACTTCCCTAGGCTCAAATGGGATAAAAAGTATAAAAAATAAAATTGGGATTTCAGGTCATTTTCGTGATGATCCTCATTTTATTGAAGCAACATAAAAGCAGATGTGGCACACGCACACCCCCTCATACTGAGACTGTAAAAGTTTTTATATGAAATTTTAAATCTTTGTTTTCATCCCTCTCCCTTCTTGCAACTCTTTTCTTCACAAATTTCTCACTTGCTTTCAAAATTGCATGTCGTCAATAATACTTTTCAGAGATTTAAATTTATGTAATGCTTATGATTTAAGGAAGTTTTTCACAGCCAATAAGATGAGATGGTAATCGATCGTGTTATTTTATAAGCAGCTTTCTTTTCAGTTTTTTTGTCTGCTGGACGCACCCACAACGATTTAATAACTTCTAGACCATTTTGTTTTTATTTAACGTTTTAATAACAAATTTTCATCGTCATTTACTTACGCAAACATTTATTCTACGTTGATTTACTTCGTAGCTCAGGAAGGGTATATCAAATAGTGCAGGATATGTATGGTGGTTCCATAGCCAGGGTAAGTACTAACCGGGGGGATGTAGAGGCTTGCTTATAAGTGGAGGTTGGGATGCAGTACCTAGTCCATACCTTTTCATTCTGATTATGGACGAGCTGCTGACTGGGGTAGAGGAATGAGCACCCAGTGCATGGGCCTTAAAGATGAGCATGAGGAAGACAGAATCTGTAGCTTTCAATTGTGAAGGACAAGGAAATGAGGGTGACGTACTCTGAGGGGGGATGTAGTCAATAAGAAAATAGATTCAGATGTGACCCATAGGACCAATTAGGGTGGATGAAATTAAGACATGCAAGGTCCCAATAAAGCTGAAAGGGAAGTTCTACAGGTCAGCAGTTAGATCAACTGTGCTATATGGGTCAGTGTTGGGCAGTTCGAAAGAGTCATGACAATAGAACGAGGGTGGCTGAAATGCGAATGCTGCGGTACATGGGTATGGGTGTCGATTGTTGTTTAGGTTTGTTGGTGTTTTAGGGCCCTTCAACTACAAAGGTCATTAGAGCCCCGTCGACAGCATCGTTCTTATGCAGAGACTGCACAGACACTAATGCGACGATTTTGGGGTATTAGCAGTGCTCAGTTTTCCCAAGCGGCCACCCATGTCAGTTTGTTTGTTTGTTTGTTTGTTTGTTGGAGTTTAAGGTCCCGTCAACTACAAGGTCATTAGAGACCCGTCCACTGTATAGTTCTGATGCATATACTGCACAGACACTACACTAATGCGACGATTATTGGGTATTAGCAGTACCCAGGTTTCCCGAGCGACCACCCATGTCAGTACTAACTGGGCTTGCGTTGCTTAACTTCAGTGATCAGACGAGAACTGGTGTGTCCAACGCAACTCGCCGCTCCCCCCTGTCAGTACTAGCTGGGGTTGCGCTGCGTAACTTCAGTGATCAAACAAGAACTGGTGTGTTCAACGCAATTCGCCGCTCCCTGGAGGTGCCGAGAGCACTTAGAATTAGGAATGAGTATATAAGGGGTACATTAGGGGTGTAGGACATCGCGTTAAAGATGAGAGAGACTAGGTTAAGGTGGGTAAGGTCATGTGATGAAAAGAGGGGATGAGGAGCTGGTTAGGTCCAGGTTATTGGAAGCACCCAGGGCAGGGGAAGACCAAAGCAGACGTGGGAGCAGGTTGTACGAAGAGATACTGTATGTTAGTGTGTGGGGTGAATGGGGACTTGGTGGGAAATAGGCGGGAGTGGAGGAGCAGAACCCGCAGACCCGGCCCTGCCATAGGTGGGACGAGGGTATGATGATGATTATTATTTACTGTGTAGTTCACCGTGGCATGAGCTCCCATTTCATGTTTTGTCAACAATGTGTAAAGAAGTATTCATTGATTATCCGTTTTCACTAATCTAACTCAAATGATCTGTATAAAATTTAATAAATCATAAACATAGTTTCATTTTTTTGTACGTTATTTATTGATTACTTATTTTACCATCCATCGATGAACGTAAAATAGCTATACTTCAGTTCATTGCAGGATTTCTTCATCCCTAGGCACATGCTGTACATGTGTATAACCGGAAATACTATTAAAATTAAGGAATGAGTGATCAGTCTAGAATATCATTTATTTTATTTCTATGTAATATTTTATATTACTTTTATACTATAATTAATGTTACCAATAAAAATACCGTATACCGTTAAAATCTTCCGACTCCCGTCGATAAGATACATTACACGAGTGTAACATTTAAATTGATAAAATTTAATAACCTCTTTATTTTCTTTATTTTTTTCTTCTAGTTTGCTATCTCAGGAAGATAATTTCAGTTGTGGATCTGTGACGTTCAATATTTTGATGAATAAGATTTATTTTTCACTCTGTAAATAGTGCATGTAAAAATCCATCTTCTACTATCATGTTGTTGCATCGCTTGGTACGTATGTATTGTGTCTGCGATAGATATCATAAATAAAACTTGTTTCTTATACAGTAAGTTACATCTATAAGAGTGAATGGATGTTTTAGACAAGGTCAAGACTATTTTGGTAAAAGAAAGCTCCTGTAATGATATGGTCAGTGAATAAATCAAAAGATGTGAGCATTTGTCAAGCCACAAAAAAAATTATATATAGCTCCCAAGTATTACGAAATGGGCTTCAAGATATAAGAAGCTATAATGGTTGCACATAAATCAATAATAAATTTGCCTCATCATTGACATTGTCAGTGTTTTCGTTCAAAAGAGCGATATTGTGGTAGTTGAATTTTTATCGTAATTTAATGGACAACAAGGACTTCCTTCTTTCGCTCCTCTCTCTCTTGTTCGCCTTCACGTTGTTGTTGTTGCTGTTGTATAACATTGTAGACTGAAAGATGAATCTCTAGTTTAACTACCACTTGTGGTTAATGGATCTAAAATGAATAATTTGAAAAATTCAAGCAAAATTGAAAGGAGTCCGCACTTCTGGCACCATGAATTTCATTTTACAGAACCAATTATTTCGTATGAATAATCATGAAATCAAATACTCAGTTTATCATTTTACCTCCTATTATTAATTTTTTCTGAAGGGAATAAAATATTATTTCTCCACTTTAGGCTGGTTATGAAATATTTCTAGAATTGCTTTTCTGAAATATGTATCACTTGAAATTATTTTGATGCAAATTTGCATTAAAACGATCTTCACGTTTTCAGTTTGGAGACTGCATAGAATGCAATTAAGGTTACAATCGCGCTTCATCAAACGATCCTTTTTAGAACAAAAATACGTAGTTCTTCTTGGGCATTAATCACGTGACGCTCGTGCGTTCCATCTCTCTACTTCGAAGTATTTTATTGTAACATTCTGATTCTTGATGCCTTTTTTGTCATTAAGATATGTGAAAGGGAAATTACGTTTACGTCTTTTAAATAAGTGAAATGGGATCAACAACCCATAGAAAGTACTTATCAGGAATAACAGTTTTGTTAGGGATAGTTTATATAAAGTATGAGACGTCAATGGAAGTCGCAAAGCGTACAGTAGTTCGCATTGTTGATAGAATAGTCAGAAAAAATGTTGTTTATGTCAAAAGTGTGAAATATTATGTGGCACTATCAGCCTGAAATTCATGTTTTACTTTGTTTGATGCTAATTCACTTCCTCCTGAAAAGACCTCATTCTTTTTAACCTCATCATAAGAATCCATTTTCTCTCTAGTCTTCATTTATAGGCGTGTTTCTATTCATGACTATAAAAGTAGATGTTATCAGTTGGAAACTACTTGTTGATCATCGCACGACTGGTCCTGAAGTTTTTAGTATGTTTACAGTTGGTATGTTTTTGTCCAAGTAATCAAATGACAGCTGATGGTTTTACATCGAAATATCAGCTTATATATATCTCTTGTCATGCATCCATTTGAATAACAATTTTATTTATTAGTTTTATGTTTCGCCCTTCTTTCTGTTTGTTGAAAGACTGAAATTCCATCTGCTAGCACTTAGGTTCTTTTATTTTTCAGATGTTCATACACTATTTTCATTGAATGGATATGAATTCCTAGTATGATTTTTTTTTCTTTCGTTTTCGTGTAACTATAATACTTAAGTAGAAATATACGCATTTTGTATGATATATATTTACGGGCGATATTTTATCTTCCCTAGAAAGAAAAATAACAGAAAAACCAATTTACCTCAAAAGTAAGTTTCTTTAGCATGCATTTCTTCGTCGTCTCAGTCGTTGCGTTTTCATCTCTTTCATTTCGATGTTCCTTATATTTCATATAATATGTTTTTTTATATATTTAACTCTCAAAGTATGAAATTGAATTTTAACTACATTACAGATTACGATATCATGGAGAGTAAGTCGTTAAGAAAAGGTAAACAGAAATGCAAGTTGTTAATAAATTATCCAATATTAATCGTTGAAATTGGTATAGATACTAATTAAATAGTAATTAATAGTTCATATACCAGGTAGGATTACAAAATGACTTCGTCTTGAGTTTGGTTTTAAAATATTGAGGCTACTAGATACAAAATAAATGTAAGGCCTAAAAAAGACAACGTTCAAAGTGCGTGTATTGAGTGCTCAAATCTGAACAGTGGTAAATCAAAAAAAAAATTGCAAACTGAAATAAGAGCCATTTTCTAAAGCAAAAACGTAATAATTTATCTTTACACGACGGAAATACATCTAATGTTAAGTATTGTAATTTAAATTCGGATGAAATACACTAGGCAGAAAAAGTCTGCATACACATCAGTTGTCTGCAATCATTTTGTATAAAAATTGGTAATCCCTTTAAGCACAGCTCAATTTGTATTGAATATATATTCCTTGATCACTTACAATGTTCAGGATGCAGATTTCACAAATCTAAATGGAAATTGAACTGAAATCAACAACTGAAAATGAAAGAACCCCTAAATTTTGCACAGCAAAAGTCTGCATACAGGAACATAACTTTCTGATTCCTTTTAATTAAACTTTGAAATAATGCAAACCCACATTATAACATCATATAATGAACAATTAGGCTAGGGGGACACTATAGTCAAGATTGTCTGATGATAGTCTGTATGTGCTTAGCTTGAGTAAGACAAACCAATGTGTAGAGCTGCACACTTGCAACAAGGCGCCACACCACATAGCACATAGACTGAAAATAAAACAATTTCCAAACTTTGGACACAAAGTCTGCATTTAATGGCATAACTTGTTTATTCATTAGAATTAGTCTTTGGAATAATGCTTTCAAACACAAATTCTGAAAGTATATAAGGCACAATTGGGCTAGGGCACACTTTAATCCAGACTGTTTGACAACAGTCTATGTGCTCAGTGGGGGTAATCAAAACCAATAGGTAGCTGCACATTTGAGACAAGGCATCTAATACACAAAACTGATTAACAACAAACATTACACAGACAATTGTCAGACAGGCTTGACTATATAATAGTGTGCACCTAGCCTTAGTGTTCAGTTGTTGTTTGGTGCAGTGATTTGCTTATCATCAAAGAAATAGTCATGCAATCTAAAAGAAAGGAGATTGACGTTGGTGAACATAAAATTATAGTGAAATTGTGGGAAGAAGGGAAAAGCTATCGCGAAATAGGCAGAATTATAGGAAGATGTCATTCTTCTGTTCAACGAGTAGTCAATAATTTTGAAACAACTGGAATTTTATCTTCAAAACCACGTTCAGGCCGTCCTTCAAAGGTGTCAGTTAGAGAGAAACGCAGTATCATAGCTGCAGTCAAGAGAAATCCAAGAATATCTGCAGCACAAATTGTTAAAGATGTTGAAGGGATGTTCAATAAAAGAATTTGTGCTGATACTGCAAGAAGAATACTGAGAAGGGCTGGGTATCATGGACATGTTGCACGTAAAAAACCATTCGTGTCAAGGGTCAATCGTCAAAAGCGAATTAAATATGCAAATGACTATGTGAATCAGCCAGTTGAGTTCTGGGAAAGGGTCATTTTTTGTGATGAAAGTAAATTCTGCATTTTTGGAATAAAAGGACGAAAACTTATTTGGAGAAGAAGAGGTACAGCACTCAACAAAGAAAATCTCTTCCCTACTGTGAAACATGGTGGTGGTGGTGTAATGGTATGGGGGTGTATGGCTAGTAGTGGTGTTGGGCATCTGCAGTTTATTGATTCTACTATGAACAAATATAATTATTTGGATATTTTGAAACATAATGTGAAACAAAGTGCAGAAAAACTGGGTCTAGGTGATGCATATCATTTCATGCATGACAATGACCCTAAACACACATCTGAGATTGTGAAGCTGTGGTTGCTCTACAATGTCCCAAGACAGTTACATTCACCCCCACAATCACCAGACTTAAACCCCATAGAACATCTATGGGATTTACTAGAGCGGAGGATTCGCCATCACCACATAACATCTAAGGATATGCTAAAAACAACATTAAAAGAAGAATGGGGGAAAATTACTGCTGAAGAAACTTCTAAACTTATCAACTCTATGCCAAAAAGATTGCAGGAGGTTCTGAAAAGAAAAGGATACCCTACCAGCTATTAATGATTACATTAATTGATAAAATCTTTCATCTGATGCAGCTGTATGCAGACTTTATCTGCTCATTTTTGTGGACTCTTTTGTTTTGTGTTATTATTGCAGTTGTATCTATTTTTAAAATTTGTTAAATGAGCAATTCCCAGGATTGTGAATGTTCAGAGAATATATTAAAAACACATTTTGGGTTGAACTTAAAGGTTTTTGTAGTTTTTATGCAAAAAAAGTGCCACACACCTTAAGTGTACGCAGACTTTTTCTGCCTAGTGTATATGGCTATAAAAATATGTTGATCTTCTTTAAATTCAATCATGTTTAGATAGTATTTACATTTTATGAATAAGAATGAAATTAGATTCAGTAACTCAATATTTTACTTTAAGATTGAAATGTCTTTTTGAAAAACAAAAATAAATTCTTTTGAATGAGTCCCCCCCCCAAAAAAAATTTTTTTCGATATGCATGATTCTGCTTCTTAAACTTGTTATTACTACTTCTGTGATTTATTATTATGTTAAGAAATAATATTTAGTCATTATAGTTTTGTTTTGATACTAATATCGTGAGATGCAGACTCCATTCCACGAGTTGAAGACTTCTGTCTTGAGTTCAATTCCGAACTTTAAAGACTGGTTATATTTTGGCATTCATTAGCAAGTTTAAAGATTACTGCAAAAAGTGCCAATGTGAAAAAAAATAATACGGTAATAACAGCATACATTTAGGCACAGGTCATACTTCAGGCACTTATTTTCAAAATTGGTGCTATGTGAAAGAGCTCATCAACGACTGGAATTTATAGTCAGAAAATTCTGTAATAAATGTCTTCATTAACCTATAGTAAACTGTAAGTCATAACGATTATTAATTAATGTTTCCATCAAAACTTAAAGAATGTAAGATTGATTTTAACCATGGTTTCTTAGGGACCCAGGAAGGGCTGACCATGGCAGTGTGAGGCGAGTACAATGTCGTTTACTCGTCAGAAAACTATTTCGACACGAGAAAGGAACATAAAAGATAAGGGTCAAGATGACCGAACTGGTGCTACTCTCCCAGGTCTTCTACCTGCTTCTATTTCTTCAATAACTACTGGCACATGATTGACTGATGTGAAATGGCCCAACAGATGACCTAGCAGTTGAAAATCACGAAGTTCTTTTTACCCGAATAGCTATTTCGAGTGCAATATACTGCACGTGTTTGTAACCTGGGAAGTCGACTTCCGTAGATCACTCGGTAGAGCCCCTTGAGGTCAGTTATTTTTCCGTTGGAATATGAATATGTAATCCTTTGTAACGGATACTTTGTTAGTGAGATTTTTCAGCTAGATCCATATGCCTAGATCTCCACCAACACCCTAGCAACGCCTTTGCCTTTCGCACCCCTTCTAGCCGCTCCACCGCAACATCCACCATCCCAGCGTTCACCTTGCCTGGCATCCTCCACTTGATCCCCATATAATCCACAGCCCTTCCCAACGCCTGTCATCTTTGTGAGCTCTCCCACGTATTGTCATAAATTACCTCCCTCTCTATCTTAAGCTTGTTCCCATGCACTCTCAGCGTTTTCCTTGCTGCCCTTCCCTCCATGCTGTGTCGCCACTGCCTTAACCCCCATTTGGGTGGGGTTACCCAAATTGGATTTAATTAAAATCTGAAAATGATTTAAATAAATATGTCTGTACTGTCAATAATACTGCCTCGGTGGCGCTGTGGGTAGTGTTCGCGGTAACTGCGTCAGTGTTTCTAAGTTTGATACTGGACAGAGGTGGGTTTGCTTCTTTTGGACGAGAGATTCCCCGAGTGCGACTTCCATAGGATGAGAAGTAAAATCGAGGTGCACGACGGTATTTGCACGTAAAAGAACCCTGGGGCAAAATTTCCAGGTGTAGTTCCTACGATAAATAAGTATAGGGGGTGCTGCTTTGGTTGGCAACCGGCTGCGGAAAAACGCTGTCCAATATATCACCCTTGGGGCCCATTCAGAGTGACAAGATGGGTACCCGACCCTGCCATAGGCGGGGAAAAGGGTTAGGAGTTGCATTACTGTAATTGAAATGTAATGTATGAACTGCATATGCTGTTTTATTTATTGCAGATTTTGCATAGGTCGCATCAAACCACGCGTTGGGTGTTAAGGATCCCAAATTTTTTTGGGGGGCAGAACTTGCGGAAGCCGAAGCCGTCAGACAAGGACACAACTAATTTGTGAGGGTAAAAAATAATTTTATCAATTTTAATAGAACTGGTGGGATGAAAAACTTTAATAATAATAATGTTTTTTTTCCTCTATTGCAGATTAAACACGTTTCAGTAATAGGTTGGATTATCAGAATTGATTGATTTTTACAGTTTTCAGGGTAGTCATTCTAGTGCCACCTAGTGACTGTTTTAAAACTAATCTTACTGCTAAAAGCAATGCTCCTCACTGATGGTCAAACACACAGTATGTTTGAATGTGTCCACCACCATTCCTGCTGTCATAACAATAAATACTGCTGCAATCAGATACAAATGTTACCCAGACAAAAGGCAATTCTCTAATATTCATTAGTTTATTAAATTAAATAATTCAATCATCAGCAGATGGAAATAGGAGACGATGCGCCGGCCCCCCCCCCCTTAGAAATTTACTTGACTGCGATTTGGCAAATGATCAGTAAAAAAACCACAGCAACGCAAGAAAACACAACAAGACTGACAGAATTAGTATTCGACTAGTCTGTAGTCTTGTAAGTAGGAAAGTTTATTAGATTAATGTGAATGCCTTCCACCCTAAAATGAAATCTAAGAGTAGGCTACATTGAAATTTGGTGTTTAACACGAATTTACTACTAAAGTTCGTTAGAAAAATAACAGAATCAAGTACCTCTCGTTAGTTATTGCCATTCTCCTAGAGGCCATTAATTTCATTTGTGAGTCCATTTCTAGTTGCTCTTTAAGATCTTTTTCTTGGAATTAAGGACATTTTCATCCTTTTTTTGTGCTTGTGTATAAAGAGAAAAGTGAATTAGACGTTTTAGTTCACACACTAATTGAAGCCATTATTTGACAAAATTTATTAAATCAACATAGATATATATTGAAAGTTTCACCTAATCAATTTTTGGCTGAACTTGCTCCTTCAATTATAATTCTTGGTGGTTTTGAGAAAATTTGAAATACAATTATAAGAAAGTTTTCTTAAAGTCTAAATTCAAATATAAGGAGAGACAGAAAAGTAGAAAGTAGGTCGCCTGAAAATTAAGTCTTAAAATCGATATCAACATACTTCTCTTGTCCTAGACTAAAATAATTTCTTGGGAAACATAATTTTATTGTCGCCCTGTATTATTGAGCGCATCCTGTTATAATAATTTATTAAAAAATTTCATCTCCAGCCCTTGATGTGCACATTTCGATTGGGTTGCAGAAAACGCAAATAGTGTAGTTGTTTATCTGGCACTTAATCTGTCCTAATTCAATTGCTTTCAAAAACCAAGAGCCCTTTGGCTTGATTAGGTCTCTCAAGGATTAAATTCTCATCTGCCAATCAAAATCAAGATTAACAACATTCAGTTATGACCTTTTCAAAAACTACTACTTCCCGATCTTCCCCAATCTTTAAAGCCGACCAAATTTTGCACGTTATCTTTAATGTAAATAATATAGTTTACATTGTTCAGGATATGAGTGTGTGAGGTACATGTAACCAAGCCGGTTATCAGTCAGGTAAAGGCCTGCAATAGCTAACTTTTATTTCTATTTTCCAGATAGAAATGGTTTGCTGCGACACATGCTTCCGGTTTCTGTTTTCGTCACATATATTTAATGCACTTAGCCTAGAACATGCCCGCTCTAGGCACCTACAACCCGGACATTTTTCCGAGGCGGCATAAGTGCTAGAGCGGGCCCTGGCACTGTTGTAAAGACTATCCGCCAGTGTCAACAAGTGTGCTTATTACACCTGGGAATTTTAATGATTTTCAAGTTATCCACTTCCAAGAGATTCTTTAATGTGGTGCCAGCATCATAGTCTCACGTGGGACCAAGATTTTGCTTTGAACTGGACATGAAAGAGGTTAATTTAAGGTTTCCCTCTTTCTTCAAGTACACTGTATGGATGCTCGGACATTGAATGCTATTAATTACGAAGTAAAACACCACTTCTGTTAAACTACTAAAGCAGTTTGAGACAGTAGAGAAGACTAGCTCACCTCGGTTGCTCCGTGGCTCGTAAGTTCATGGTTGTAGGTTCGAACTTGGCCGAGACTATTTGTGGGCCAGTGCCGTCTTAACGCATGGGTCAGCTAGGAACTTGCCCGGGGGCCCCATGCTAATCTGTGCATGTCAAGTGACCATTTGCATATTATTCATGTGAGTAGTTCTAGTAGGGAGCCTCACCACACTGCTTTGCCCAGGGGCCCATAATGCTGTTAAAACGGCACTGATGTGGGTTCTACTCAAACTGCTCGTTGTTGCACTAGACAATAAAAATTAATAATCCTTGGCTGAATGGGAATTTGTCAGGTTATTGTTGACCTACGATTATTTGTTGTTGAACAATGCGGTGGATTGTCTGCTGACCAAGCACTGTTGTATTGATGTCATTCAAACTTTTCAATTTATTGTTTAAAATGTTAGAAAAGGAATCTGGATTTTGATAGATTTTAAATTAGATAAATATTTAATTATTATTTAATTCTCTGAGCACACAAATGCACGCACATGATGACCAGTCATAAACTTGCCAATTGTCGACAACTTGAAATCTTCTCTTGACCATTCTTTAAATACTATGCAGCATTATTAACTTTGTCATGAAGTATCCATTGAGCATGAGGACAGTGGTATTACATAATGTTTCGCTGTAAAATTTAGATTATTGGATTAAGTTTGTGTAGATATTGATTTTTCAATTTTATCAAAAATATAATTGATTTTCTAGGTCGATGGGAGTGTAGCGAGAGAGGATACCGAACTGCATTAATTGGATTGGCAGAGAGAGATAGAAACAGAGAGGGTGAGTTTTGAAAGGGGGAATATATTTATTCTAAAATGACCACTACATAGGAATTGGGGTAGATAACCATTTAAAAGATATCCGATTTGTGGAATTGGTGGTATATGACGTAGAGTAGGGAAAGATAGCCATAATAATAATAACATAGATTATGAAAAAAAAATTTTGATGGCAATGTAAAGATTTATTGACATCAAAAATCAAATATAAAGTTAGAGAAATTCTTGTGAGCAAAAAAGAAGGGTGAGGGGAGATGTAAATGTAAGGATGTGGAGAGAGGAAGAGAGAGAGCGGAGGGGAAGAAAAAGTTGGACAAAACAAAATAACAGTCCGTGACTATGATGACAAACGCACTGAAATGCTTATCAAAAGAAATGTGCTGGATTATTTCCATGATTTAGAGGGTAATAACATAAAAGTGACAATAAACGACTTTCTTCCTCTCCACCTCCTCCTCAACAACACAAGCAAGCATGCTGATATCAACGACAAGTGATCGTGTCCTGCTTAATCACTATTTTTCATCCTCTTTAATAATGAAATCAAAGATCAATATATGTAGTGCATAACACCCTAAAGTATTACTCTTATCGAATAGCCATCTAAACAGAATTATTATGCAAAATGTACCAAGTTGACCCTCTGTATGTGTCGCTACTATCACCATCCATGTGCTTTTAAACGCAACTAGACTAATATGAATTTTGCCTTTAGGTGCCAAACTGTTGCTAGTCGTGTAAATATTTGTTTTGAAAGTTGCGCTTCCTTTTCTGTCCGTGGTCCTGTCAACATGTGAGCCGTACGACTGTAGTATGACAGCAAGGTACGCAGTGGTCTTGAACTATTTGAACAATTGTCATCATATTTTTCAATTTTTCTCTGTCTAGAGGAGGCCAGTCCAATAAATTCTTGTTTTTCTTTACAGATGGGTTCAGAAATGTAATCCGACATACGCACATCTAGAAATATGAACAGCAGTCACTATTAAAGTGATCAATAGAACATATTACAGTAGAAAACCTGTAAAAGGCTGCACAATGTCCACTCTGGTAACATTTGCTTTTAAATAGACACTACTTTCTGTTAAACAAAGAAAACCAGTAGGATCGAATAGTGTATATTTTTTTCTTTACAATTTCAGTGTTGACCATTGAGATGTGTCTAGAAGAAAAGTGGATTTCACTTCTTCAAAAGCATGGTAAGCATGTGTATTTTATGGTAAGAGAACTGTAGCTATGGTGAACGTGTCCATTTGTCATCCCAGAAAAAAAAAGTAGATCAACTTTTCGTGTGTGGCTCATTTCTACCAGAGCTTCGTGGGAGCGGCTGTATTGCGTTGGACACACCAGTTCTCGTCTGATCACCGAAGTTAAGTGACGCAATTCCAGTTAGTACTAACATGGGTGGCCGCTTGGGAACGCTGGGTACCGTTATTACCCAAACCTTCCTTCTCATTAGAAGGAAGTTCTCTCTTGTCTGAAAGAAGCCATCCCACCTCGATCTAGTATTGAACCTGGAACCACTGGCGCAGTAAATCGATTGTTTGTTTGCTGGTGTTTTAGGGCCCTTCAACTGCAAGGTCATTAGAGCCCCGTGCACAGCGTAGTTTTTATGCAGACTGCACAGACACTACACTAATGCGACGATTTTTGGGTATTAGCAGTACCCAGTTTTTTCCAGCGGCCACCCATGTCAGTACTAACTGGGGTTGGGCTGCTTAACTTGATTGATCACAGAAATCGATGCACGCTACCTATTGCACAACCCAGGCGGGTCAACTTCGAGCCATACCAGACTGAAAGTCGAAAATTAGCACCATCCAATGAGGCTAAGTTTTATTATGTTGACATTATTAGTTATTGACTGGAAAAAATAGCCTGAATAATCTTCTGGAATGAATAGGGGCCCTTCAACGAGCCAAGTCATGATTGTTATTATCATTATCAAAAAGTTAATTAGTCCATTTTCATAGCAAATTCATTTGACCACTGAGGTTTTATGATGATTTTCTGCAGATTCTAACATTAAGTTTACTTTCCAACTGCTGAATGTGAGAGCCCAGCCAACAAAAATGGTCAATATCCGACAGCCTCACCATGTTGTATTTCTATCCAGTTCCGTTTCTTTCCATGATTCCTCTCATTGTAGAGATTTTATTTATTATCCATTCATAAAAAATAGGATTTCCAAATCCGAAACATCGCTGTTCAATTCATTCACTTTGATGATTATAGGATGCCATAGTTACTGTATGGTCATCTCGAAGCTGTGAGCCATGTCCTAATAAAAAATGATGACAGCCATTTCCCTTCAATCTATTCGTAAAGTGTTATTAGGATGACTGCACATCAGATCTGCATTTAATATCCTCCCGGACACGGAGTGACCGTTACATTTATTGCTATTGACAGTTCATACAAATGTACGTCAATTTATGGTAAATCGATATGCTAAGATTGTGGTGGTAAAGGGAAGTAGGAGAAGGGGGAAGTAGTAGTCCAGCCAACAATAATAGCATTTAGAGTAGGAAAAGCAAACCCAGTGATAGGTTTACCAAAACTTAATCAAAAAAACATCATAACAGGGCCTTGCTTGGATGGGGATGGGTGCAATAAAAGGAAGGGGGGGATAAAAAAAGAAGAAAGGGGGGAACTACCATATTCCTATATGCACTTATAGTTCAAATGACTCAGTCAGTCAAAGAGAGAAAAAAAACTATTTATAAAATGAAGGGTGCAAATGTCATGATGATATATAGTAAACGCCATTTCTTCAACAAAGGCAAACAGCAAAATCGTTCATTCACATATAGGAAACCTCCCACAATTCAACTACTTGTACTACCACTACAATCATAATTTCATTATAAATTATTTGTGTGATATGTTTTGCTTTTCTAAAAGTGTCATTTGGATTTTTTATCTATATATATATTTCTAGCCTGTCTAATACAGGGCTCATATCACCCTCCCGTTTTGGAGCAGTGCACGATGTTCACACAATGTACTGTACGTGTTTGGATCCGCGTGAACAACTATAAAACTTACACGATAACGACAAAACGAATTTTTGCCAATTCAGTGATTAATGATGACCACCTCAACATGTTCTGGGTGGACAGCATTGACGACACGCGCTCGCTCACTGGACGTAATTTCTACTTTCACACAAAGTGCCATTTTTTTCCTGGTTGAATGAAGAAGGACCTCTGATTGGGTATATTTGCCTGAATAACCGATATGTAATTGACATATGTTTCGAACATCCCTGTAAATGAATTGTCCAATGCTTCCAACCCCTCGATCACATTTGGATTATTGCACTTATTAGCAAGTATCATTTGTTGTAGTAGTAATAGTAAGCTCATTCATTTTTTTTTTTTTTGCAGTTTCCAAATTATCCTCTAGTTTTGGGGATATTCAAGGTTCTTTGAAGGCAAGTGGCATCGTAGACCTACCTATTCTGCATTCAATGGATACAGGTCTTGCTAGTCCGTTTGGTAGCTTATTTGCATCTTGAACTCATGGAAACCCACTGACTTTTGATTGATTCGTTGGTGTTTTAGAGCCCTGCAACTACAATGTCATTACAGCCCCGTCCACTGCGTAGTTCTCATGCAGAGTCTACACAGACACTGCGGTGTTACGACGATTTTTGGGTATTAGCAGTACCCAGTGTTCCCAAACGAACACCCATGAGAGTACTAGTCGGGGTTGCGTTGCTCAACTTCAATGATCAGACGAGAACTGGTGTGTCCAACGCAATACAGCCGCTCCCAACCCAGTGGAGTAAGAAAACGGGTCAGGGGGTTGTCCCCGTGCGCAGCTGTAAAGGAGGTGCCATTTGCCGCATTGTCCGCCATCTCTGTATACGGGTGTTGTGCTGAGGTACCCTCACGGGGGCATCATCATTCCTGCTCCCCCCTCAGTGTATTTGTTAACTAAAAGGTCAACTAAACGGCAACCTGAGCAAGCCAACATTGAAGGAAGCGCTAGTTGTACACTTTAAAAACCCCGTCTCAGTGGCACAGTGGGCTGTACGTTCTGTCGTACGTTTTCATTCTTTCGACTGGGCCCTCTCTAAGGGAGGGGCAACCCGGACATTTGTCCGGGGCGCCATTTTGGCTGTGTGAGAACAGAGCGATGCTTCAAGGGTCGGCAATTTGTCTTTTTGTCCGGGGCGGCATAAGTGCTCGAACAGGCGCTGCTTTCGACCACTTTTCACTAGATAAAAATCACCAAACTAGTAAAGGACACTTTACCTGAATTTCATTGGACACTCCTACCTTGCAGTTAAATGGGTTAAACACTTGTTCATTTCTTCTTCACTTAGATTGTTATTGAGTGTCGATGGCTCATCTCATCCAGTTCAGCACTAGATTCCAAGATTTCAGGATTCCCGGTGAGAAGAGATAAGAAAGAAGATTGCAAACAGTAACAAGAAAAAAGGCTGCCCATCACCAATGTCAGGAATCATTATTCACTTTTTAAAGACAACAACAACAATAACACAGTAGGAGTTAAAGGTATGTTTCGTATAAACAATAAAATGAAGCAACAGTTCTCTGGGAACGTTGCATCCGCCGTTTAAATTGTAACCCTCAGTAGTGTTGGTCGGCCCCATTCAGGAAATCGCATGCAGTCCCACCCAAGAGGCACCTTTGTTAAAAGTTATTTATTTCTCTACCTTTCCCCACCCCCGTTAATTAGTCATTTATATTTAAAGTATCCGCAAGAGGAGCTTCGTGACCTGCCTCGGTGGTGCAATAGGTAGCGCAATGATTCCAGGTTCTATACTGGATCGAAGTGAGTTAGCTTCTTTCGGGAGCGGGAGAGGCCTTGAGTGCGCCTTCCTTCGAATGAGAAGTAAAACCGAGGTCCTGTGTGCTGTACGACGGCACTTGCACATAAAAGAATCCCTCTCTACTATCAACGGGTAGATGAGGCAAAATTTCCAGGTGTAGAAGCTCGCCCCTGGCGTCGGTGGAGTGCCCCAACGAACAGTAAACCAACAATAAAAACGCGTAGGATTTGCAGCATTGGTCGGAGGCCGGCTGCGCGAAAACACCGTCTAATATATGACCTTTGGGTCCATTCAGAGAGTACCCAACCCTGCCATACGCGGAAAGAGGGTTAGAAGTTGCTTTTGCAAGAGAGGCGTTGTGTATCCGGGGGAGGGGTATCCAAAGGCATGTTTTCCAATTGCGGGGAGAAAGTGTCCCGTTTGCTACCCCCCTCCTCAAAGCTTTACGGACTCCCATGATTCGTAATATCAGTTTCTACTGGTATTATTGATACGTCGGTAAGAAGTTCTTTGGACATCATCATGTTGAAATGACGATTTGCGCGGGTTGCAACCTGAACACCGGGTCCTGATCCAACGCTATTGGCCTAGAGTGCTTATTTCAAGGTCTCCGAGAGTTCCCAGAATCCTAAACATCCAGTGTGATAACGTTGAGAAACAGTTGCTGGCCAGTTGCAAGCATGTGATAAGATGTTTGGATTTTAGGATGTTCTGCATGTACGATCTTTCTTTTTAAAAAAAAATGAATTTCATGTTTTGGCCACCAGAAGCGCAGCACTGTTAAGTGCTACATATTCGCGCAATTTTTGTGCGTTTCCTGTGAACTGCAATCCGTCACAATTTTCATGTGCGCCACCGGTTTTCAGGTTGATCACACTTCCTAACAAGAGCCACAATAGAACGTGGCCACGATAGCAGAAAAGCAACTACTAACCCTTTTCCCTCCAATGGCAGGGTCGGGTAACCATTTTGGTCCCTGTGGGTGAGCACCCGCGTCGGTGGGTAGTAGTTCTAGGTTGGATACTGGACCGTGGTGGGTTGGCTTCTTTCGGACGAGAGAGAAACGCCTGCTCCGAGTGCGCTTTCTTTCGGATGAAAAGTAAAAACGAGGTTCCCGTGTGGTATTTGATGGCATTTACACGTCAAAGAATGCAACGGGTAGAAGAGGCAACATTAGGGAGCTTGAGTTACACGTCGGTGTTCAACTTACACCGACATAAAGCAGACGAATTGCGTACTGCGCAGGTGCACATGCCCCTATTAGGAATGTTGCATCTGCGCAGTATGGAATTCGTCTGCTTTGCGTCGGTGTACGTTGTACGCAACGTGTAACACAAGCTCCCTATTTCCAGTTGTAGGAGCTCGCTCCCTGGTGTCGTAGATTTCCCCAACGAACGGTAGACCGACGTTAAATAAGCTTAGGGGTTGAAGTTTTGGCCGGCAAACGGCTGTGGAAAAAAAAAACATGTCCAATTTATCGCCCCTGAGTCCATTCAGAGGGACAAGATGGGTACCCGACCCTGCCATAAGCAGGAAAAGGGTTAGGAGTTGCTTTTCGTCGATGTGTTGGACGGTATTTTTACATAGCTGGCTGCTGCAACTCTTATGCTTATATACCGTTGGGCAATTTTTGATTGTCGGCGCCAAGATGTAAGTTACTATACCAGGAAAATTTGTACGGAACTACACGTACTGTATACTTATTTTATTCTCCATATAGTAAATAAGGGTTCTTTTCCGTGCAGTGGTGATGATATACATATTTCCCTTCCGACTGAAGGCATACTGGAGGCCTCTCTCCCGAAAAAAAATCATTCACTTCAACCAGGGCTGAACCTACAACCACAGACTGTCCTTAAGCACGCTACAACTGAATCCCCGGTCTCGGCCCCACTCATTATATATTCCCCAAGTAAGAGGCTTTCACATGTCTTCTTATTCTTACACTCTGCCTGAATTTTGAGTTCATGAATTATGTTTCGTCAATTTAGTAGAGCCCATCCATTCCTATCAGTCTGATTGAGCCTGCGGCCTTATGAACAGTCATGCAAGGAACACTTTGTCAGAGGAGTGTTTAAAATGAATAAGATACACGATTTCCTTCACTTACTACGGTAATTGACATTTTAGTTGAAATTTACCATTTTTCTGTTTATGAAAATAAGTATCTAATGAGAAATCCATACTGTAGACCATTCTCGTACTGTAGACCATTCAGCGCAACCCCAGCTAGTACTGACATGGGTGGCCGCTTGGGAAAACTGGTTACTGTTAATACCCAAAAATCGTCGCATTAGTGTAGTGTCTGTGCAATCTATGCATAAGAACAAGGCTGTGGACGGGGCTCTAATGACCTTTGTAGTTGAAGGGCCCTAAAACACCAAGTCCCCCTGCTCCATCTTCAAGAAAAAGGTTATCGGTGTCATCTTTAAAACGTTTATTGCAGGGGAAAACATGATACAGGTATAAACACTAACATTTTCAAAATAAAGAAACAAAAAATTGACTTTGAGCATGAAAACAATTATTTAGTTGCGTCAGGTATTCTCTCTGCTCATCATGCCCATTATTGACTATAAAAGATGAAATTATGGCAGTTATGAATAACATGAAATTGACCAAAATCTGGTTAATTACCCGGGGAAAAAATCAATGTCATCTCACTAACATTATATTTATCATTTTATCACCTTTTTTTTAATCATATTTATAACAAAAACCAAGCAGCTATTTCGAGGATCTCCTTAAGGATGACCTGCAAGCAGTATTACTCAAGTTGTAAACAAACCGATCAGTACTGAATCAGAAAAATGACAAAAAATTATAATTATTTGGCATAAAATCACATTAGAAATAGCTATTTTATATACAAGAAATACTTCACAAGACTAGCAATCATTTAAAATTTGGTAATTTGATTGCCGAACTGCAGGTTGTATGTAAATAGGATGCAAATTGCAAAAACAAAACAAAAATATAGAGGGCAGAACAGGTGCAGGAGCAGAACTATAACGTGCCTTATAATATCTTTAAAAAAGTGAAACCGTTTATGGCTGCAATTGAAAAAATTAGATGTCATTATTATATACGTTTTTTAAACGTTGCATAGTAACTTATGTCATCATTTTTGGCACACACTGCTGATAATTGAATCAAAAACACACAGCATGATGAATCTTCACGATTTTGAGCGTGTGGTGGTGAAGAAAAAAAAAACTATTCATACTGTTATCTGGTCACTTTCCAAATTTTATGAATCCGACTTCTGTCATCGAAAAGGCTCCTTAACATGACCACTTGTATAACGCCAACAAAAATCATAACAATAAGTTGTGTCGCTGACCAAATATTAACCATGCTGAAATTGCGTTCTTGGATATTACGATCTCTGGCTTCAAATGCTCTTAATTGTTCTTGAATATGTCGGACTTTCGATAACCTCAACTTTAAATTGTTTACTGTGTCCTACAAGTGACATTCAGCAGTGTATTATATTATTTAATTTGTAAAATGTATTCATGCTAAACGATTGAATACTTACCTGTATGTCTTCAACAGTGGCATCATATTCCTCTTGAGCAGCAGAACTTGTTTTCGTCTCAGTAGTGATCCCTTCGTCGTCGTATTCCTCTTCATCCGTTTCTAGTTCAACGAGGACTTCAAAAACGATGGTTTTCGAAGAAATTCGACTGAAACTATTGTCGAAACATAGCTTATAATCGCCACTTTCTTTTGCTTCTTGTCTATAAAATCAAAAGCAGTTTTATATGTTAAATTATTACTATTTTAAGTTGGATACAGCAATAGATGTACCACGGCCACACGTAGAATCGAACTCGGATCATCGAAAGAAGACCTATAAGCCATACACTTCGTTTCACGTGTTCTGATTCCATATAAAATGAACTTCTGACTGTAATAACAATCCTCGGATGTGACCCATAGAATCAATGGGTTTGTTTGTTTGTTGGTGTTTTAGGGCCCATCAACTACAAGGTCATTAGAGCCCCGTCCACAGCATAGTTCTTATGCAGAGACTGCACAGACACTACACTAAGGCAAGGCGCAAAATGAGGCCGCAGGGTGACGCAGCATGACGCAGCCCTGCGAAATTCTGCTAGTAGGCAATCACTGTTACGTTGAAAGCCATTTTAGTTGACGCAAATTGCAAACCAGTATGTTGAAAAACTGCGATTCAATGTGCGGTGATTGCCTGCTAGCAGAATTTCGCAGGGCTGCGTCACCCTGCGGCCTCATTTTGCGCCCTGCCTAATGCGACGATTTTTGGGTATTAGCAGTACCCAGTTTTCCCAAGCGGCCACCCATGTCAGTACTAGCTGGGGTTGCGCTGCTTAACTTCCGTGATCAGACGAGAACTGGTGTGTCCAACGCAATTCGCCGCTCCCAGAATCAATGGGGGATAGTCCTGTGTGATACGAGGGTCCCAATCAAGTTAGTTTGTTACAGGAATGGGTTGGGAAGTCGGTCAAGCAACCATAACGGACCGGACCCTATGGAGGCTGGTCGCAGGGGGAGGGGGCGTTTTACGGGAAGCTGACAGGGCAGTGGTTAGGCCCGCTATGCTACATGAATCAGAGTGTTGGGTAGTGAGGAAGAGCCACGTCAACAGAATGCAAGTAGCCGAAATTCGAATGCTGCGGTTCATGAGTGGGGTGTCGAGAGTTGATAGAATTAGGAATGAATATAATAGAGGTAGCCTGGGGATGGGGGACATCGCCGAAAAAATGTGGGAGAGTAGATTGAGGTGGTATGGACACTCAGATGGTTGGAAGCACCCAAGGCAGGGGGAGGTCGAAGCAGACGTGGGAGCAACTTGTCTGTAAGGATATGGTAGTGGATGGAGACCTGGTGAGATAGGCAGGATAGAGGGCTAGAACCCGCTGACCCGACCCTACCACCGGCGGGATATGGGTGTGATGATGATGTACGTACCTGTGAGTGTTTTCAGTTTTCTTTGCATCCATTGCTAATACTCTACCAAGAGGATTGAATAATCTGAAGTTGATATCTAAATTTCCGTGGCCGCCATCGATTACCTATAAATATCATAAAAAAAACTCGTCATTTGCAAAGCTGTGGGTCGGCGATATTATACAGGACGTACAAAAGGTATAAAACATGTTTTAACTTCCACAATATGTAATTTTTTTTTTCAAAAGTGGTTAAGTAAACTCTAATGAAAAATGAGATCTTAAAGTAACGGCATGCCAAAGTAAAATACAATAATAATCCATTAGATAACTTGGTAGGATCACTTTTTTGATCGTTTCTTACTTTTGAGTTGCAAAGTTCATAGGAGTTACATTCGAATTTTTAAGAGCATATTACTTTTAACTCGGTATACAATTAAAAATATTTCAAATGAAAAGTAAGTTATACGATCTTAAATTCTCCTGAATTGAAATATAGCTGAATATGCTTGCATGCCCTCAATTACCTGATAATCAATCTCAATAACGTGCCCTTTTTCGGCTGTTTGGAAAAAACACTCCTCCTGCCCTGGTGCCACCGTGATTGTAAGTTCTTGCTCATAACTGTAACTCCATTTAAATAGCAAAATACTGATTAATAAGACATTAATAAAAACGCACTTTCGTAAACTAACGATTAAATAACTAAACACCAATTCCATTATGTTGCCGACGACTACATGCCATGCCGTAAGTTGACGTGTTGCGCCCTCTACAATGGATAACGGCTTCTATCGGGTTTTTATCACAGAAGTTAGCTTATTCAATGTGTTGTCTATTGAAGGCTTATAGTTAATTTTGATAGTAATGAGCAATTTCATACAGATTTTAATTTATTAAGAAGCTGACTGCACTTTGTTTAAAAGATTCATCAGAAGCCGTTTAAGTATAGTATAATATTCATACTATATCTTAAAGAACCTATAATCGTCGAAGTGGAGTATTACGATTATTCTTAAAGTAAAATTTGAGTTTTTGTCGTCGCGATGCCTGGAGAAGCAGCTCTTCATATAACTTTCCTGAAGTGAATTCAATGTAATGCAGAGAGGCATTGAGATTGAGGATTTAATATGAAATATGAACTGTTATTTCTGAACGATATGTTGATGTGGGATGACGTATCAACTTAAAAGAAATGGCTGATTTAGAATTTCAAAATGAAATCCTTTGTGAAAATAATACGGACTTGTAGACTTCATTTGATTCGAAACAAATATGAATAGCAGTCAGGAATCAAGTTTTATCATTCCATGTGCAGACGACACATCATCTGTTAACAGTCAGTATAACAAAATGAATGTTACAACTTCATCTACCACTATAAGATATGACTATATAATTGATGATTCTGCTGATTTAAATGGCACACATTTAGCAACTAGCGGATTTTTAAGTAGGGGCGTAAGAAATTTAACTTCCAAAAGGATTCGTCCAGAAGTATCTGACTTAAATTATGAATTACAACAAGCCCACAGAATTCTGACAGACCTTATGTCAGATGCAAACAAGGGAATTAATCATCCCTTCATGGATCCTGTAAATACAGATGAATATAACAAGAGTGATTATTATGAAGTTATTAAGAAACCAATGTGGTTGAAGAAAGGTATAGTGTATAACATTTTGCTGTGTTGACTTTAAAGTTGAAATCATGAATGACTCACATAGATATATAGTTATATAAATATTTCCAAATTAAGTCCTCTATCTATGAGAACTAGTGGAAAACTGTGATGTTCATGATTCAACTCTGAATTTTTGTTATTGTTGTTGTTGTTGACTCACATGTGTATTATCTAAAATTACTTGCAGTTCAAGAAAAACTTATTCAGAAAGATTATTGCACGATAGCAGAAGTGGTAGCTGATATTCGACTGGTCTTGGAAAACTGCTATCGATATTATGGTCCAGACAGCCATTTCACGAAGAAAGGGCTTAAATTAGAACAAGTTTTGGAACAAAAGTTAGCTCTTTTGCCAAGGTAGTTGTTGTTTAATATTGAAGCACACATTTTCGTTGGCGTTTTTCAATAAAACTTGCTGCAATTAAATCAGGGAATTACGTGACAAAACAACGTTGGAAATCACAGCTGGAAGAGAATTTGAAGATATAATTGGTATTGTTCAAAACTTATTTGTATTATTATAATTTTACGTTGTTGGTAACTATCATATTGTGATTATGAACATGTATTTTCATTATTATAAACAAGCTACACAGCGTAGATCGACGAGACAGAATTTAGGCTACTCTTCAATACTCCTTTTTCAAGTGAAGCATGAGAAAGCTGAACGGGATAGAGAGTTAAAAAGAAAGCAGACTGAAGAGCGAAAGGCTGCGAAAGAGGAGAAACAAAAGGAAGTTTTAGATTGGGAGGCTACTTTGCTAAAGGAACCCTTAAAAACGCAAATGAAAGCGATGTGGGAGGTAGTGTCTAGGTGTTCAGATATTCTAATTTATGACAAAATTATCCATCCCTTCAACAAGTGTTTTATTTTTCAGTTACCTTTGATTGGTCACTTCTTCTTTCTATGTCAAACTATATTAAACATGCCAGAGGTCTCACAATTTGAACTGGAACGTATTTTAGTCATGCCAAGAGCTAGCTCTTTACTTCATAAAATAATGACATCGTTACTGAGTAATCCGCATCAACGAGCAAGGTTATATACATGTATTACTTGGAGTAATTAAGGTATAGTCACTAGTTGCGATTAAGCAATGAAGTTTTCAATACATTATTTGGTTTAGTTTGGATCGAAAACCCCCAATGCCATATAGAGTTTGGCAAAGCCGCTTACAGAACAGAATTCAGTCCTGGTATAAAATACTACAAGCAAGAGAAAATAGAGGGGACTTAGTAAGTATAGTTGACTTAGTAAGTATATGTTGTTTTGCATTCTGTAATGGTTTTCTATAATTACCGAATGCTTCTTTTCTTAAAGGTTTTCATGCAGCTGGGAATTGAAGCAGACTTTTTTAAAATCTTAGGGCCGGAAAACCCACTAAACACTAGCAAATTTCATGAATTATCATTTCATCAAAGAGTTTGGTGTATTAAGGGTTTATGTGACTACATTTTGGTAAAAATCCACTTTACTACACAATTTAATTTTACACCTACTTTTAAATTCATTTTTTTTTTGTTTTTTACGTCTAGTACAACCATCGCACTGTACAAGAAGCATTAAATGAACAGGTTATTGATGATATGCGTGAATACAGTTTAGGACATGATCGGAAAGGAAATGTTTATTTACATTTTCCTCAATTTTGTGGCCAAGATTTAAGAATATATCGTCAAAAGAAATGCACAGGACTTCCATCTCCTAAACATTGGGGAGCTGTTTCTGCAAAGAAAAGAGTACAATGCATAAATAATAATTCATGCGTACCATTTTTTTTATCATAATGTATAATTTTACTATTTTAATCTCTTAGAAGCAACAAGCAATTGACAATTCTTCAGAACCTGATCAGAAAAAGTCGAAACATGAGGCACCTTCTGACGTAGCTGAACCGATAGATACTTCACTCACAACACAAGATGATGAATCTAAGGATAAAGATCAACCTACACCACCGATCACCACAAGACGAAGTCTTAGACTTTCCAAGGTGAAGCTAGAGGTTGAACAGTCTGAGATGGATGGATATTGCAGTAGTTCTACAGATGAATCGTATGATTCTGATCAGAGTGAATCTGATGATGAATACAGTCTTGAGCCAAACATCGCTAGCTTTGAGATGGTTGTTGACAGTGTAGAATCTCTTAGAACTTTCATGGAACACTTTAAGCCAAATGAAGCAAATGAAAATTCCCGTTACAAAAAGAATAAAACTCAATCCAGAAGAAAATGCGAGGTGGATTTATATGAACGGCTTAATAATTTGTTAATGGAACTTGAACCTTGGGAAGTGAAATTGCAGAAGGCGCAGCAGAAAGCTCTGAATCGTCTTAAAAGAGAGTGGGAAGAATTTGAAGACAAAGAAGAGGTTGTATTTTTGGATTTTGTCATTATCATATAGATTCTTTGGATTCCCTTACTATATTTGTTTTATTTTACATTTAATTATAGGAAATTGAAGATGTCTGGGGATCAGATCAAGAAAGTGAAGTTGAAGGTCACAAATCTAGCATTGGGTCTAGCGCAAGTTCTGAGTGCAGTGATTATAATAATTCTTTGAATGAATTCTCAACACCTCGCGTGCAACGTCCAACAAGAGTATTAAGAAGTCAGCAGAAATCTTGTGAAAAAGAGAAGCCACCAGAGTTGGAAATTAGTACTGAAGAATTATTGCGTCAAGTAAATGATTCTATAGAGTATCCTACACGTGGAAAACTGAAGCAGCTGAGAACTTCGGGAATTCCTACTGAACCAATGTCTATTAAAGTGAGAACTCGGAGATCAAATGTGGTACCACCATCACCACTACCACCACTAACGCCAACGTTAAATGGTATTCATCAAGACAAATGCGAAACTGTCCGTTGCAGTTCAAATCAAAACATTACTACCTCACATGCCAAAAAGTTATACGCCTGGGAAACTCTACGACAGATCCTTGTCCCACTTTCAACACCAAAAGGACTAGATGCCCAAGTAAATGATCTCGTAATTTCTAAAAGTACCATTTGTTCAACACCTCGCAAATTTCCAGTTTATAAACGGCTTACTACTGAGTCACTTCCCACTTGCGAGAGAGATAATTTACACCACGTTAAAATGGACATGTTAGGA
This sequence comes from Trigoniulus corallinus, assembly GCA_013389805.1. Classification (NCBI taxonomy): domain Eukaryota; kingdom Metazoa; phylum Arthropoda; class Diplopoda; order Spirobolida; family Trigoniulidae; genus Trigoniulus; species Trigoniulus corallinus. The sequence continues at coordinate 6,936,188 of JAAFCE010009126.1, forward strand.
GCTATGCAAGCTGCAACCTCTTTAGCCAAGAAAGTAGAGTCACCTACTAAACACAATTTTCAACCAATAATTAAATCGGAAGACGAAGACACGTTTGGCAAATTATCTATGAGCTTGATTCCCTCAGTTCAACAGTCAGAAGTGCATGGATCGAAAGGAAATTCCCAGACGGATTCAACCAGATCTAGTAATGTGCAAATTCTCAAAAATGGCAATCTTTTATTATCAGCACTGACGACGGGTTTTCCTAAAGTGATGACAAAGGAATCGGTCAATTGTTCTTTCAATACGGAAGGTAAAAAGTTGAATTCATCAAGTCAATCTCAATGGCTGGCAAACCAGTCTACTCAAATTAAGCAACATGTAAGAACATTTTTGTAGATTTAGAAAATTATTCTAATATATGGATTACTTTTTATTTATGTATCTTTTTCACTTTGACTACAGATACAGAGTTTACAGGCCTCATTGGGTACCCCAAAATCATCCAAAATAGGATCAAACCTTCGAAATGCATCTCAAGTTCTTATACCACTTGTTGGAGAAGATGGAAAAACTGTGGTTTATCGGCTGAACTGTTCATCTGGTGTTTCAAAGATTACTAATGCTCAGTTAGGTTCCTCCTCTCAGCAGTCGTCAATTCCTTTTAGGCCTGTTGCATCTCCCAATTTACTTTATCCGCAAAAGTCTAACACCACTAATAGAACTCAACCATCAGTACCTGTGGTGTGTACCACCAGTGGCACACACCTCAAGTCCTTGCACAATGAACAAACTCCTAAACATGCAGCTTCGTCGGCATTCAATGTGATCAACAGTGATACAGCTTTTCAAAGAAATTTAGGTAGTGAATTAAACAAAGACCTTGTACAGCCATATGATCCAAGTCTGTCTCTGCAGAAACAGCTTGAATCACAGAAAGTCACGCCAGTTCCTGTATCTTCAGGTAATTTGGCTAAAGTGGTGTCGGCGTCGTCGGTTTCAACATTATCATCTGTACCCGAACAACGAGCTGTTGAAATTCCAACGAATGTTCAACGGGTCACCTCAATTCTTCAACCTCAGCATCCGCCACAACCCCAAATATCAACTCAAGCCAAAAAAGCATTAGCAGTGGTGCCTAATCATATTAATGTGGGACAGCAACAACTACTACTTGTTCCTATTACGAACCAGAATGGGAAGACCACTTATTTACAAATACCTACTCAGTCGTCATTGGCAACTAGTCCGGAACAATCTACATCTATGACAGTTTCATCCACTGCGACCAGTTCACTTGCGAAAGGGACCATGGATCCTCCAGTTAGTGCACCTCAGAGATTGATTCCAGCACTGTCGCCAAGACGACAGATGGTCAATGCATTCCCTAGGAAAATAGCCGTGACTAAGCCTCCTCCTCCACTGGTACCACTGATGACGAGAACCCTGCCTACAAGTAAGGCTAATGCAAAACTTTCTACAAGTATCACTTCTACAAAGAGTATTTCAAAAGAAAGTGTAATGTTGCCAGTTTCGTCAACCAGTAATTTCACCAGAAGCAACATCAAACCTTCGCTTGTATCTACTTTTGATATTTCCTCCTCCAGTACTACTGGACTTCAGCAAAATACGCCAGCTGTTGGTACCACCATTGGTATACCGTCTACAGTACATTCGACAAATATGTCACAGCCGCGACTAGAACAGGCATCTTTTAATTCTCTGCCAAATTATCAGGCATCATCAAATTCACTGCCAAGTCACCAGTCATCAGAATGTCTCACCTCGGACATCAACATTGCAGTGACTGGTAATCCAGAAGCCACTAGTTCAGAAGCACCAATTGGACCGTCATCATCATTGACGAACGCCAATATTGTATCTCTTATTTCTAATAATCCGACGCTAGCATCTATCATCCAGAAATATGTTCAGAAAGGCCACCGAGTTGTAATAATGCAGCAAGGCGATAACTTGGTGTTTCAGGCACTCCCCTCACAGGTAGGGTCCACAACAAGTACTGTGGATCCAACTAACAATGCTTCTTCCACTGTATGCCAGTCCAACACTCTAGTACCTTCGCAACAAGTGGCAGAAAATGTTGCAAGTGTCTCATCCGAAGCGCAACCTGTGCTGACACAATCAGCAGAAAACCAAAGTTCTGTATGTCAAGTTCAAATTCCTGCGACACATAATGGAGAAGCGAACATTGAAGAGTCACTTACTCCTCACCCTCCTTCGGCAGTGGCTCAGACCAGTTCACAGGTTCTTGTTACGAAAGAGATGGAAAAGGTTAATCATTGTTCTGATTCAAGTGCAGCGGCGGCGGCGACAACGGCGACGACATGCTCTAGTACTTTAAAGAAAGAAGTTGGTGGGAAATTAGTGATACTGCAAGATTCCGTTTCAAATCAACAAACGTATGGACTTCTTTTGGACAACGGTCAAGTTATACCTTTAAATGTGACTATTTCATAGAATGGATTTGCGGTCTATACGATATTTTATTAGTTCTGGAAACTAGACTTTAAATCTGGAATTTCACGACTTTTTGGTTGACATTTTCAGCATTTAAAACCTCTGTACATGTTAGTATATTTAAGGGTAAAAGAGAAGATTTGGGAGTTGAGTAAAAAAGAAAGATATCTTTATCATTCCCTCTCTTATTGTTATTAACATTGCTTCAAGTTCCACTTTCTTGCTTTCCAAAATCGCACCTAGAAACCATTGAATATGTTTAAGTATTTAATGAGTTTTGGTGCTTTGTGCACATTTTGTAGTTTTTAACGGGATTTTTTTTTCCGTTTGTTCCAAGGGTAATTTTATCAGTGATTTATTTGATCACTTATCTGGCTGGAGCTTTGTAAATTATTTTGACTTCGTTAGATTTATTTAAGTCCAGGTCGAATAACAATAGCTCGATTAGTTTCTCTCGGAGGAGTGTTACACCCTTTGCCAATATGCTGTCAATAGTTGGTGAATTGAATTTCTTTCAACCACTCGATTTTTATAGGACATGTCATGAACAGCATGGCCAGTTATTTTAAATGAGTTTCTCAATACTGTGTTTGAGTAAATGTCAGTTTGTGTCATAACTAGTTTCTATGTGGTCAGTTAATGAACTAGGACAAGAATCAGTCAGATGCTCCTGCGAATGGCAAGTTCAGTCAGTCTGCGATGTTGAAGTTGATCAGAAATAAATAAATATTTTATAATAGTGATGAAGTTTTTGAAGTAATTAACAATGGTTTGTCAAGCACGCACTGAAGAGCATCCATGTTGTAGTGTATTTCTGGCGTTCCACAGTGTGGCTAAATATACACGCATTTTTAACTGTTTTAAACAGCTATTAATGGCAGCTAAGTGATGTGTAGTACACAGTAAGAATGAAGGCAATGAATGAAATATTTCAGCCCATCAACATTTTGGAAATTTGCATTTGGAAACCTTTATAAGTTGAATTTCTACACGAAACATGATGATATAGGGAATAAAGCGACGCTGTCAGTGACAACACTGTAGCACCACGGTGTCATATGTGACATTCTATTTATTTTCTACTTTCTCGAATCGGCGAAGACAAGAATGGCTACTTCTGAGTTTAGCACTGGCAAAACTATAGTTGTTTTAGCCATTGTTATAGGATGTTTCGCTGTATTGTGGCCAAATGTTTTTTACCCCATGATGCAAACTGCGTTCATAATGACGAAACCGCAATTTAATGATGAACAAGGTGAGATGGTTAATTATCCTCAGCCCTCAGGTCAGTCGTTTATTTTTGCATGTGCTTTTTTGAATAGTGCGTGATGCGGTAGCTATTAATAGAATTTAGCGAGATTAAAGTATAGGAAAAGCTACAAGTAACAAAACATCCATTTTGTGTTAACTCGACTATAACTTCATAAAAGATGAAAGAACGAAATTGGATCAGTACAAGAAGCTGTTGAAACATGATCCGTTCCAAAATTACGATGCATGTTGTGAGGTGAAGTGATAACCTAAGGGGGCACTTTTGGTTTTTTTTTTCTGTCACGGGACGCTATATTAATATTTTAAATATCATTGCACTTAATTATCATAACAGAATGTTCAATTTCATTTCCTACTTTTTAGTTTATGAAAAATTATTTCACTATTTTTTAAAGTTTCCTAGGGGAAAATGTCACTTTCATCAAATAAGCAACCTGGAAATAGAAAGTACTTTATATTTTATGGAAGTTTCAGACGTAGGCTGCTGAAATCTGTAATTTGTATGAAGTAAACTTAACTATGAAACGGTCGATAGTAAAGTTTAAAACAGTTTGAAATTATACAAGTTTAATACACTGTTTAGCGATTGTCATCAAAAAAATCTTAATAACAATTTTGAAAGTGCTGAAATAGTGTTCTGCGCTGATACTAGTCGATATATAATTGGTGTCGGAGTCATAAATAGTTAAAAGCTTCGCACTACTTCCCTGTTTGTGATTAACTTATTCATAACTCTGATAATTATTTGTGAAGAGGGTGAAACTTCTTTTGTACATTTGCAATATAGCGAATGTGGAGAGAATGATGGGAGTCATTCGTCAAGGCCAATTCAAATATATCTATGTCTGTTTATGTTCTGTAAACGTTTTTATATTTTTTCTGCGGAGGGTTGGTTTGGTTGCCGTTTTGGTGCTCCTATCAACTATTTACTGTTTATATATTTAGCTCTTTCTCCAACATCTCAGAACTATTTTGGCTATGCAATTTGGTAGTCCAAGTTCAGACGTGCGTTCGTTACGGAGGTAATGTTATACGCAATGGCAGGTCTCGTTTATGATTTCATTCAAATTTAAGGGATGCTCAAGGAAAGGAGATGTCTTCTGACAGATATGGTTAGCTAGGACAGAAATAGGGTACTCAAACACTACCGCGTTACTTGATTTAGGATGATTGTCTTTCTTTACTAAATTTAACAACTGTAGTTAGACTTACAGAGTTGTATCAGGGTTCATTGAGGTCATAGGAGCTTAGAGTTCAAGATTTATAGTTTGCATAAAAATGTGGATTATTTAATACTTTGTTTTAATTCGATCTTGGATTGAATATATTTCTCTTAATTTGCTACTCTTCGACCTTTTTTTTTTTCGTTATTTATCATTATTTATTTTGTATCAACACTGTTGTGCAATTAAAAGTTTGCATGTCTTAATTTTTCTTGGAAAAAATTTTATTAGAGATGATTTTAACCTGAGGTATTGAAGACTAGATTTATAACCAACATGCATCCAACATACAACTTAATCTTAACTTCTTTTCGCATTAAACCATGACTTATTTCAAAAAGTTTTCATCCTGAGGTCAGTCTCTGCAAGAATTGACTTGAGATGATTTGATCGTCAAATAATTTTTTAACAGTATGCTGCGACGTGATCTATGAAAGCAAGATCGACTTAAAATTTTTTGCTGAACTTTGTAAATCTGTGATTGATCGAGAATCGGCTACCGATGCTGGGATACGAAAATATCGTCGTGGGACATATCCACCTCCTGGCATGCTAGAAAGATGCCGAAAAAAAATCTTAGAACTATGCAACATTGACATCTCCGAAGCACTCACTAAGAGAAAAAAGGGGAAAATAGCCATCGATTCTCGCCAAACGACTACTACTAACGACACGAAACCAGATCAGCAATCGCCTCAGTTGAATCTTACTGAATGTTTGGAAAAACATTTTGATATTAACGGACCTTTGCCACGAAGATCGATAAAAGGAAGGGCCTTACCCCGTAAGAGTTTACAAAACTGTAAAAATATCCCAAACTCCAGTACACTAACTAATAACAGTATTTGAAACTCAAGAATCTAATTCAATTCCTAATAATCATATGTAACAATTGTAAAGGAAAAAAAGACACCGGCCATTATTAACTACTTTTTTTGTACTCCATTTGTTTTTATCGTTTTTATTTGTCATTTATTAATTCTTCCTCCTCATTTTATATAGTTATTTTTAGAATTATCCTGCATCATTTGTACTTGTCAAAGTCATATTCATCACATTTACACTTAAATGAATAACGTCAATCATTATTTTAGGTCACATCAGACAAGAACGACCTCATCATGTAGGTTCATCAGTTCCTCATCCAGCTCTGATGAAAAAGGGAAGTCCTTTTTATCCGACTGGACCTTCTAGAAGTGGTCCTCACCCAGGAAAGGTTTGTGTGTAATTTGAAAGCGTTTCGAACACTATAATGGTTTTTTATATCTTTATTTGTATTTTCTGTATTTTTTTAGCAAAGTCAAATGGCCTCACATCGACCAACATTGGGAGATCCAGGAAAACCTGGTCATCAGAAAGGTGGAGGTGCTATGAGTTTCATCATGCCTATTTACACTGTTGGAATAGTAGTTTTCTTTCTTTATACTATCACCAAAGTAAGATTTGATAAATATATTTCAGATCAAAGTTTGGTATCATTTTAATTTACGATAATTTTCAGGTATTATTTCGGCGATCAGAAAGCAGTAGTACAGCTCCAAAAATTATGGATTTTCATATGGATCCTGAATATCGCAAATACGTATTGAGTGAGGAATATGATAACGGAGTTCCTCTTAGTTATAAAGATTATTTGAAAAAGCGAGAAATTGAAGATCAAAATCGGAAATCAAAACTTTTGGGAAGTCATGGAAGAAAGCAAGGTAACTATAGTAAAGTTATGTTGAAATAGTGTAAGAGATTTGTTGCGATTTCCTCTCTTGCCTTCCTCTCCCCCGCAATTGGAAGTAGTGGGATAAAAAAAAAAGAAAAATGCAAAGATCCTGTTGATAGCACATCTATATTTAGCATTAATTTGAGTTATAAAAGATAAATCTTTAGATATAATGTATTTGATGTATACGAGCAGAAAATGTTGGCAGAGTTGTAGATGCCTTAAAACAGCGATTAGAAGAAACTGAAGCTGCCATGAATAAAATTATGAATCAGATGAACCATATCAACACTAGGCTATCATCATCTGCTGGGACTTTTTCGTCCATTTCAAGTCAACACGAGGTACTTGCAAACGCAGGAACATCGTCTTTTTAAATAAAGTATTGCATTTGTATGTTTGTAGCAGATGCATATATGTTCCTTTGCGTTTATACACATGACTACATACACACACCCACACTTATAGTTATTTGTTATTTCACCAAGAAAAAAAATACTTTTTCATGATGGCATGTGCCGTTCGTCATTGCAGCTCTCATTATTTTAATTTAAGAAAAAAAATAGTCACAAAGTTGGCCAGTGGCGAGTAATCAGTGACCTACATCAAAGACATTAAAATTAATGACAAACTAGTTTTAAGGAGAGCATAATAGTGGTGTACATGTAGATTGGTTTATTTTATTTAAATTATTTTTTTGGTTAATCATCCTCGTTGTTGTTTTGAAAAGTTATACTTGCTACCATTTGAGGTGTAACATTTTTGAAAACCACAGCTTATGCAATTTGGTGATTTTTCACTGAGGTTTGATATCCGTTTTTAATGTGTTTTTATACGTATTTTGGATGACCTACTCCATCCAGGACTTTTTTTATGTTATGATTATTAACAATTGCAAGGCAAGTTTTTCCCCCCTCTCCCTTCTGTGGTGTAAATGTCTCTATTATGTGTCGTGTGTATTTTTACGTAGTTGAGGTATAGATGTGGAAAATAACTACGGTTGTGTACTTTCCAAGGTCTTTGATTCTTGTGTCACGAATAGGTTTATTTAAATGCTAACGCGCGCCATTCTTTCATTAAATTCAGATGCAGTGGTGGCCTCGTTTTTTATTTCTATGTGATAAAGTAATTTAGGTGTCTAAACACGCATTTTAGTTTCAATTTTTGGTGTAAACAGACTTGGAAGACTCACTAAAAGTCAACACCTCTCAAAAGACTTAAAAAAGTTGAAAGTAACTTAATGAAAATAATAGTCTGTTATCTTTTTTTTTCTTTTATTTTTAAAAGTTGATATTTTTATCCAATTTTACATCTAATTGTGTAGTAGTTTAGTTCAATTCCTTTGATTTTTTGGTTGATTTTTTATTTTTTCTTTTTCTGTTTGTTTTTTACTTTTAACATATAGTTTTCACGGCCATTGAGGGCATCATAGCTGAAATGGATGAGTTCAGGGACAAATTAATGGCGGAGCAGGCTCAGAAGAACATTGGCCCCGAGGTATATTCCTTACATGTAGACTAAGAAAATTTCCTTGCGAAAGTAACCCCTTCTGACTTCTATCAGCTTTTAAAAGTTGAATAAATAGTTAGCTTTTATAATTAATCATTCTTGCTATTATCTCATCGCTTCTCTCTGCACTAATCCTAATGATACCAACTAGCATAACTCTTTTTAATATCATTAATCAATCACCCATGATTTTTCGAAATTCATTATTTCTAACAGCACTTATCACCTCCACTAAAGACGTCTGACAGTTGATGTTGCACTTGTAGGCACCTCTCTAATCTATGAATTGTACACAATATACAACAATCTTTAGAGCTTTTTCTCTCTCTCTAGTTGTTTTATTTTTGGCAGTCGTACTGTAGGCCTCAAATTTGGAGAATCGTATCTTATACCCGACTTCCGTTTCTCTCTCTATCAAATATTAACGGGCCATGCATGTCTCCTCTGTTTTGTAGTTGTTGTTGTGCCGTTTTGATCTGCCCTGTTATACTTCTAGATAGTTGCATGCATGCAGCGAGATTTTGTCACAATTTAAGGTTTGTTTTGCATCTTTGTTTTTACTTTATCACGCATCGCATATTGTGAAGTGCCTATCCTATGCTTACTAATGAATTGTTAGAAATGTTAATGCAACATAAAATAATTGTCTTATCTATTTTTCCTCCTTTTGAAATTTTAAACCACTATTTCAATTTAAATTGAAGGATGACGACGTAGATACAACAGTCGATGAAGAGTCGATGGCAGCCTCTGAGTTTGATATCAGTGGGATGGAACAAGTTGCTCCACTGCCAGAATCGGAGAATGCAGAAGATACTGACATTATTGTCTCAAAATTGCAAGACTTGGAAGAGAGAGCTTCTAAATTATCGGAACCTATAAATCAATTAGCTGAACAACTCAAGAAAATAACAGAGGACCCTAAAATTGCTGTTGTTGGTATGGAAACACAAGCAGAATTTCAAGAAAAATCTATTGAACCTGAAGGTATGTTGATACATCTGCACTGTTAAGTTAACTGCATCGATGTCCTTAACTTTTCTTTCACTGTCATAAATCAGCAAATGAAGTTTCAAATATTGTCCTGGAAACATCTTTACCATCTGATGGACAACTTTTGGTAGCGGAGTCGCAGTTGTTAACGCATACATCGACTGATCATATTGAAGGCTGGTCTGACTATGATGAACAACCGGTTGTAGTCACTGGAAAAATGACCATATCTCTATTAGGCAAGGAAGCTAGTGTTCACTCCACTGAAAGTAAAACTAGTCGAAGACCAGGTGCACCGTATAAGTTACCTGGTCACGAGGTTGAAAAAACTGCAGAAACTGACAAAACCAAACAACAAATTGAAGAGTTAGCTAATGTAAGATATAATTTTAAAATATGCATGATTCACAAAAATCATTTCTTAAAAACACATTAGCGTAAGAGTTATTTAGTGGTTTTCCTGGTGCAACATACGTTACACTTGTCTCCTCTTTTTTTTTAGGCTCTTATCGAAGATATCCTTCATAATCAAATTCCAAAGGTGTTTGAGAAGACTGCCAAAAGTAAAGGATCTACTCCAGATATCAACTCGTATGAAATTATTGGTACACCTTGTGAACCAAAGAAAGGAGCAAGTTCATCTCATCGTACAAACTTTAAAAAACAGGGAAGTCAAGAGAGTCTCAATTCTCAAGGATCAAGTTTTGAATATGTGTCTGCTTGTCAAGATGAGCCTACAACTCCCAGAGCTGAGGACAGGTTCAGATTGAGCTTGGGCCCAGCTTCTGATCAAGGAAGTTGTGGTAATGGAGGATTCGAAATGATTAAAAATGGTGGAAATCACTTTCCTCAAGTCAACTCGACACATCAAAATGATATTAATCTTACTAGTCCTGAAAACTTCGAATATGTATCTGTTGGAAGTCCGTCTTCTGGCTTTTTATCTCCTGAATATGAGAACAGTTTCGAGAAAGTTAATGTAACAGGTGACATGGAGTTTCCTAATAAGTCAATCCACGAAAAAGAGGAAGAGCAGAAAGTACCTCTTGACCAAATGCAACAACTCTGTGATTTAAGTTTCATTTCAACGCCTGAAGAAAAATATGGAAATGGAATAGAGACCCCATTGTTGGTTGGCGATGTTCAAGAGTCGTCCAACATTGAAATGGGAACTGAACATGGCGTGGAACTAACTACTGAATCACCAGTAGAGGAATGCATCGCGGAAGATATTCAAATCGTGAGTCAAACGTCCATTGAAACATCTAAACATGAATACTTTCCCGAAACACTTTCTTCTAGTCATGAACACAGTGAATTAACCAGTGACTTGACATCGTCAACATTTCCTCAAGAGGATCATCATCATCATCATCATCACCTCCTGTCAGGCGAGGACGTCTTGGAATCTACAACTGAAACTACATCAGTGCACCAACAACCTAGTATTATTAACGATGCTAACACATCACCTGCTCATAGTTTGCAGTTGGATGAAAGTCAACACCACAGTGGAGTGGTCGAAGGTGTAGACGAAATGGAAAGGCCAGATGTAGATAACGTACCGACAGGAGATAAACATGCAGTTTCTCTACAGCTATGTGAAGATGCAACTGGAAATGACATTCAATAAGTTATTATAACTTTTTTATTAAATGAAAAAGTATCATTACCCAATGGAGACATGATGCTGAAGTGTATATGTTTTACTGTTTTAATTTTGCTTCTTTAATTTCTTATATTGTTATGGACTGGGTGACTGAAGGAATATAAACTTGGAACACTTGTCCGGTCAATTTCACCGGATTTCAGTGACATTTGGTGATCATCGTTATTTCTGTTACTTGTGTTTCCAGAGCACTGATAAGAGAGCAGTATTTTTAATATGTTGACGGTCTCGGCACCATGAAAAACGTGTTATCGACAAGTACACAGCAATTAGTGATCTGAATGGTTTTGTTAATTATTTGCTTTTTTGTTGCTTTTCTTTCCACTTCTTAATTTATGTGATTAACATTGGCAATATTTATGAGACATCTTAACACAACGTTTATATTTAAAAATGCCCTCCGTCCCTTCCCTTCCAAAATATCTTGTTGATGAAAGCACTGTATTTAAATTGATTGATAAACCTCAATTAAAATTTATTATGTTATGTAAACAAATCACAGAGGGTTTCCCGTAATAGTTAATATTGTAACATAGGTGTACTGATGCTGTTTTATTTTAGTATATTCTAACTGTTGTATACTGTATTCATGAAGTATACAGAACATACCATGCGAGTTGCTTGGGAAAAACTTATTAGGTCATTACAGACTGTAATATCAGCCATATTAAACAAAACTGTATAAAGTAGTAGTAATATAACTCACATTGTAAAATAATTTCTAATTATCTGTCAATTAAATTGACTGCTTCTGAGATTAAATTAATCTAGAATTGTGTAGAGGCTTTATATAAATTATACTAATGCAGACGTGAATTATGTACATTGTGAACATTGCTCACATCTACAGTATATGACTGAGGTGAGGCTTATCTGGGCCTAATAAAGTTGAACTATAAAATTGCTCAGATGATCAATAGTCCACTAGGTTAACAATTACAGTAATAGGGTTAAAGGGCTATAATTTCAGAGCACGGAATACAACACGGTGCACACCACCGCTGTCAAATAATATACGCGGTGCTTCTTAAACAAGGAGTCTATAGTGTATTATATAGTGTATTAGACTCCTTGTTATTGCTGGGTGCTACCCAGTGAGGATTTTCAGAAGGACAGTGGCCATAAGCTTCTTATGATGGAATTACAAATGGAGGGGACAGTTAGACAACATACCTGGAAGGGAGAATCAGTTGTTAGGTGGTGGAAGTTGCACACCAAGGCAGTGGAATTCCAGCAGGAGGTTCTCAGCCAGGTTGACTGGGACTGGGATGGGTCAGCCAATGCCATGTGGGACAGGGTTGCTAGGAAGATTAGGCAGTGTGGAGAGGCACTGTTAGGTAGGGGCAGAATAGGAGGAAGTTATCAGGTTAGGCAGACATGGTGGTGGAATGAGGAGGTGGAAGCTGCCATCAAACTAAAGAAGGTAGCTTTCCGTAGGTGGAGGGAAATAGGGGATCAGGGTTCAAAGATGAACTATGTTCAGGCAAAGAAAAATTCCAGGAGGACCATTGCCCTGGCCAAGTACCAGAAGTATGAGGCCTTATATGAAAAATTGGGGACAAGGGAAGGGGAGAATGCAGTTTTTAGACTGGCTAAGACCCAGGATAGAATGAGTAAGGATGTTACCAGGGCTATAACGGTCAAGGATACCAATGGTAGGGTCCTGTTCCAGCCAGCAGAGGTAATCAAAAGGTGGGAGGAATACTACCATGGCCTCTTAAATGCAGCCACCTGTGCTACAGCCACAGAAGGCAACCCAATCACTCCTCAGGCAGTGGATAGGGTGAGTGAGGCTGAAATCGTCAGAGCCCTTCAAAAAATGAAAGGTCACAAAGCAGTTGGTCCAGATAAGATCCCTATGGATGTTTCGCATACCTTGGGGGCCACAGGAATTACATGGCTAGGGAAGCTATTTAATAAGTTAGCAAATGGGGATAGGATGCCATCTGCATGGAGAGAGCGTTGGATAGTTCCATTGTTCAAGGGCAAAGGCGATGCACAGGACTGTGGAAACTATAGAGGCATAAAGCTAATGAGCAATTCTATGAAGCTGTGGGAGTGTGTCATAGAATGTCGCCTCAGAGACCAAACAAGTGTCCGGGGAAACCAATTTGGGTTTATGCCTGGTAGGTCCACCATGGAACCAATCTTTATTCTACGACAGGTGATAGAGAAGCATAGAGCAGTATGCAGTGTGCATAGAGCAGTATGCAGTATTTGTTGACTTGGAGAAGGCCCATGATAGTGTCCCTAGACAGGTACTGTGGAGCACTTTAAGAAAGAAAGGGGTAGATGAGGGCCATATTAGGATAGTGCAGGATATGTATGAGGGTTCCATTGCTAGGGTTAGGACAGCATGGGGAAACACTCCTGGTTTCAATGTGCAGGTGGGTGTGCATCAAGGGTCGGCACTTAGTCCATATCTCTCCACTCTAGTAATGGATGAGCTGCTGACGGGAGTGGGAGAATGGGCGCCTCAGTGCCTGGTGTTTGCCGATGACATAGGGAGGGTGGAGGAGTCCAAAGAGGATGCACAAAAAGGCCTACAAGACCTTAAGACAGCAGTGGAAAGAGGGGTCCTTAAGGTGAACATGAAGAAGACTGAGTACCTAGCTTTCAATTTTAGTGACCAGGGGCAAGGGGGAGAGATTCGTTGTGGGTGAGAGGGGATTCCAGGAGTGCAAGAATTTCGTTATTTAGGATCAGTCTTCCAGAGCAATGGGGAAATAGATTCTGATGTGACCCATAGAATTAAAGCAGGATGGCTGAAGTGGAGGCAGGCAAGTAGGGTCCTGTGCGACCGCCGGGTCCCAGTAAAGTTGAAGGGTAAGGTATACAGAACCGTCGTTAGGCCCGCTATGCTATATGGCTCAGAGTGCTAGGCAGTTAGGAAGAACCATGAAAAGCAAATGCAAGTGGCTGAGATGCGAATGCTACGCTACATGAGTGGGGTGTCAAGATCTGACAGAATTAGAAACGATTACATTAGAGGTAGCTTGGGGGTGGGAGATATTGCAGAGAAGATGAGAGAGAGTAGGTTGAGGTGGTATGGGCATGTGATGAGGAGGTGAGAGGAGGAGCTTACTAGGTCCATTGTGGGACTGCAGGTAATTGGAGGCACCAGGGGTAGGGGAAGACCAAAACGGACGTGGGAGCAGGTGATGCAGAGGGACATGGAGGTGTGTGGGGTGGGGCGGGACTTGGTTGGGGATAGGCGGGAGTGGAGGATTAGAACCCACAGACCCGACCCTGCCTCAGGCGGGAGAAGGGTGAGATGATGATGATGATGATGAGACTCCTTGTTCTTAAACTTTTCAATTGCTGAAAAATTTTCAGCAACTCACGACACAAGAATGTTCTAAAACGAGCAAAAGCGCTTCAACAGACAGCCATCGTAGTAACCCGCTCAAAACACAGAATGCATGTTGTACAGTTTACTGCTGTGTAAATTAAATGACGCATTTGTGTTTTTATTTATGATTTACTTATTACCATGTATAAACATCAGTTTTAAAATGCAAAGATCTATTTGCAAGTTTATGTTATTCTAAGGTTTGGCGGCTGAGAATTTACAACTAATTCTAAAACGACTATCGGAATATGTAAGTACTACAAACTTGTTTTCATCACTGCAGATGTTCCAAAACTCACTTCGGTTAGATGACTGATAAAGTTTGTTTTCAGATTACTAGGAATATTAAATATAATGGCTCTAACCGCGAAGGACATCGCGGGAATTTTTGCGTATGTCTTTTTCAATGCAGTATTTCTTACCCTATTAAAATCTAGAGATGCAAAGCTTGTTTTGCACCTTATCCCAGAAAAGTTCCATTTTTGCATACTGTATGTGAAAACTCGTTAATTAACCGCAATGTTATGCTATATCGACTTTCAGGTTACTCAGTGAAGAAACTACTGATAACGTAACTCTTGAGAATATTGCTATTTCTTTTCACCATGCGGTCAACAAACAAGACATTTTCAAATTAGGTTGTGCTCTGGTATGAGTCGTATAACTAAGTGTACTATCGTACAACATTATGCCTGATTCTAATTCAAATCAATTCATTTTTACGTCGTTTTTAGGTGTTACTGTTACAACAGCCAGACTTGCTTTCCAATCCAAAACAGCGATTGATAGTTATATTTCTTTTACATGAGATGTATCGTACTGAGCCATTATCCATCAATCCGTTTGCTCCAGTGTTTATTCATTTGTTGGTAAGTGGTTTATTCTTATTATAATCTGCGCAGTATTATATAGTCTCCCTTGTATTTATATCTCTTTTGAGCATTCTGCGGATGAAAATTCAAAAGTTGGCGCTAAAATAAAGGAATATGCAGGTCAGTTACCCAAAATCACCAATCCTGAAAAAGAATTATTATCACATCTCATTAGTGGTACGGCGAAAGATGTAAGTATCTTCATTTGTTCACCTTTTACGAATTACGAGTTATGTTTACTGTCATGGATTTTGCAATTAGCTTTTAAAGAAAACACCTCGTCAAGTAATCTCTATGGAGATTCCAAATCCACAGGTTAAGTAAAAATAGTTTTACCATGCCGCATTTTCAAAGAAATTTAACGATACTAAATAGAAAATGGTTATTTTATTAGTAGGCATTTGATGTGAGTGGTCTTCAAATAGCGCTGGCTGAACATCAATCTGAGATGCCACATACTAGTAAAACTGGCATACCAGTTGTTCTCCCAGATCCAGATGGCAAGCAACTCAACATGGGGTTGGTGTTTATAATTGTTGAACTACTGTTCACCCTTTAAGAAATTTATTTAAACGTACTTTATTTTCCAAATTCACTTTTAAGGCTTCACACAGATGTGAACATTGCTCGTAAAACAGCGGAAACTTTGTTAACTGGCACAAGTTCAGTGTTAGAGCAATGTTATCGACCTGAAGTAATACGTTTAGCACCACCATTACACGTGTGTGAAGACGAAGTATGCATTTTAGCCAAATTCAGGTTGAATTTTAAAACGATTCTGGAAGAATAATATTATTATTTCTTATTACATAGCTGGCTTGGCTGAATTTTACTGATCCTATAGAGCATCAAGTAACTTGGGATACATCGATGTGTATTAGCAATTCAGCTGGTATGGAAGCAAAACGGTTGATGGCAAGAGCATTTAAAGGTGCCTTGACACCAAGTCAACAACAGCAACTATTAAATGAGTTGAATAAAGACATGAAACTTGTCTATCACATCGGACTCACGCCTGCCAAAGTAGTTATTGAAATTTATTATTAAAAAAAGTGAGCATTTGTCACTAATTTTATGATTTAACAGCTTCCAGATCTTGTCGAAAATAACCCACTAATTGCAATTGAAGTGCTGCTAAAATTAATGCAGTCAAGTCAAATAACTGAGTATGTATATATCTGCCAAATGTTAAAAATAATTTAAATGTCTCATCACTTCATTTTTGTTTCAGATATTTTTCAGTACTGGTTAATATGGAAATGTCCCTACATTCAATGGAAGTAGTTAATAGATTGACCACGGTAAGTAAGGAAGTCCAGTTTGGGTAAAGAAAAGAAATGTTATTTTGCATAAACACCGAGTATTTGTTGCAGGCAGTCGATTTGCCAACGGAATTCGTTCACTTGTATATTTCAAACTGCATTTCAACGTGTGAAACGATTAAAGATCGATACATGCAGAACCGTTTGGTCAGACTAGTCTGTGTCTTTCTGCAGTCCTTAATCCGGAATAAGATCATAAACGTTCAGGTACGTCCGAGTCCCTTAACCTTTTAATTTATTTATTTCAAATACTGCATTACTATCATTTTCTTTCTTAGGAATTATTTATAGAAGTTCAAGCATTTTGCATTGAATTTAGTCGTATCCGGGAAGCAGCCGCTTTATTTCGCCTTTTGAAACAACTTGACAGTGGTGAACAACCAAATCCAAGTGGAACACCAACTCAAATTCCAGGTACATCAGATAATTGATTTATAATCAAAAACAGGATTTTTTTTAAATTGGCCATAAAGTTGTGGTCTTAGGCTATTTCGAAATATTCTTTTATACAAGTTTTGTCAATTCACAAAAGACTAGTCTATAATCATCATTATCCCAGGTCAGAGTGAAACATACAAAGAAATTTCTTGTTTTTTTTTAATACAAAGTATTTCAAGATAAGTTAATTTACAAGATAAAAAAAAATAAAACTGCACATTTTTACGTTTTCTTTAACAAAAAAGGGAAAGTACAGTAACCATCAGAAACTTAAAGTATTTAATGACGAATGCTTTAAAGATGAATCAATTCAGAAGGGGATTTGGGGTTTACTTTTTTTTTCTTTACTGTTTTCGATGGCTAAAAATTAATGCTCATTCTAAGTCTTGCAAATTAATGGTGGTTCCCGTGAATTCCACTACAGCAGACGAGGAACTACCAAAATCCGCACCCTGTCCTGCAGGATCCGAAACAGACGATTCTGTTAACAGCGAAATTGGAACTGCTAATTCATTGGCCATGGATGTTAAAAGACCGTCTTCCTGATACAAGTCTCCATGTGGTGGAGGCGGATCATCCTAAACAAAGATTCGGATTAGGTTGAACCACTTTTTTTTCCTTTTCCCCCATTTTGATAAATATATGTACTAACGTAAGTCAACACTTACAGATAATAACTGATTGTGTATGAAATGTACTCTACTGTTTGTTGAGTCATGAAAGCTCATAGCTGTTGATGTTAAAATGACATCGTTGGACGTTAGAGGAGCAGTTGTTGTTCGTGCCACCAAAGATGCCGGTTTTCCTTCCTCACTTAATGGCAGATGTTCTTGTTCTATGTTTACATCTAGGTTGTGTTTTGCTTGTTGAAGCTGTTTTCGTTTACGTACTCTGTCTATAAACAAATGATTGCTACAGTAATCCGTGCGTGCTGATCCACTGTTATTTTCCAGCAAAACAGACGACGTATTTAATGCTTCCATTTCTGCAAACAAAATACAAAGGCCGTTGAGTGGCATTTAAAACTTATTAGTATTTTTACAAAGTGTCCTTGTAGAGATGCTTACCCATCTGAGAAGCTGGAACTACAATGTCTGATGCAATAGGATGTGAACTAGGAAGTGCTGAAGTGTCACTCAAAGGTATCTCGTTAGTGACCATAGTTGGCACATCTCTGAAATGAGCTAGTATGCCGTTTGGCGTACTGATCACGGGGGTAGTCGATAAACTAGTCTGATCCACTACTGTGACACCTTGCAACGATAAAGTTAACACCTGACAAGTTTATCTCATGCGCACATGCAGGTACATCTGCTTAAATGATACTTGCCTTGTGGAAGAAACTCTTGTACTCCAACCAATGTTTTTCCAGTAGAACTCAAAATTCTGATTTCATTCTGAACTGTTTATCATAATGGTAGAAAGACAAAACATTAGATCCTACATCTTAATTCATCACAAGCTATTGTCTGTACATCTTAAAACTTGCAGCTTTTTTTTACTGCAAGCAGTCATATATGCACATTATTTTTATAGCATTGATTCATTCAAACAGATTATCACAATAATTGTTTGTTTTCTTTAGAAATCCATGCATAAAGTAACAGCTACAGCAGCACTTCATAGGGGATCTAATGACCTTTGTAGTTAAAGGGCCCTAAAACACCAACAACAACAACAAAAAAAAAACACTTCATAGATACAGACCTGTTAAAGGAGTGGAATTTTGCTGAGAAATGACTTGATCGAAATTTTCAACGTCGGTTATGTCATGCAATTCATCGTTCGACAACAGAGCTACATAATCGAGTTGTCCTGCATCAGCTAAATTTAAGAAAATTATCGTCAATGTATCACCTTAAAACAAAACACAATTTCCAAAAATGTTAAAAATTGCATACCTAAAACGGGTGTGTGATATCTCAACATATGAATTCTTAAGCTTGATTTGCAGTTATATTTTTTGTCACAATTTTCAATCGGACATGGATACGTCACCTTTTCTGCACTACCACTATGCTTTTTCAAATGAACGTATAAACTACTTTTGGCGGTAAATTTAGCATCACAGCCTGAAAATCAAGTGACAAGTGATAGTACTATGTTTAGTGATTGTCAAATATAATTCAACAGGAATGAGAAACAAGACCTTACTTTCATAGGGGCATTTGAAAGGTTTATCACCAGAGTGGGTCACTAAGTGCCCTTGAAGATGTTCTAAGCGCATGAACGACTTTCCACATCCTGGTTCCTTGCAAGTATATTGTCGCTCACCAGTATGCTTCCTCATGTGCCTTTTTAGTTTGCTTGCACTAGAAAATGCCCAAGTACAACCCTAAACAAAAACAAAAATAATTGGCATACATAAACTTTATCATTTTAAAACACCAACGTGACACGTGATAATTTTCAACTTACTTCATAATTACAAATATAAGGCCTTTCGCCTGTATGTTTCCACATATGAACCTTAAATCTGGACATTTTATCAAATATTTTATTGCACCCTTCAAAAGTACACTGGAAATTTGTTTTCTGATGAACTCTCAAATGAGATGCCATTGAATTGGCAGTGTAATACATCTTCGCACAAGCCTCTATTGGACATCTGTAAGTAGCAAAATATATTTTTTTTATAATTCTGGTGACCATTAACAAAGTTGAAATGAAATTATGAAAATGGTATTTGGATGACTTTACTTGTAGGGTGCATCAACTTCATTATGCTCTTTCATGTGAAGTTCCATCTTTCTTCTTGTTGGAAACTTAGCACTGCAAGTTTCAATTGGACAAGCAATGGAGTGAGGTTGGGCATGAAGCTTTTTATGAGAATTTAAATTATAAATTGTTGTAAAACGACGATTACACCCTTCCACATCACACTGAAAGTAATCAAAAGTGAAAAAGGAAATTATCAAAATGGTTGATCAAGGCAGATTGCTGGTATAGCAACATCAAACTTACTGTAAATTCTTTCAACCCACAATGAGTTTCTAAATGACGTTTCAGTTTGTAAACCGTTGTAAAAGCCCAGTCACATCCCTCTATTTCACACTAAACAAAAGGAAATTTCATCAAGTGAGACAGTAGATCTCAATATTTGAAATGTAAGATGCACAACAACTCACTTTATATGGTCGGACACCGGAATGCATCATCATATGGACCTTCAATTTACACTGTTTTGTGTAAGCCTTACCACACTGAGGTTCAGGACAAGTCCACACTTTTTTACAACGTCCAGTGTGAGTACATATGGCACCCGCTGTTACTTTCTAAAAATGAAATTCTGTTAAATTCAGACTGTGTCTACAGGGACATTTCTGTTGCAGAAGTCAATAAGAAACATGCCTCCTCTTGCAAACACGTAATTGAAGTCAATTTATCATCACAAACAGATGGAACATCGGTCTCTATAAACGCTATAACAGAAATTATCATTGTTAATGACCTTTATCTACAAAGTAATATGTGCTCAACGCTTCAACAATAGAAAATTTGAAAACTGACCATTCAATTCTGGACGTTCTTCTTGCGTGGTCTGATCAATGGTTCTCACCTCATCTTGTGACTCTGTCAAAACAGTTACGCAGCCTTTTTGATCCACCAAATCCGCCAAAGTTATTGGTTGGAGAGTGGCTGCTGCCTGCATTAGATTTGTGGTATTGATTTTGAAAGCCTTCTGTCCTAATTTTGTATTGATTACAATGTTAGTCGTGTTTGTTTCATTATCGGTGGAAATTGAGATGGTCGCTAGAGTAGATGACCCAGGGTTCGCCGAAGAGCAGCCAGCAACTTCTGTAATTACTTCGCCACGTTTTTCGTCCTCTTTGATATCGATGGGTTCTGCTGGAGCTGAAAGTTCGAACCCATCGTTGTCCGTTTCACAGTCCACTTGCCTTTCTACGGTCTCAAACTCACGAGGCCCAACAGACTCTTCAAATTCTATGCCTAACTCCGGCATTCGCTCCAACTCTTGTGGCGTCATTAACATAATGTCCGTATTACAGAAGTCCATCATAGTGGTCGTCGTCGCCGCTTTAGGTTCAATATCTGATTGGGTTTCGATATTTGCTGGTTGGAATGATGATGCTAAAGTTGTTACACTGGTTATTTGTGGGGGAAAAGTAGAATCTGTTTCATCCGCAAATGATCCTATCACAGTCATTTGTGGAACGACAGAATTATCATAACTGGTGGTCAATATTTCATTTTCCTGCCCTTTTTCCAAATTCACTTTTAGTCTTTGGTTGCTAACATCATCCTTGGTGTTGTGGGAAGCTACCTGACTAACGCTTGACTGATTCGCAATAGTATCCGTCACGTTCTCTGAATCCAACTTAAATTCGTAGTCTTCTGAGGTTTTCATATCTCCGTCGAATTCAATGCTAGACATGCTGTCGCTTCGATGCTTTAACCATTCATCAACTTTTTGTACCACAACATCAACACTACTTGAATCATATCTGTCGATATTGAATGCTGAATTTTGACCACCAACATTTTGTGTCTCGATTTCTAATCTAACACGATGACTACCATCATTTGTACTCAGTGATTGTTTCTTAGCGGCTTTCACGCCATTTGTAAGCTGGCGTGAGGAAAGCTTTTCCTTCAAGTGTGTAGCGCCATCTTGAATGTGAACTACAACATCCTCTTGGATTTCCACCTGACACGTGCCATTATGCTCAATGGCTGATTCTTTACCGCACATTTCATTCTTGACAGCCACTGAAGTCGAAATATCTTGGTCCCCCCGTCGTGTTGTCCGTGCGCCGCCATGTTGAGGATCATTCTGGTCCCCTTGGCGAGACATTTGAGTCCCCCGTTGAAATTACATGCGGGGTCCTTAACAATGCCAGTGAGGAAGCCGCACCTTCAACAGTAGTGGTACGGAAGCCTGATGAGACCGCCCGCTTGTTAACGTGTCATAACTTATTAGCTGCCAAGTTATGTTGCTGGACAAATTTTCACATTAATTCGTGTTTATTGATCTAGTCATTGAATTACGATCGTTTGCACTCACTTCCTATGTTTGCCATCCGTTTTTATCGAGGCGTCGATTCTGTGTGTTTACTAACTATACGAGACGTAATTTTCAGCTTACCATGGTAGCAGCTCAATTGGTAATCTGCTTGACCTGACCGCGTATGTGGGTTCGAATCCCCTCGTTCTCTCGCTATACTCTTGCTGTATAGTAATGTATTTGTAAGGGAAAAGCTAGATACTTTTAAATAACTGGGTTTAAATTCTCTTACTGTTCGAATGTAAATCAAATGTCACCAATATTATTTAATGACCAAGATTTCGTTTATTAGGCTTAAGTGAATATGATAGCAGGTTATAAGAGTGCGTGGGGTGCACAATGATCTGATAGGAGTAAGAACTCTTATATTCAACCCTGTCTTTGACGGAATAACGATTTAATAATGAATTGGGATTCCACTTAATGAGTTTATCGAGTTTTCAAGCAGACGTAGCAAGCATTGATCGGCAGGCGCGCCTGCTTCTTGCGTCGAAGTAGGGAGCGGGGCAAATTGCGTCGGCACACCAGTTCTCGTCTGATCACTGCAGTTCAGCAACGCAACCTCAGTTAGTACTGAAATGGGTGGCCGCTTGGGAAAACTGGGTACTGCTAATACCCAAAATCGTCGCATTAGTGTAATGTCTGTGCAGTCTCTGCATTAGGACTATGCAGTGGACGGGGCTCTAATGACTTCATAATTGACGGGACCTAAAACACCAACAAACGAAATGCGTCAAAGTATGCAAATTCTCCCCTGGACAAGATGGATTATTATATCTACGATAAAGGAATAAATTAAAGTTCATTTTCTCGGAATAAAACCATGATACCAGGTGTAGCAATATTTATCTGTCGGCCTATGAACCCTAAACACATGACGATTAGTCTACCATTACGACACCTAGTGCCGCCATTAAAATCTTACTGCCCTGTCCTAACCTGTGAATAAAGAATGACTAAATGGTGAGTAACCTAAAGAAGTGCCAGTTTCAAAATAACAAATGTTATGGTTTGAATTGAATTGTAATAATCGATATGAGTTCTACTACTCATGGCGTTCTTGACTCGTTTTATGAAGATTTAACGACGTTGCAATGTAAAGTAAGAAGTCTACTTACTAGAAGTGGTAAGCAAATGAACAGTTGGTTTCTAGGTAGATTTCTATTGATACAAAGATGCTCATAACCTTATAAAACAATTAAACATGAATGGCACTTATGTTACTTTAAGCATTTGTTGGAATGACCTATATAATTTATCTTTGCCAATGATATATTTTAACTTAATACTTTTTATACAGAAATCTCGTGTAACATCTTGATAGAAAGTTATGAAAAATTGCGCTCCAGTCATACACTTGACGAGGCCGTTTCATCTTTCAAAAATTACCAAAAGGTAGTCAAACTATATAATCACTTCACAATGCAATTGAGAAAGTACTCGAAAAATTACACAAATAATTGCATTTCTTTTTGTCAACTGCAAGGTTGTTTTAGATTTAACATTCTGCAAGGAAAATATATTGGTTGATGAGGAGTTTAGGAGCCATGATGCCGTTGCAGATGTTAATGAACTAATCAGTAAGAATATATCATTATATAATTCGATTTATGTACAATGAAGTTCTTTAGCACTCGTTTGTTGGGGAGCAGACATTCTCAATGTCTCCAATAAGTGGAGGAATTGACTCAGTAGTTGCCTGGTGTATTCACTGGCATTTTATAAAGAATATTTGTGTATCTGATGTAAACGTTCACTTTAAAACATCCCTTGTTAACGTATCTCTGAGAAAGCCCCAATGAAACGTGCACTATCGGACTGCTACTGTGTTACGTATAATTGTATCTCATATCTGGATCTGTTTAGGTATTTTGACAAGTATTGAAACGTTATGTCAGTATTTCGGATCGCGGGTATAGACCATTGAATATTAGTTTAATTACCCTGTTCTTCCAAGGAATTAATTGCTGTTTCACATTATTGCTTGTTTAAAAGAAATCGGACGTGTTAAGCAAAGAAATGACAAAATGTTTACTATGGAGAAAAGGCGCTTTGTTGTACATGTATTGTGCCACCATTTATGATGATTCACTGAGGAAATCTGTTGTTCAAGAGTCTTACTTTCCAAAGGTTAGTATATCAAGGAATTTCTGATAGTGTCATTTTCTTACGTTGATGTTGTGTACAACAGTTTCTAATGATAGTTCCTCGTGGATGGAGTTACGTACCTGAAACTGATGCTGGAGGTCTTTGGTCCCTCATGTCTGCCAGAAGGTGATATAGCGTGCAATAATGAAGTTATAATTACTCTACTTACTAACGGTATACTCATAAGTCACTTGGTAGTCATGGCTAATATTGGGATACATGAGCTAGTATAATGTACGTATGTTGCTTGGATGTATTTCATTATGAGCGTCGAAGGCCATTAGCGCCCTTTGTTTCCCTACTACCTGCAAGAAACCCCCTTGGTATATTATGGAACTCAACAGTCAAGCATTCGTGTCGCATTCCTTGCAATAGATATACTGGCTCTGCATTATAACTAACATTACTTAACGTCACAAAGCATCAATGTTTGCAGAATGGATGTTATTGATTTAAAACACGGTGGTAGAGCGTGGTGACGTGGTTAGTGGCCAAGCAACTCCACCAAGGGCTGACTCAGATCGGTTGTAATCTAGTCCTGAAAATGAATATTTGTACTTCATGACTGTTATATCACTGAAATGAAATTGACTTGAAGTCCACTGTCTGTTAGCAAATTTAGGAAATGTTTCAAAGTGTACTGAAACGAATGTAAACTGAACTCTTTATTATCTCTAATGGAGAATTACATAAAATGCACTTATGGACGTACATTATGTGCTCATGTGTCCCTAGTCTACGTCAGCAATATGTAAATATTTTTTCTTGTAGGTGTACGTGACAGTACTGACATGTTGGCATTTATGTATGCTGGGGAAATGTGTTACTGGTATACTACCATTTCGAGAAGTGAAATGGCAGTGGAGTTGGACGTATTTCCAGCTAAACAAATGGCGGTGGAGTTTCTTCAAAAATATGTGCAGCTTTCCAAAGAACCCTGTTTCCAACAAAGTTGGTCTTGTGATAGAGCAAACTCATTACTGAATGAACTTTTAACAAATGACTCTACGTGACTGTTGGAAAAAAATATCGCCAGTTTTCGAATATGTATGACATGATTCATGGAGTTTGAATCCTTTATTGTACAATTCATGCTAGCATCCATTTGCTTTTCAGGAAAGGTATCTGCTTCTCCCTATAGTCTACTAGCTTATGGGGATCAACAGCCCATATTTGGACGACCTGGGACTTCCCACAAATTGCCCATAAAGAAGCATTTTGTCCTTTGGATAGTGTATAGGGGAGAGACAAATCGTTTTCGTGATAAACTGGAATACTTTGGTTATTTGTTGGAGTGTTCAGCTCGATATAATTAAAGGTAACACAGAGTTAGCGCCAAAACGTATTTGTAATTGGCCCTACACCATTTATCCATGCGAGATTTGCTAAAAAAAAAATTTTAAATGTATTTCAATAAAGCGATGAATACAATAAGTGAGTATGAACTTCTGTGCAAGTTGTGACGATTCCATAAATATATCAACTTTTGAAGTCAGTAATATTTTATGCACAGTAGACCGACGATAAATAAGCCTAGGGGTTGCAGCTTTGGCCGGCAACCGGCTGCAGAAGAATCTATGACCAATATCGCCCTATGTCCATTCAGACGGACAAGATGAGTACCCGACCCTGCCTTAGGCGGGAAAAGGGTTAGGAGTTGCTTTTTGAAGTCACTAATAATAATTCAAATGTTGAGGCCGAGATGGAAAAAAATTAAAAACAAATATATTTCTAAATTATGTATTTGATTAAACTAATCGATACAGCAGACGGGAAGTTGAATCTATCTTGTCAATTAGATACTGTATAGCGCTTTGTCTAATGGATGTTTCACTTTTCCGTTTTTCATGTCTCCCGATCTTAATACTAGCAGACGGTTTATGTTGTCATGGAGAGGTTCGTTTGTTATTATTTATAAAATGTATAAATGTTGCCGTTGCACATTTGCTGTTTTAGCTTAATGAATTGATATTATAATAATTTGGGGACCATAATTTGGTTTTGAAGAAGAACTGTCTCCGTAATTAGAATACTATAATGTATGGAAATGAGCAGATGGTAAGATGTCATCAAATTGTTACTTGTCATGAGTTAAGGTCTAATTATAGTTGTGTTTAATAGTCGAGGCCGAAAAGAGAAGGTAGACTGCCTAGTGATGGAGGTGGGAGACAGTTAGCCTCAGGTGATACTCGGTCCATTCGATCAACATCCACAATTTCATCGAAGTCTAAGAAAGGTAGTCGTCATATTAATTCTGATTGATTACTTTGCTGTATCCATTATGATCAACGTACGTATGCTAACCTTATCACCGCATACAAATTTCAGCATGGATATGTCATCATATAAGAAATTTAAATCTGTGTATAATATTTAATTATTGAATTTGAGGCTGTCTACGTATAGTCGGTGGTTACTTTACGAAGGTTTTACTCGTGTGTTATTTCCAGTGCCGGAACTACCACTTCTGGAGCGTAGAAATTGGTTTATTCATTTGCATTTCTTGCGCAAAGAGTATGATATCTGCAAAAATTTGATAGACATACAGCTTAAAGAAACTCAAGGCATGTGTGAATATGCATTATATATTCAGGGTACGTTATTCATCTTATAAATCAGCTGTTGAGCGGCATCAGGTACTGTTTAAATTTAAGTCATCCAATGTGTTTCAGGTCTGATTAACCGACAAGAAGGGAAGCTGCAGGACTCGCTAAATTTGTTTCAGACATGCGCACGATTAAACACTAACAGCATAACAAATGTAAAACAAGTAGCGAGATCATTGTAGGTAGATATAAAGTTTGACATTACTATGGCAGAAAGTGTCGTGTGTAGTTAATTCCTTTCAGGCTTCTTTTAGGAAAACATAAATCTTCGTCCGAAATATATGAAGAAGCATCTGTTATTAAAGCTAAAGATTGGGTTCGAATTTCATATGCACTTTTAATTTGTTGAAAAATTCACATGACGTTAACTGTTTGGAAATTTACTCTATGTAATCAAATAGGATATTTGGCAGAATCTTGGAGAGTGTTATCAAAACTTGGAAGAACTTGAGAAGGTATATAAATGTGCACTATGATAAAAGCGTGCTGATTAGCATGTTTTTTGCATTTGACTCATCTGTGTGGTTTTTGATTTCACTTATCTGTAGGCAAAAGAATGCTACAGGCAAGCTCTACAAATTGGTAGAAGAGAAGAAAGCTTTTTAAGTCTAGGAAATGTCTTCATTCAACAAAATGACCAATCTTCAGCTATTGAAGTTTACAGACGAGCTCTGGAGTAATATATGCCATCTAGCATTTACTTTTTGATGTTATTCGGTTATGTCATATTTAAAGAAGTGATTTTACTCCTATTTTGTAGTTATTTTCCAGATAGCCCTAAGTTGCACGTTGCATTAGGAAGAATGTTCTTGGCTTGTGGTAATCAACAGAAAGCTTTTGAACACATTGGAAGTGCGCTGACTTTTGATTCAGCAAATCAAGATGCTTTACTAGCTGCTGGGGCTATAATGCAAAAGAATAACGATTTTGATGTGGCTTTATCCAAATATCGTGTTGTTGCCACATTAGCGCCAGATAGTGCTCCTCTTTGGAACAATGTCGGGATGTGCTTTTTTGGACGGAAGAAATATGTAGCTGTAAGTGGATACAAACTGTTTACAAATCTGGTTGGTGCTGTGAGTGAGATGTTATTTTTAGTGATTTGCCTTTCAGGCCATTAGTTGTCTAAAAAGATCTTTATATCTTGCGCCACTGGAATGGAGAACACTTTACAATTTAGGATTAGTTCATTTGACGATGCAGCAGTACGCTTCTTCATTCCATTTTTTAAGTGCTGCCATAAATTTGCAACCTACAGTTGGACACATTTTTATGCTGCTTGCAAGTAAATTGACGTTTTTTAAAATCAAGATTTCATATTCGTGGAATTTAATGTCGATATTAATTATCATTAATTTGCAGTTTCACTGTCGCATCTGGATGACACCGATAATGCACGATTAGCTTATGAGCAAGCTAGTGAACTAAATAAGTAGATGGAATTTCTTTTTCTTCTTGATTTAGTAGAATTATATATATGTTTTGTAATTTATGTTAATATTATTTCTACAGGACGGATCCTTTGATATGCTTGAATTATGCTATCCTTTTATTTAATCTCAAAGATTATTCGTTATGTTCTCAACAGCTGTCTGCTTATGAATATAGGATGGCTCGTTTTTGTCAAACTGCACTTGATGATGCTGATCAAGAGGTTAAATTTCATAAATGCTGGTTTTCATTATGTTGTTTTTTGTACATCTAATGATTATTCAAATTTTTAGCTCCTTGAAACTGCAAATCGGTTAGGAATGGCATTATCTGCAGTAAAACCAAAAACCTCCTCTGAAGAGCCAACTTCATAAGATTACAATAATAAGATATTTTTGGTTGTTCATATTGATTTGAGATTATATGCAAATGTAATAGATACTTTCAGTTACTTTGAAATACAAATGATATTACACATGTATGCCTCCCACCAGTTCGTGTCGAGTACGAAAGTATGTAATGCTGAGAATTTTTTTGTTAATACCTGTTGTTTGTTGATGTTTTAGGGCCCTTCAACTACAAGCTCATTGGAGCCCCGTCCACAGCATAGTTCTTAGGCAGAGACTGCACAGACACTACACTAATGCGATGATTTTTGGGTATTAGCAGTACCCAGGTTTCCCAAGGGGCCACCCATGTCAGTACTAGCTGGGGTTGCGCTGCTGAACTTCAGTGATCAGACGAGAACTGGTGTGTCCAACGCAATTCGCCGCTCCCTGTTAATACCTGCGGCTGAATAGCTCCGTGATATTTCTTCAGACCTACGGCTTCCTATATGTTATAAGAGATAATTAAAAGAGTTGTGGTGTTAAGGAGGCGTCGTTTCACACAACCACTTTCTAATATTTCGCTTAAGAATACCGAAAATTTTTTTCTGTTCGGAGATCCCAGAATCATGGATACTCGAAATTGTCAAAGGCGGGAAATAGAGTAGTAGTAGAAGTATACTAGGCTTTGAGCGGCAGTGATTCGATTTCGATCAACGATTGTTCTTCAACTGTTCTAGGGTAAACATTAGTGTCAGATAGCAGGAATGTCGCGGATTTTGTGCATGGCAAAACCATCTGCAATACATTATCTTAAGATGAAACACTAGTCGAAAATAAATTCAATTACTGTTTCGTCGTCGGCCTGCATAGCTAAATACAGCACACTTGCTTCTCACATTCAAAGCACATTGGTGGTCTGAAGAGTTGAAAGTTGATGATTCTTTCACTGGGTAGTAAAGTGATGGCTTTGTGGCTGAAAAGGATGTATGTGTCGCCCTACCCTGTCCATTTCTGGTCTTCTCTCTCTCTTTGTCTTTCTATTCTGTTTCTGTCCTCCACTTTACACTTCGGTCTCTTCAAAAATTCCAAATTCGCTGGCGCCTGACCTTGTCATAAGCAGGACAAACGTCTTATCCGCAATATATTAGCGTTTAAAATAGGAACTTAAAACAGAATGAAAGAATTTCAAAGGAATTCGTAGTAGTAAAGCGTGATCATCACTTTGTGATACTTTATTAAAGCAAAGAAATGAATTAATCAGCTCTTACCACTACAATACAATCTGTTTTAACATAACGATGTGGCAGCGCATTGCAACATATTTTTCCTGATAACAAGGTTATTATTTTGATAATTTCAGTCTGCACTATATCGTAATGAAGTTTTACAAACTGAATCCTAAATCACTTTTGTACAATATTTAAACAGAGATCCTACAATGGCATTAAGGCTCGGAGTATATTGTTCAAGGCTCCGTATTTTAAGATGGTTCAAAAGAACTCAGAAGTCTTGAGTTGTCGAGGCACCCTTTCGCTATTAATTTGGCATTCACCTGGTATGCAGGTGATCTCAAGTTCAATTGTTTGTTGGTGTTTTAGGGCCATTCAACTACAAGGTCATTAGAGCCCCGTCCACAGTGTAGTTCTGATACAGAGACTGCACAGACACTACACTAATGCGACGATTTTTGGATACTAACGGTACCCAGTTTTCCCAAGTGGCCACCCATGTCAGTACTAGCAGGGGTTGCGTTGCTTAACTTCAGTGATCAGACGAGAACTGGTGTGTCCAACGCAATTCGCCGCTCCCCCTCAAATTCAAGTCCCCAACAATATAGACAATGGTGATTCTACTCTTTTGACTCCATAAGAAACGGTGTCTATGGTGCTGTGTCTAATATATCAAATACACTAAGAGATGCAATGTGTAGTGCCTGTTATTAGGGTCTACAACTCTCACTTGAAGCCCTAGGCTTGTCGTACTTACGAGGTTATTTCGAATAGATGTTAATGACACTTTTCTTTTGTCTCATTGTCATAAGGAACTGTGCAGCGAGTTGAGAGCAATGCCATCGCAGTGTATGGCAATATATCAAGGATCTTTACACTAGGATTCCTTTGATTTACGAATTTAATTAAATTATTTTCTAGTGACATGCGTAAGTGTGCATGCAAAGCCTCGTTATTAATTTGGCATATTATATCATACGTATACTGAGTACTATAGCGGACTTAAAGAGTTGACGGATAGACAACATATTCATCGGTTAATTAACTGTGAATAGTGCTGAAAGGCTTCTTGGCTATTATGATTCTGCCTAGAGAAAGGATTGGATTGTACTGTGGACGACAGGTCAGAATTTTTCCAGTCACGAAAATTCATATTTGAACCATGTTTCATTTCAAGTTTCATCAATTGCGCTAGTTCAAATGGAAGATCTTCGTTCAGGTTGACATCCGTGAGACCATCATGATTTCGTAGGTCTGCAAGAAGTGATCTTGACGGATGAATATTGGCGAAAATAAGGAATACCATAATGAACACGTATAGTAGTCCAATTACCTATAGTGATATTGATGAAATAAAAAGTATATAATGATCTCTTCCTTATAGGACATACTGCAAAGTAACCAACAGTAACCTGCAGTTAATTACATCTACTTTGACAATTACTGCTGTGCCAATTACAAACATAAAATTTTAAGCTGTCATGCTTTGTCAGCTGTTTTCTTACCACGGCATACAAAAGGGAATCATCTGGTTCCTCAGTCGTATTTTCAACTGCCCCTGCATCTGCACTAGCCTGTTCACGTTTTTCAGTAATTATATGGGGACACGTGTTCAGTGCCGCTTTCATCAGCATCGGTAATACAATCCCATTGTCGAAACGTTCATTGATATCTTGATTATTTCTAAATAACATTCAAAATATAATTATTATAGTACGTTCAAAATGTTTTTTTGTATGGCAAGCAAGATACAAGATACGACTTACGAAATGCCGGAACAATATTTTTCCTGCAATGCTTCTTGAGAGTGTTTCTCTGTTGCCATTCAAAAATATGTTTCTCAATATTATTCAGTATATTTTGAAATATGCTAAAGAGTTTCAATATTCTGATTATCTAAAGAGATATGAAAAGAAAATATGGTTGATTTTTAAAATTCAGCAGAGGTATTTAGAATAGAATATCCACAAATGCGGCTCTTGCAATGCTTCATCGATTTACGTCAGCAGTCAGTCAATAAAATCGAGTTACATGGTGCTGTGAAAGTGCTCATCAAACTTGTCTCAAGGACCTATTTGGTAAATTAAATCGCCAATTTTATCGTTAAATTCATGACGAGGGGTGCAAAATTTAACTATCATTCAATAGGTAACAACATTTAAATGAATATTCATTAAAAAATTTCAAGCTCTTTAGACATAAATCATTATAGAGGACTTGCTGAATTTTTAACAACATTTTAGTGCATACAGTATTTGATGGTCTAATTCTTTGAATTGTTTAGATGAAAATACAGTATTCGTAATACAATGTATTATATTTCACAGTCAATGTAATATGGTGTATATTCTCTCATTAGGTCAGTAATCTCAAGTATACGATGTATTTAGGTCTAACTATGCTATTTTCCTTAATAATAGTTCTCAACGCTAAATGTATATTATGTCATCGTAAAAAACACATAGATCTTTCATTTGTATTTTTCTGGACATTCCAGATTAAAATAGGGCATTTAAAAAAAAGTAATAGCTTGTCATTGATATATTTAAGCGTTGAGAGACCTTACAAAATAATTGCTAGTATTATAGTAACTACTTTTGGCAATCTCATGAAGCAATACGCTCTCCCTCCTAATGAGATAAATACACAATTTGTCACCTGAATGAATTTAATTATAGACATAAGTGGTTTGGCTTGCTATATCTCATAATGCATTTCAGAACGTCATTGTTTTACTGTTGAATTTCAAATCACCCAAGCATTACTTTTTAGGGGGTTAGTATATAAAATATATCTGATATTACTTGTAGTTGACCTATTATACATACAGTGGCATCTTCTGGAGTAGTAATAATGTTTAGTGCAAATGTAAGTGAAATTTTTCACATGTAAACATTATAAAAATATTGACCGAAAACTTTTTTTTTCTACCACATCTTTCTATCCCTGTGTGATTAGTATTTATGTTCTGCATAAATTAAATACCGCATTGGTAAACTGACAATAATTTTTATGGCTTTGAATTGCTAAAGGAAATTATAATATATGCTGTAGTCAGCCGTATATTACATTTTGCTTGTTCCCCATTCATGGGTTGTTTTTTTTCTTCTTAAGTTTTTCTCAGTGATGAAGGTCTTTTTACTTTGCAGCAGCTTACCCTTTATAACATGACAATGATTTTATGCCATCCAGTACTTGACAACCTATTATTATATTTACTTTGATTTGATTATTTATCATAGGAATGAAATTAGCATGTACATAAAATAACTATATGGATTATATTAAGTTATAGAGATTTAAAGTTCAGTTACATAGAGGAGTTGCGGTTAAAATTAAAAAATGTCTTTCGGCAGCATCCTACAACGGCAGTAACATCGAGTATAGTTATGCTTCATTTTCTTTCTTCAAGAACATCTTTGACCAATTTCTTCGAGAATGTTCACAATTTTTATTGTTGTATTTTGCAGTTATAATAGTGAGGCATCAAAATGTGATGTTTACCTGTGTTATTAACAAAGATGATGAAAGGGTTTTTATTGGCCTTGACTGCCACTCACACATTTAAACAACTACTAGTAATGTAACTTTTTGAAAGGCAATTCATGCCCCTGTCATATACTCTCTAATAGAAATATGTCAGACCTTATATTTGTTCAACGTTGACATTATCAAAGATTTCTTATCCTTAAAGTACAATTTGACCAAAGTGGATTTTCTTTTCTTCCCCATATCTCTGTTTTTTTTTTAAGAAAGACCTAACTTGTTGATAGGTTATACAGTATGTTGCCTGGGTTCTACTGTATGTTAAACAGCTGTTCTACGTGGTGGTGTCAAATGAATTTGTCTCCAAACTTTAAATAAATTGTCTGACATTAGATTAGAAGACATTGTCGATCTTGCTAACAATGAAACTTTCAATAAGTGTAAGATATAGATACGGCGGCGGGTGACCACTTCATAAATAACTTTTCAACATCTTCTCCATCATGTCTGTAGTCCTTGAAAACGGATGGAATGGGAATGAATATGGCGACTAGGATTCTCAAGGAAGTTTTACTCATATTTGACACCAGGTGGCAGAGTAGGAACCCGCCTTATTTGGTTTTCGAAAGAACCGTGTAGTTGTAAGTCTATATCCTTGAGTATATTTTTAAAATGCTTAACTTCTAGTGTTTATTAAATTCATTTTGTGAATCCTCTAATGGAAAATGACTATAATAAAGGTGTATTTCTCCTCATCATGAGAAAATCGGCAGCGATTAAGTAGCGATATGGCCATTCAGCTGTAATAGAAATAGACTAAATAACGTAGCTTCCGGGTTTGCCTGTTCTTTGTTTTTTTATTCTCTTGCACTTCCACTATTAGACCAGCTTTGATATTGGCTTATTGCCATCATTTACAGTCTCTCTTTATTTCCGTTTACAGATCATTTTTGGAAACTTACTATGTACTGCAAGATGCTAACATTTTTCTAGCACAAGTACAGTATGGCGAATTGTTGATCCTCGTCTCTGCTACAGAATGTCTTCTCGCTCTCTCTTTGGGTCTGATTACAAGTCCTTGCATTTTAAACCTTTTTTTTTAATATGATAATAATGTCAAAGGCATTCCTTTTTTGAGATCCGTATCTATTGCCAAGCAGTATACTCTTGACATTTCAGCGAGTCGTTTTGGTGCGATTCCAATTTCAAAAAGGTACTGTATATCACACTTCCATAATGTACTGATGTATACACATTGAGGACAACGTACAAAATGCTTCCAAAACGTCTTTTTTTTGAAGTTATCTTTGACTGCTGTTTGTACAAAGTATAACTGGTTGGAATTTGATATGCATATAAATCATAAGTTATTTATGCAAGTTTTATAAGTGGTGAGGTTAATGTGTCGAATTTTATCGTCTAATTAAATATACCTTGATATTTTTAGGATGGTCTCGAATTATCAATACACCAATCAACTAATTATCTTGAATATATCATAGACTGTGCAGCGTGAATCATGAAATATACAATGGATAGTATTTCTATATTCCGCAAAGCAGAGGTCAGTCATGATTTCCTTGGTTATCAATTGCAAACGAACTTGTTAACACCCCTCACAACACCTCCCCAAATGCACACTAAATTTCATCATATCGACTGATGCTCGGACTACAAACACAACCAAAAAAATATATGTGTGAGCTTTGACCTTAACAAATATACACACTTTGGAGAGTTCATAAAGCATTAGTTCATATACCAGCAAGAAAGTCGATTATTTTAATATTTTTTTAATTGAAAAAAAAAAAAATCAGAAAGAAAGGAAGGGTTAAGAGCGAGAGCGCAATCTGTAAACTATAACCTACTAAACAACAACTACTGTAATTGGCTTTCCATTTTTACCTTATCTATATTCTTTGGTTTGTGAATTTTGCAGCTAGCTTTAACTAACCATCTCCCCCTATTTTGTTGAAGATTTTTAAATAATGTACTCGTCCGATATGCTCTCCGTACATAGTTCATCACGTGAAGATCTGACGCCATTAGCGCGTGTTGGAAGCTTGGTGTCGCGTTGCGGAGGTGGAAAGCAGCTCTTTTCCGTCAACGACCACGTGGCTCCATTTCAAGTCGCACCTGTCAAGTTGGAGAAACGTTGAACACTATCGGTAGAGAAAAAACTAAGCGGCAAAGGAAGCAATCTTAAGAAAGAAAAATAGCTAGGAAAACTAGAATATTATTTCATAAACGTTGTTAAATTTTTGTCGTCGTAGAATGTTATTCTATTCAATTAGTATGGCGATTGGAGAAAAAAATGACAAGGACGTGAAACAGCGGACAAGAAGCTGCTGCTGCTATAACGGCTGATTTGTAAACGACGTCAACGCGGTCTGATTTTTGCTAGTGAAGCGGGATTTGCCGTTGGCATTATTTAGGAACGCAACGAGCCCTCGTTGACGTTATTTTTCCCTGCACTGCAACGTACTACAGGCGACAACTTTCAAAAGGTTTCTATATATATAAATATATATATATATATATATTTTTAAGGTTTGAATTGTCAACTCGACAGGTCGACTACGTGTCAATGTTTTTTTGTTGCTGCTACTGCGACGGGAATCTGATGTTGCTTGATTTTTCCTGCTGTCATTTGGAGGAAGCCACGTGCTTCATTTTTCAGTAATTTTCTTTTGGAATCTAGTTGGTGCGATTTCGAACGTCGTTTTCGATATTCTAAATTCTATTTCGACGCCATTATTATGGTTGGAAATGAAAGTTTCTTTAAATTATAATCATATGTAATCGGAAGGGAGTTTTCTGTTTTTTTTTTCCATCTATTATTCGTGTGTGTGTTTAAGTTGTGTGATAAAAGTCGTGAACCAACAATTGAAGAATCTAACTCTGGCTTTTTTTGATACACGTGGTGAAATTTGAAAAGTCTAATAGCTATCGTTCTAATTTACTACCTTCTAACTGAATATACAGGATTTATAAAAAAGAACGTTGCTTTGCTTCTCAACTGGCAGTGTGTTTGACAGTTTCGAGGAGGACACAAGTTCGTTGTCAACTTTAGCCTCCCTACATTTAACAACCATGAAATCTAAACGTTGTAAGTGATGACTTTATTGTTTTAAGAGTCACATTTAATAATCTTTATTTTATAGTTCAAATCGCTATAATATTAGCAGAGCAGATGCTTTAGAATAGCCACCGTAATGTGGAAATGGCATTATTACATGGAAGCATCAAGCACCATATGTCTTCCTGTAATTACTTTTATTTTATTAATACGTGCTACTTTGGAGTTCACCACTTCTTGAAACTTGTACTATAATTAGCTTAACGAAACGGGGAGAAGTTTTTGACCGTGGGGTCTTTTCTTTGACAGGTTAGTTTTCCTGTTAAGACTTCAATATGACAATTTGTGGTGGTAGTAGTAATGTGCATTGCTAGAGATCTCTTTAAAACAATTGTGAGAATATCAACTTAGAGGAGACTATTTTTCAGTATTTATTGATGATGGGTGGGTGATATGTTTCAGTTGGCGTTCAAGGGCCATAGTTTACAGAAATTTTGAAGTGTGTTTCAAAGGTTGAAATGATGCTCATCGTTTTTTGCAAAATACGTTTTTCGTTTCTGCTAGTTCGAAGGACAGGACAGGCTTGTTATTGTTGAACATGTAAAGAAAACGTGTACTATCATCATAGACCAGGAACGATGAAGGTGGCATATGTTATGAACAACTTACACGCACAGGTCTAATTCACTTATTTTTTAAATGTCGCCATGGACACCATCCTTTGGATTTGATGATGGCAGCGCATGTCAGTGTCATTTTTGACTGACTGTCCGTTCTCCTCCCTCTTTCAAAAAATTAGGTTGGCGCATTTAACATATGCAGGGTATCTTGAATTATTCAGTCAATTCAGAATGCTAGTGTTGTGTGCGAAATAGTTGCCCTCCACTTATAGCATTTTAGTGGTTTTTTATAGTCAACTTCCCCATGTCATGGTATGACCTCGTTTTGAAAGATTTTTAATTCGGCTACTTCGTCTGTTTTCAGAGAATTGTCAAAAAATGCCAAGGCATGAACAATGACATAAAAGATTCCTTTCGTTCTTAGTGTGGCTATTATTATAATTCCTACCGAGACTCATCATAACCGTTATTGCTTTGGAGGTTCTAGACATGTCTTGTCTATTCGCTGAGCACCAGGCATTCAACCTGCAGAAAGGGATAGGTAGCATTTTCAAATAATTTGAATGAAAACGTCAAATTGATCTCGTCGAATGAAAAAAAGGACCTTGTTCTTATTTTGATCTCATTTCCCTTAAGAAGGGTTCTGGTTCATTTCTTAAGAGAAGCAGCTAATCGATGTTATGGCATTTACACGAGGGTGGATTTGCTTACTGTATGCGCAGTAAACTAGGTAAACAGGATGTTATTTAAATGAGATAGGAAAGAAGCAGAAGTAATAACGGATAATACATCATCAATGAATTGTCCGAATTTCCTTATTTTTTTTTTAAATAATTCATTGTTCTGCTTGCAGAGACAGTAAAATGCCACCCCTGGTTACTGTAGGTAGTTGTATGAAGGAATGGAGAAGTAGCATTTGGTTTTATTGAAACTCGACAGAAACCTGATTTTAGGATGTGCAATTGTTATTGATATATAATGTTTGCGTATGTACTATTTATTCACCACGTGCTTGATAGTGACAAGCCCGTGTATATAGCATGCCTGGTGTAGTGCAGTAAAATTGGTGTCCCATCAAGATGTGCAGTTAAGTCAAAGGACTGACTTTAATTTACAAGAAATAATGAATTCCCGTTTTACTAGGAAATTACGACTGCAGTGAAACATTCAGTAATCAATTTTATGTCTTCCGGGAGTATGGTTTTAAAGGAGAGCGTTTCTTAATTTTTGTTTTATTATGTTAAGTATAAGACTTGTCTCGGTGGCGCGATAGGTAGCGACCGTAGCGTGCTCGATTTACTGCGCCAGTGGTTCCAGGGTCGATACGGGATAGAGGTGGGTTGGCTTCTTTCGGGCGAGAGAGAAGCCCCGAGTGCACCTTCCTTCGGCTACGGAAAAATACCGTCCAATACCAAGTCTAATTGAATAAACTGCAAGCGGCCATGTTAGGCCGCTTGCAGTTTATTGGCAGTGGAGAGAACGACTCTCATTCCTAATTTCAAACCCATTGAACCCCCAAGGAACCTGAAGCATAGCATCTATTCTGCCATATATTGCATACCTGCTGGCACCTTGCAGAAATTTCCTCACATTATCCTCACCGAGAGCATTCCATTACCGAATGACCCTTTGAAAAAAGACCTGTAATACGAGTCTGTTCGTGCCCTGATATTATATTTGAATGGATGATCATTTCTCCCCCTATACTCTGCAAGGGATAAGCTGCCAACTGGAGGACCCTCGTGTACCCTATTTTCAAGTCTGTGGAAAAGCTTAGTTCTCTCAGATACCCGCCTCTGACGTAGAGTCTCATCCTAGTTCTGGGATCACGTCTGAGACATTCAATCTATGAGAGAAGCGATGTAGCGCAATTCTTGCTGCCCTCCTTTGGATCATTTCAGTTTCCCAACACAAACCTTGCCTAAAGGGAAACCAAATTAGACTATAGTATTCCTTGCCATAGGCGGGTTAGTAGTTGTATTCCAAGTACAAAGCTAAGACTAGTTTTCAGTCTAGCTAAGACTGAAAACTGACGTACATCATCGTAGTAAACGTCATCTATTTTGTGAGAGCCCAGTTAGTAAGATTAGCTTGGTTGGATTACAGTGCAGATGACCTCAAGAGTTTTAACTTATTTCAATGCACTCGATTTTTGGAATTTAGTAAGAAATTGAAATGTCTCTTGGGTATTAACTTCCGCACTCTGCGTACGTGTATTTTAATAAGTACGGTCTTACGTTAATGTTTGGAGACTTCTGTGGGGGGGGGGCGGTTTAAATGGGATTTATTAAGAGCGAAGGATACTGATGTCTAAACTGAAGTCTTGTTATTGCTCATATAAATCTAATTGTCCTTCTATAGTTACATTGGATTGCTACCAATGATGGTATGTGACAGACGAATAACTCTGTACAACAGTGGTGTCATACACTCGGTCCGATGTAAAAGACCTCATTTTTCCTGGGACTTTTGCTTGCTAAAATTACTTTGTCTTTTATAAGAGATTTTTCTTCTCTGAAATACGCCGTCTCGTAAAACAGAATTTGATGGTCGGAGCTCGTATATGACGTTTGACACTACTGCTGTTTAGTATGGTAGGACACATTTGTTCCCCTTTCGCCGTACGTGAATTGTTTTTCTCCAGAATTTCTGTACAACTTCGAATGTGCAGTGATTTTAAAATGTTATCTCCGCAAGCAAGTTAAGGTGATGGGCGTAAAGTTTTTTATTCGACCACTGAGAACCATTTGGCGGATCCCCAAACATATCAATGCTATATTTGGTATATGTGCTCCAAATTACCCCTCTGCTAAGGAACGTTTATCGCCAACAAAGCTGGGAAGATTTTTACCGCTGGTGAAACCTCTTGATTGTCGACTTAAATTTGGGATCATTCCAAATTAAATCATGTTAATTAAATTAGAGCGTTTATGAAATTACTCCAGTAGGTAGAGTTTCATTATACCTCTGCTGTCACATCGAATGCTAGTGGCCCTTGGTGCCAGTCTAATTTTTTTTTTTTTTGTTGTTTTTCTCGACGATTAGGAACTTGTGATCTTTATTCCGGAGGGTTGTGACATGCTGTTTGGTATAAAAAAAAAATGCGGCACATTCACATTGTCTGAATGCGTTGTCAGAATAGAGGGGCATTGGGGACCTCGGTGCTCCAGCTATAGCCTGTAGCAGTGGGTGGAAAGAGGACAAGCGAGGGAATGTCCGTGGTAAGTTCCCAGTTCTGTGTTCCTGACAGTCTTCTTCAGAGATCTGATACCGTGAACTGTCCAGAATAAAAAAAATGAGCATGATAGAGAAGGTTGAAATTCAAAGAATTTCGATATGATAAAAACCTCGTGTTTTGGTCCATTCTCTGAAAATATTTTTTCGGTGAGAGTATCCACCTCACGAGAGATTGAAATGACTTCTCCCTTGCACGAAATAACCCCCCCCCCCTCAGTCAAATATGTGATGCTCTAAATCTAATCTAAGAACTGACAAAGTAATCTGTCGACGGATGAATTGTGCCCGTTAGTTTTAATTATGGAAAAGATATCGCATTTAATCTCGTCAGTAACGTTTGTGAGATGATAAAAAAACAACCGGATTCCGATACACGTGAGCCCCCCCCCCCCCCCCCCCCCCCCCGAATAGTGATTGGTGTTGACAATCATGAGGTTGGGTTCTATGAGAAGTAGTCAAAAATGACACCTTAATAAAATAGCATCAACATTTGGTTAGGTGACTTCCTGTTCCAATCAAAGCAAATATTTCATTTAGCGTTTGGTTTTGGAGGGGGATTGAAGGCCTAAAATGACTGGCTCAATGAAAAGTTGGATAGAGGTAAGGGGAGGAGATCGTCCAGAAATGACAGCGGCATTACGCGCACCTACTGAAGGCCTTGAAGCAATTCGTGGGTGCCCAATAGTGGGACGTGTTTAACGATGTTTGAAACGCGAGGAAGGAAGTTTTATTTTGACATATTACTGAGAGTCAATGAATACTTATTTTTTGATTCCCGTGGTTTAATGGTTATCGTTGTGTACTTACTTTTCGTCTCTTAAAGATTTGTGACACTGTTAGAAATTTTGAAATTACGATTGGATGCCAAGCTGTGTAAGTGGCAAGAATAGGGATAAAATGTTCCTGACGTAATAAAATGTTTTGTGTAAAGAAAAAAAAAAGTAAACTTACCAGTAGGTTTGAATTGTGGAAATTTTCTTATTACCTATTTATTTATGAATATACGTTGTTTTGTTGCCAAAGTAATCCTGAAAAGTAAGACATTCCAGCTAGTGCGGGAGTTTGAAGGTGCAGGTTGATGTCTGCAATCTCCACGCCTCCTATGCACCGCACCGGCACTTTGTTCCACACCACTCTACTACACCTGCCCTGTGCACCCATTCACCGTTTTTTTTTATACTGTAATGTCATTTACGTGATTGTTTACCGATATCGTCATACCTTTTCTTTTAAAGAAATAGTTTCACGTGAATACCTCCATTTTACAATGGGTACTTGGTGTTCAAAGTTGCTCTGCATGGGAAACAATTGGCTGGGATCCTGTATACGAAAAGGAGTATAAAATTGTAGTCACATGTGTAACTTGTCAAAATGTAACACGACCGACTGACCGCAATGAAGTAGTATACTGTAGTAGTAGTGTGAAACTAGCAGACAACAAACGAAGGGCGCGAAGAAGGGCACAGTGAAGATGCTTGGGACGTATACGATTAAGGTGTACCCTCTCAGGTGCTCTCTCCCTCCCTTCACTACCCTGGAGATGATAGTATTTAATTATGGGTTTTCCACAAGGAAGTTGAGTTTAAGACGAGTCTGGCAGAATTTTCGGTCCTCTTGGTAGCTCTTTCGTTACTTTGGAACTTTGTTGCGAGGTGGCCTGTTCCCCCCCCCCCCCATACTACTTTCGACATTTTTCAAAAATTCCATCGTCGTCATTTTGCATAGATCGTATTTGACATGCTTGTGATTGCAGTTTAAAATCACACTTAGAAAGAAATTTGCAAGACGTGGAGGACACAGGTGATTTCTTGATTTTGTTTTTTTTTTTTTTTTTTCTGAGTAAAATTTTTCAGTGGTACTATTTCTTGTCCAGTTCCGTAATGCATCCGTCATCTGTCAATAACAATGAAGATGGTTAGCATTGTTAGACGGGAAGGTCACTGCGTCCAATTTGGGTGATACATGACGATCATGATATTTTCACTTGTCTGCTTTTCATTCTATGGATGAATAAACATGCTGAAATCTTAACCCTTTGATGAGTTTTAAATTGGTCCATTTATTCAGCGCACTTCCTCTCTACTGTTTAGCCTTTGTGTATGTTTTTTTTTTTTTTTTTTTGTATTAATTTTTTATTTCTGGTGACTGGTGGAGGGGGGGAGGGTTGGGAAGTTGTATGGCATTATAAACTTGGATGAGAAATACTATTTTGAAGTTTGAAAGAGTAGGGACGTGAGGCGTAAGGCTGTTTTAATAATTTAATGGTTGTAAGCTGTGCTCATTGGCCAGTCGCAGTAATGGAACCACTTCCATTATGTCCTTACACCGTCAAACTGATGATGACATTTAATATTTGTATATCTTTATAATTATAAAGAGGTTGTCTTTGTAATTTCTTTTTCTCGTAAAGGCCACACGTTGGACAAGAAGTCGCCCATGTTTTTCGTTTTTGTTGAATTCCACCTTTCGAGCCCAAGGATATTTCGTGACTTGAAGAGGAAAATGAGACCTGTAGTTTTAATCAGTTCGTAGATATGTGAATATTTAATTCTTGTTAAAGTTTCGGAGATCTTCTTGTTGCCATTAATTATATATGCTGTGTGAGCGTGTGTATGTAGTGAACCCTGTTTTCTCCGTTACATCTTTTTGGTTTTGTGAAACTTGTTAGGAAAGAGGGGGACCTGTATGCATACAAGTGGTTACAGCAGTGTTTTTCAAACTTTTTATTGGAATGGAACCCTTTGCAACATTTGATTTCTCGCGGAACCCTTTGTAACATTTAGACCTCTCGTGGAACCCCATACAGCAGTGGTTCTCAATCTTTTTGAAGTCGGGGAACACTAAACTGACATTTTACTAGCACGGAACACTTACAATTCAACATAAACTTTAAAGCAGGTTGTACACCTTCTACACTTGGTATTTACTACATCATCATCGTACCCTTATCCCGCCTGTGACAGGGACGGGTCTGTGGGTTCTAGCCCTTCAGTCTCGTCTATCTATCCCCCAGTTCCCCGTCCACCCCACACACTGTCACATCCTTACGGACAACCTGGTCCCACATCTGCTTTGGTCTCCTCCTGCCCCTGGTGCTGCCGACCACCTGCATTCCTGGAATTAACCTAGCGAGCTCCTCCTCCTGTCTTCGCATGACGTGTCCATACCACCTCAGCCTATTCTCCCTCATTTTTTAGGCGATGTCCACCAACCCAGGTTACCTCTAATATGCTCATTCCTAATTTTGTCAGCTCTCGACACGCCAAACATGTGCCATAGCATTCGCATCTCGGCTACTCGCATTCTAATTACGTAGCTCGTCCTCATTGCCCAGCACTCTGATCCATATAGCATAGCTGGTCTAACCGCTGTCCTGTAGAACTTACCTTTCAACTAGATTGGGATCTTCCTATCACACAGGACTCCGCTTGCCTTTCTCCACTTCAGTGTCCCCCTCCCCCATTGATTCTGCGGGTCACATCAGAGTATCTCTCCATTGCTTTGTGTGCATTAAATATTTTGTGGAACACGAAGTGTTCACCGAACGGAACACCAGTGTTCCGCGGAACTCGCTTTGAGAACCACTGCCATAAAGTGACAGAAAAAAAAACGTTAATTGATCAGGTGTGTGTGTGTGTTAGCATAAGCAGTTGAATTCGTGGCCAAATGTTTGAGAGAGACACCCAAAGTCGGAACCTTTGGGCGGACCTCACGGAACCCTGGTTGAAAAACACGGTTACAGAAATGGACTATTAGTCACAAATAAGGCTTCAACTACTTTGTGCAATTTGATGTTATAATGGAAGGTTTTTTACGTCGCATTGCAAGATGCAATATGTTTTCTTAACATTTTTTCGCCTGTAGTTTGTCGTTTGTTGACGTGTTAACCAGAAGTCTTGTAATAATCTAATTTATGGCGCCCCTCGCTCGGTTTTAAATTTCCACACTGATTGAACGACTGAGGTTTGTTCTCGAGTGGATTGGGGTCATTGTGTCAAGCCCAAAACGACTATGTTAAGATTGTGGGTTGATTGAACGTTATCATTACATGGAGATTTCGAAAATGAGATGTCAAAGGAAGTTAATCATGAGCGTGTGTAACATGATTACCTGATTGTAGGCCACTGTGTTTTCCCTCCCTCACATTCACCCTTCCTTTCCCTTTCTTTGGATCCTTGTTCATCTTGGTATTTTATTTTTTTTTTTTTTTTGGACAAGCACACATGCACGTGGATTGGTGTTTTATACAAGTTGAATGCCAAGTGGATTCTTTAAATGTGATGTTGCGTCAGCGACATGACCATCAGTATTTATATAAAGTCATCACTTTCCTTATTCCCGAATATTTTATTGATATTGCAAGAGTAGTAGTAACTACTTGGTGTTTCTAGTCACCTGTTCCTTTTAAGTAGTTTTTGAATTCTGCATCTAATTTTTCACTCTTCATTCACCTCCCCCAACATATTTTTGCACTTCAAGACGTGAATTGGTTTAGTTACGGATCAGACTACTGGACAGTTTCAAGGAACCAGAAAAGCAGGATGTGTCTGACAAATTTGTATATCGCG
Source organism: Trigoniulus corallinus (assembly GCA_013389805.1). NCBI lineage: Eukaryota > Metazoa > Arthropoda > Diplopoda > Spirobolida > Trigoniulidae > Trigoniulus > Trigoniulus corallinus. The sequence continues at coordinate 6,980,771 of JAAFCE010009126.1, forward strand.
TGAAGTACTACTCCTACACTACCTCGATGCAGTGTAGTGTGGGGGGGGGGGGGTTGTCTTGTAGTGTGACAGTGGGCGCGCTATGTTGATTAGGTTAATCTCGGAGATGAGACGTTTAGTAAGATCGTTACCCAGGATTTGGCTTGTTTATTTTGTTAGCTGATGTCTTCTGCTAGTCCTTTTGCCGACTCCAGGGAAACGAACACCTGCAACCTCGAAATATCGGCGATTTGCACTTGTATTTTATTCCGGGTTGAAAGGCTTGTTTTATGCTCACTGACGACGTTGTACACGCCACCCATTGACGGTACCCCAAGACGGTACTCTTAGTTGTCACACCTGTCCATTGATATATCAACACCTTGATGTCCATGGTTGGTTTACATTTTAAGGTTGTAACTTGAACTCTCAACGTCTGATTACGTCAGTTGCTCGTAGGCATTCGCGACAATGGGTATATCCAACAAGAAGGAATCCGTCTGCCGTCGTGAGCCGTCTCAATCCTGGTTGAGCCTTCCCCTCCCCCCTCCCGAAGAAGCATGTATGTCGACGAAATGTTTTTTTATAGCAGTAATACTATAAATGCAGTTCATGAACTCTGGTACTACTTGTCTACTTGCCATTGTTGCAGTTGCAGTATATCGTGTGGTATGCACCCATGTGCCAAGAGGAATCTGACGCCTGTCGAGTCGAGGCTAACCGGGGACAACTGCTTGCGAGATATGGTCGCTCTGAGTTGGATCCTCGAGGTCTTAAATGTTATTTTTGTCCCACGGAATAAGTGCCACGAAGCTTTTAATGGAAAGTCTCGTCATACCTCTTTCTTTCCAGTATACAAGCTACGTTTAATCCAAATATTGTGTACCGTTTTGGGTCGATGGGTGTGGGGAGAGGAGTGAAGTGATTAGATAGACTTGTCGTTGACTGGGACTATATTTGTATATATGTGCCCCGGTGGAGAAACTATTTGTTTCTTTCGTTGTGTTCTCTGCAGCCTAACAGAATTCGTAAGTTAATTTTGGACCAAAGTAGGATGGTATGACGCGGAGCGTTTGACGCATTAGGAAGGAACTGAGCGTCTGGGAAGGGTTCATGGTTCCGATTCTTCTTGAGACGTAATAGGTAGACGAGGGAGGGAAGAGAGAAAGTTGGCAACGTAACATTTTTGTTACGGGGTGGTGACATAACTTCCCATGAGTGTCGGCATTGAAATGCTAATCGTGTTCTAGGTGGATAGTTGAAGGCTGTTTTTTTCTTTCCCTCCTGCCCGGTTTTCTGCTAGTCTCTCTCCCATTGAGTGAACCGAACATCTTGTAGACTTCATCACCGATGTTCTTTTGTATGGTTGTCATTTTTCTCATTTGTACTGTATAACGCTGTTGTGTTGTTCCCTTCTCTTCTCCTCCCCCTTTCCCCAACTCTTATTTTTTTTTCTTACAGTTTCCTGCAAGAAAGGGTTCTTTCCGACCCCCCGAAACCCCTACATTTGAACATGGCAAGGAATCTGGCTGTGAAAGAAAGCGAATCCTAGATGCTGAAGCAATCCTCGAAGATGCATGATGATAGTAAGAGCGTCGGTGGAAATACATATAATAGACTTCGAGACTTCTTACAGGGAACGGAATGTATTTGCTCTTGAGTTATTCTTGCCGACATTCTGAAGATGAATCTGGAACGCTTGAAGAGCAGGCATGGTTCTTCCGAGTATGCCCCTTTTTCTTTCTCTCTCTGAGAAATTAGTCATTCCCAATTTCTTTCCGTTGTGATAAATATAGATTCAATCCAGTTTAGTTTGCAGGGTTGAAAAAGAAACAGGACACGCACAAGGAGGGTAAAAAAGGTGGGTGTCTCGGAGATCTTCGCAACGCCCAGCCTTTTCTTCCTCAGATAAGTGACAGGCCCATCGTTGAAATTCATGTTCGTTTCTTTGTTTCTTACTCTCTCCCCTGCCCTTTTCTGTGCAGAGCACAGACCGCTGGTTCACTTACTGTTATTATTATTTCTGCACATACAGCAAAAAAATTGATGTTAGCGATTGTACTTCATGGACCATTTTTAGATTTTTGAGTACGTATGTCCCCATCTCTTTTCTGGATTCGAGACACTAATTTTTAAGAAGGGAAAAATGCATGGGATTTGTAAAAGCCGTGGTGTGCAATATACGGTATATATAAATCGTTGTTGAATCTAGACAATAAGGAGGTCATGGTAGAAAGAACTGACACAGACAACAAACATTTGTGAGGAGAGAGATGCGCGTCCCATTAAAAACGGGCTCCGGTGATAATATTCAGCTGCAGTTTGCTATTTCACCTGTTGGTTTGCAGTTGTTCGTAAAATGTTGACGGGTTTAAATTCTATACGTGTGCTAATGTTAGGGGTCGTTGTTATGTGGCTGTGTTCCCCACTACCTTCTTCTTCAACTCGTTGGCTTTGTGAAGGGATGTCAAGAACCGCGTTATTTCCCCCCTCCTCATCTTCTTGGGACAGAGAAAGTAAGAGAGGTGGTCTGAAGAGGAGACCACCAAGTTTTCAATCTGTTAGGTTGTTTTTCTTTTGTGTAGGGAAGTGTTTTAATCAGTCGTCCATGGCTATGCTATCGAGAGTCGTCGTCGTTGTCGTCCTCTCGCCCTCCTTCCCTGTGGTATGTAGGTCTTCCAGGAAGCTGGAAGCTGCCTGGTGACTTGAATGATGTTTGTTTTATGAATTAGTAACTAGCAATTCGATTTGCTTTGCCAATTAACAGGTTGTGTGACTGGCTGAAGAAGAGGCTCCTAGTTGATCCGGTTGGATGAGTATTATTGGGAAAGGTGAAATGAAGAACCAGCTGTAGGTCCTCGTGTGACAGCAGCACATACTTATTGATATTAAATCGGAGACTGTCCTTTCTCGTCTCCTTTTACTGATGTTATATTAATAATTTGGTATGAAGCTTAGTGATGTCCTGTCTCCGACATCGACTCCACTTTTATCTCGTTAAAAATTATTTTTCTTAAGGTGTCATCTCCAAGATTTTTGTTTTCTTAAGCGACGTGTTTGGGAGCGTCTAGTTAAAATGACAACGTTTTGTTCGTCACCACTGCCACCACCAACCTCTTCAAAGTTTATCAGTAGAACCGGGGTTTTTATGCGAGTATAGCAAAGCAGGGGTTAAAGTATGGTGACAGAAGTCCTTCGGTATGTAGCTGTTGGCACTTCAGTGTGTCCATATGCGACAGTAATTGTGTCCAAATTTAGCAGTTCATCGTCTTTTTTTTTCTTGTTGCCTGCGAATGTTTGACTCGTAGAGAATGTTAACGAGTAAGTTTAGCTCTTTACATTTTGTACAAAGCAACACGAGATCGTCATCAGTAGGCCTCCTCGGAGTGACGGGACGAGGTAGGAGACGGATTGAGGGTAAGAGAAGAAGAGAGAGAGGAGGAGACGAAGTATTTTGTACAACAATAATTGCACTTTCTTATCTTGTGGGCAGTGCGAGGTGACTAACGGGGTTTTTCCTAAGGAGTTATTCTCTGCAGCATTTAATAATCCCCCGAATGAGTTGAGAGCCATGTGTGGCGTTCTTTTCCCTCCCTCCCTTTTGTCTCACTCGGCATTTTAAGATGGTACTGTTGATTTCCATTTCCTCCTCCTCCTCCTCCTCCTTCATTTTGGCACGAGTCTCAGGATGGACTTAAATTTCATGACTACGGAAGTCAGTCTGTCGTCTCGATGAACTTATCTTGCTCTCTCGAATATTGATGGATAATGGGTTTTTACTAGGAGTAAATTCTTTTTTATGTTCCTGACGTAAAAGTAGGAAATAAAAGAAGAGATTCCTTGCCAGGTTTTATATTATGACCGCCAAATATTTTTTTCCCCCTTGATGGTCGACCGCAACAGCTCCAAACTGGTTGCGTGTGCAACGTGCGACTTTTTTTTTTCATGTGGTACTCGTTATGATGATGATGTACAGTAAGCTTTGGCAAGCAAGAATTTTCTGTTTTGAATATGGGACGTATGTCAGGTGTGTAGTAAGCAGACGACTTTAGGAAGGTGCTGAGGTGGTGGTGGCGGCAGCATGGTCATGTGAAGAGGCAAAAGAAGAGCAGAGACACAGACCCCTGACGGAAAAGCAGATAGGATGCATCAAACGTGGGAGAGCAGATGATGAATGAGATACGGTGGTGTGCAGGGTAGACTGCTACTGAATGCCGGTTGAGGGCAGGGAGGAATGGAGTGTTGTAAAATTGACAGAATAGACCTTTCATGTCCATAGGCTGGTTGATACGATAATGATGGGTATGGGACGTGTCTGTTATGAAAAGCACATTTAATCGATTCTTAAACATTTGTTTTATTCTTTCAATTGATAATTGGTTAATGATTTGTTGTTCTCCTCTTGGCCTCCCCATAATCCTATTGTAATCGTCGACTATCTTAACTCTGTTAACTGATGTGCTCCTCGTGTGCATCATTGGCTCGATGGCGACAGCTTGGGTCTATCACTTGTCGAGCCTGTTTAGATAAGGGGGGAAAATGAATCCAAAGGTGATATTGTAACACCGTGCCTTTTATACGGTAGTAGTAGTTTTATGTAGTCGTAGATATAATAGGTATGTCGTCGTATCATTTTTTAATCACAAGAGTGTCTCCAATCTAAATTTTAAAGTGAATTTTGAAGGTTTTTATTTTTAGTTTATTGTGTTGCCATGTCTTAATAGCCCTCGTGTGTATTCTGGGATGGCATACGAACCCACTTTGTTTCTATATGGATTGTGGGAATTGATCGAATACCGGTCGTTTAAAACCATCGTTAATTTGTTCGCCCACAAGTTCTCAACGTTTTTCTGTTTCTCTTTCGAAATCCCACACTCATGGGTGCTCAGCTTTCTGCTACCGTGGGTACAAGCTTTCTACCCACTGCCGTAAATGGAGGGAGAAAGATGTTTCGTAAGGTCCTTAGGGCTTATTTGGAAATAACTCTTAAGGAAAGGAGGATGCTTTGAATGTGGTTTGGCTATAGTCATAATGACTAGCCATTTCCTAATCTTTTTAAAGCTGTCCTTTCCTCTGTCCATTTCTGATGACAGTGTCATTTTTATAGGATTCAATATGATGCGCAGTTTTTTCTTGACGACATGCCCCGACTCTTCTTATGTAGAGCTTCTCGATATAACCTCGACATATCCATTCTTCTGAAAATTAGAGCAGTGTGACGTCGTCATAGGTTTCCAGCATGGAACTAATTTTAAGGCCACGGTGCAAGAATCAATATATCGGAAGCACCGTGGTTTCTAGGTTAAGACATCCTTGGATTTGCGTCGGAAAACATTTAAGGGATAACATATGCGACTTTAGCGATATCAAAGAAGTGAGGAAGGGGGGGGGGGGGCGCTCCTTCTGATTGATTAATCCAATTTCTGACTTCAAGAGATGTATTTGTAGTTGGTTTCTGTGAATGGCAGCAGTTGACAGCTCGTTTTTTTATCATTCGTCACCTCCTTCACTTCCCGTTCCTGTTGTGGTCTTGTTTTCTTCCTATAAGCAAGCTGATCTTTAAGAATGAGAGGTTTAGGCAGCTACATTGTCGTTGTTTTGGACGAGGGGCATAAAGGGGAGTGGTTGTAAATTTTTCTTTCGTTTTTCTTCATAAATACTGTTGAGAAATAATGTATTGGCTAGCGTTTACGAAACGGACGAGTAGAAAAGTAGTGTGGTTAGGTCACGTAACGCCTTTGCCACCTTAAGGGACTAGAAGGGTAGAACATAGTTTTAACAAGCTCTTGCGTGGACCCATTCCATTGTGGGAGGAACGTAGATATGCAGGTATAGCATTGGGTTTTGTTTTGGTGATGATTGGGAAGGAGGAACTGTAAATGTTTGCTTTATAGTTAAACGGGGTAGCTGGTTGAAATGAACACCGGAAGTGGTGTGGTTACTAACACGGGGAGTAACTGTTTGTGTAGGAAGACGAGCCCTGGTGTGTGCACAGGTGGCATGTTGGTGATGCACAGGTGGGAAAAGTTATAAGCTATTCTGGTACTTGAGTTTATTAGGATCTTAAGAGACATTGCTTAGTGTTTCAGGGAATTACCGTCATGACCATAATGAACTTCCTTTGCATATAGGTTTGTGTTAGTGGTGTAGAGTCCATCGGAAGAGAAAATAATTCCTTTAAGTACAGGAATAATGGGACGAGGTTCTTGGAAGGTTGAAATAACACTAGATTAACGTAATGCTGCCGTGTAGAGGTAGCCTGGGGGTGGGGGACATCGCGGAAAAAATGAGGAAGAGCTCGTTAGGTCCATTGCAGAAATGCAGGTGGTTGGAAGCATCCGTGGCAAGGGGAGATCAAAGCAGACGTGGGAGCAGGTTGTCCGTAAGGATATGGTAGTGTGTGGGGTGGACGGGGACCTGGTGGGAGATAGGCAGGAGTGGAGGGCTAGAACTCACAGTCCCGACCCTGCCGCAGGCGGGATAATGGTGTGATGGTGTTGATATAAGTAACGCTGCTGTGTAGGTTACCAAAGTACTCCAGAGAGAAACTGCAACAGCCTTTCATATCAGATTATTGACCACTAGAATATGATTGGTTAACGCGCATTATTTGCCAAGTGTTAAATGTAGGTTTTATGGAATCAATAGCATCTGTAGCTGACCGTTATTATTGACAAGAAATTCAACACTAAAAACTACTCTATCCTACGAATGACCATGGAATGAGACCAATTATTCACGACAGTTTAAAGAAAGTAGGAGGAGCAGTTAAGAGCATGCTTGACTTCTTGACAGCCTTAAGTCAGACTGTGAAGTGGAATTACGTTTGTTCGTAGGTTGGAGGTCTGCCGTTTTATGTGTTTATCGTCATTATACCCTTGTCCCGAACACGACAGGGTCTTCGAGTTTGACTCTTCATTCTTTTTCTCCTACCGGGTTCACGTCCACCCCACGAATTGCCATGTCTCACTGTACAACCTATTCCAATGTTTGCTTTGGTCTTCTGCCTCGCCTGCTGCCTGTCAATGTCATTCTGTCACCTTTGAGTTGGTCCGTATCCATTTTGTTGCCATTTGAACCAGTAGCAAACTTATGCCAGTGTGCCCCAATGACGTCTTAGCTGGTATGCAAACTTTTTTTTTTCTAGTAATGGTTAAGAAGGTTTGTGTAACTTTAATTTTGACTCTTGAAATAGGACGGAGATGTTGGCAGTGCGAAATGCTCATGGGATCCACTCTGAGTCTAGGGTTTTTTTTTTGGCCAAATAGCGCTGGCCCCTGCTTGCAGCTAATGTTGAACCACCCCCCCTCTTCTGGTGCAAAATCCCACTCCGAAGGGTGCTTCATTCCTTAGAGTGGGGTGCTACGGAGTTACTTTTTATAGGTAACCATGGTTGTCCCTCCATGAGAAGACAATACCTACTCGGTGTGTTTGACTGAATAATGCAATATTCCATGATCCAAATAAGATGTTTGCCCGCACTACTTTAAAAGCCAGAATGGGATTGATTAGGTGAGTTGTCAATCTGACAACGGTTCTTACACTTTTGTTACTCTTAAAAGGATAAATAATGTAGATAGATGCCAAGAATCTGTTAACTCGTTGCGTTGCTACTAGTGATGGTGTCAGGGGTGGTGTTGTATGCATACGTGGAGACCCTTGTGCATTTGTGCAGCAAAGAGGCGGTGCTATGAAGATGAGGGATTGGGGATGGTGATGCATAAAGGTATAGGTAAGGGGAAAGGGATTATTGTAGACCTCAGTCGGACTCAATATTCGCAAAACTCTGTCGTTGAATTGGTGCTCATTTCCGACTTCTTGTGGTACGTGGGTAGTAGATATATACTTTAGCGAGCAGCGCGATGTTGTGTGGTCGTTATCGACTTACTTCCAGGTCTTAATCCCGTGGAATCCAACTAACGCCGCGACGACTTCGTAATCCCTTCCTTATTTCGGTCATTTATGTCATTTGCAAGACTTAGGACGGTATGTACATGTGTGACAGAGAGGGGGGAGGTAGGGGGCGTTTGAGAAAGGTCCCGTATGCATAACCAAGAGTTAGGAGTTCAGGTACGTTGAGGGATCACTGAAGGAAGGAAGAGGTGTGGGAATAATAACAGGCGTGGAAACGTGAGTGATGGGGGGGGCGGAGGTGTGACGAAGGAGGGGGGACAAAAGTCGATATGTGTGTACGGGAATTTGGAGCCTTAAGGTGAGGTGGAGGAGAAGGTGTTGCTCCCGTTGTTTGTATTCGGCATGTTATTACAAGTTAGACCTGATCAATATGTGGATTTTATGGCACGCCATGCGTGGCAAATTGGATATTTGACGAGAAGTTTAGTGGCGTTGTCTTGCTGTTTCCGACAAACCTATTTGCGATTGCCTGATGGACTGGGACGGGAAGGAGGGCGGGAGAGGGGGAATGAAAGGATGAAAATGGAGGGAGGTGTGAGCTAATGAAGGGAAAAGGGATGCGATGTTGTAGCTATGGAGTGCTTGAAAATGTCGTCGATTCACTAACTACATAATGAAGACCCTACCCCCCCTCTCTCCAACTGTCCATCCCTTGTCATCATCAAACGTCAATGAGGAGGATGGGGAGTAGAACGATTTGTTTGTTTCAGTAAAATGTGACAATCTTTGGGTTGTATCTTGTTACCCATTATTGTGTCCCATTCAGTCGTTTCTCTCTCTCTCTCCTCTTTTATCCATCTCCTGCCGTTTCCCTTTCTGCCCGACCTCCTTCCTTAATTTTTAGGAGTTGGGAAGAGGTGGGGTTATTCTTTTCAGTGATGTGTTTAAACTAAATTTTCGTGTCCTATTCACGCCCAATGACACACGTTTTGTTGGATGAATGGATGTTTCGGTGCGGGTTTTCACTTGGACGATGTAGTTTGTGTATATGCAAACGCTTTATTGGTTTTTGATGAAATACCTACGTCGAATCGTAATAGTAGTGGTTGCTGTTGTTGTTGAATGTGTTTCCCCGTTTGTGAAATCGATACTTTTCAGTTGTATATGTTGTAGTGGTGAGGAAAAAAAAATCCATATTTGTTGTAGGTCAGGTGTGTTGCTCACAATCTACCTCTATCTCTCGAGCTGTTGTCCCGTCCTCTCCACATCTGTCCCAATGTTTTCTTATTCACTTCGGAGGATCTCCTCACTTCAAAGAAAATTGTTGTGGCAGTGTCCAAATCATCCTAGTTTTTTTTTTCTGAAAAGACAGAAGGAAGTTGATTCTTAAGCAACTTCTTTAAGTCAGGGCAATTTCTTGGGAGACGTCGATGGTTATTTCTCAATAATGGGTGTTATTGTCGTCGGCAAGGTTGCCTCGCAAGAGTGATTCTAGAATTATAGGTCGTGGAAAATGCAGGCAGAGAGCGAGAGAGAGGGTCGTTCATGAATGAAGTTGACGACTGATGGTATGTTAAGGGGTCGAGAAACCAATAAATGAGAAATAGTGTGGTGGACTAGAGGCGAGTGGTTGCCCGCTCGACTAACTACGTTATTATTGTTGATAATAAAAAAAATTGTCCTTGAAATGTCCCGACAGGGCGCCGCTGCGATTCTGGAGACAGGCCGTATGTAATCTTTCCCTTATCTTTCAACCTTGATGTACGTGGTAGGGGGAAGCTAGTGGGAGAGACAGCACCATGCATATTTTAGTAATTGTCTTCCCGTTTTATGTGTCGATAATTTTAATATTCAACATCCTATTTTTCTGACGGTTGGTACTTTAGGACTTCCTGTAGGCACCGCGTGCACAACAGTCTGGTCCTGCTCCGTCACTCTGAGGAACGATGATGATCACGTATTTATTAGCATCATCCGTTTATTTTGACGTAAGATGAAATGTCCACTGACGTCATACGTCGTTGTACGCCTCACTGAGCATAGATTAAAAGTTATTTGAAATTTTTCTTTCCTCCTCTCTCTCCCCTTTTGCATCATCGTCACTTGTGAGATATTTAAATTTGTCATTACCTTTCGATAGTTGAAAAGTTGAATGAGCGAGAGACTCGCACTGTAGCAGCTGTCCTGGGACAGTAAAGTAAGCTGATAACTGGCGACTATTGGACGACTAAAGTTGCTCAGTCATGACCGTTGTTGTTGTCGTCGTCGTCATCATCATCATAACCTCTTTATCTTAATTATGCATGATCATGTAATGCCGTGAGAGGCAGGCAATCCACATCTCCCTCCTCCTAACCGCCTCTCCCCTTGTCCTTTACTTCTTTTTTTTTCATTATTCTACCATACTTAATAACCACATCACCTTGAAATTTTGATTGGTGCAGCAACACTTCATCCTTACCTTTTTTTGCCTTTAGATGCAAAAACTAGGAGTAGAGGCCTGACGGGGGAGGGAAAGAGGAGCGAAAGGGGTAAGGGATCATCAATCTATCGTCGAGGTTCAATTGTTTGGAAACTGAAAAACGATGGCGGAAATGTGCATTGAAGTTGATTGTGTTGGATAGTAGAGTAGTGAATAAGCAATAAATATTATCTTTCTTTGAGGTTTTGTTTGCGTAGTTTTTGAAAAAAAAAAGGTACAACAACGGAATGTTGCACTTTCATTCATGACTGTCGTTTTTCCGGTTGTCGAGTGACGTATTTCCATATTTATAGTAGGTAAAAACATCTACTACTTGTAGCAATCTCATTTGCTCGCTCTCCCCCCCCTCTCCTGAAGTGCAGAGGGGGAAAATACCTCCTTACAAGGTCCCGTCCTTGTACGGGCCGTTCCTTTGGTCAACTCTTTGAACGAATGCATTTAAGATGAAAGCAAGCAGTGGTGGGGATCATCCGCCACTTACGGGTCCCTGTAGTATGCTGTATCCTAAAACAGGCGAAAACAACATATACTTCTAAGAAAATTGTAACTAATCACGCAATTGCATTTGTCGTCTTTCATCTCTTTGAAGTTTATCATTAGTTCAACATTCACATGGTTTCATTTATTCGTTTCGGCTAATTTCCCCTGTAAGACGTTACGTAGTTATGACTATTCGGTCGTGGTGTAGGGTTAGTGCTGCTACGGGACCCTTTCGTCATTCTAGAAGTTTATAGCGTCGTTTGATCTTCAGGCAAAGTAACTTTGTTTGCAGCAATAAATCTTAACCCCATCGTGTGTTTTTATCACTAATTGTGATTTTCCCATCAAGGTGTGATGGGAATGAAGATGTCACTTTGCATGCGTGTCTAGTATTGATCAAAAGTAGTACCTCTCACACCTTTTTTTTGGTACTCATAACCGGTATAGAATAGGTGCAGAATAAGGAATATTCACACTCGTTTGTTGGCAGATCCAGCACACACCATTATGGAGATAGTTGGAGGCCCGTCAGCTACACCTTCGACTTGTTTTACAGGTAGTCACATGAGAAACCGCTCAATTTCTACCCGGAACTGGGCACTTCTTGTTACAAGCATGGTGTTAGTATCCATTGTCCGTGTTGTGTGTTGGTGAGAGAGAAGCTTAAAAAAACGTGGTGGTTGTGTACAACTGCCTGCAGAGCAGACTATTTTTGACGTAGAAAACCCATAAGACTTGGGAGCGGCAAGTTGCGTTGGACACACCAGTTCTCGTCTGATCACTGAAGTTAAGCAATGCAAGCCCAGTTAGTACTGACATGGGTGGTCGCTCGGGAAAGCTGGGTACTGCTAATACCCAATAATCGTCGCATTAGTGTAGTGTCTGTGCAGTCTATGCATTAGAACTATACAGTGGACGAGTCTCTAATGACCTTGTAGTTGACGGGACCTTAAACTCCAACAAACAACAACCCATAAGACTTAACCCGTTTGTCGTCTATGGCAGTGGTTCTCAATCTTATTGAAGTCGGGGAACACTAAACTGACATTTTACTAGCACGGAACACATACAATTCAACATAAACTTTAAAGCAGGTTGTACACCTTCTACACTTGGTATTTACTACATCATACCCTTATCCTGCCTGTGGCAGGGTCGGGTCTGCGGGTTCTAGCCCTCTACTCTCGTCCACCCCACACACTCACATCCTTACGGACAACCTGTTCCCACATCTGCTTTGGTCTCCCCCCTGCCCCTGGTGCTACCGACCACCTGCATTTCTGGAATTAACCTAACGAACTCCTCTTCCCCTCTTCGCATGACGTGTCCATACCACCTCAGCCTATTCTCCCTCATTTTTTCGGCCATGTCCACCACCCCAGGTTACCTCTAATATGCTCATTCCTAATTCTGTCAGCTCTCGACACGCCACACATGTGCCACAGCATTCGCATCTCGGCTACTCGCATTCTAATTACGTGGCTCGTCCTCATTGCCCAGCACTCTGATCCATATAGCATAGCTGGTCTAACCACTGTCCTGTAGAACTTCCCTTTCAACTAGATTGGGATCCTCCTATCACGCAGGACTCCGCTTGCCTGTCTCCACTTCAGTGTCCCTCTCCCCCATAGATTCTGCGGGTCGCATCAGAGTATCTCTCCATTGCTTCATTTGTGCATTAATTTTTTTGCGGAACACTTGAAGTGGTTTCACGGAACACGCTTTGAGAACCACTGCTCTATGGCATTGCTACTGGATACATGCTGGATATCTTCACCTACGTGGTAGTAGTTTGAATTATTGGAGGCAGGATGCTGGCTTCCTCTCACCAGCACGAAGCACTTTCAGCGGATACTTTCATTTTTGAGCAGTATCACGCCTGGGTGAGCCCGTGACATCAAAAGTCAAGAAGTGTGCCAGTCGAGCTTATTGAGGCAGGGTACCTATTATTAGGGTGAGAGGGTTATGAAAGTAGGGGCAGGATATGTGGAGGGCTATTTTAAGGCTTGTAGAATATATTGATATGTCATGAGCACTATTACGACACTGAGGAAAGACAATGCATGAGAGGGTGGGAATTATATATAAAAATATGTCAAACGAAACTCCTTCATAGGTTCGAGTATACCCCCCCCCCCCACCACCATTACGTAATAATCATGTTTGCTAGTCGTATATAAAAATTACGCATGCCTAGAATTATTTACACTAGAATTAATCCCACGGAATTATATAGGACATGAGTTAGAATATTACCGTTTTGCATCCACCGATAACAGGAAACCCTTATGTGGTGGATGGGGCAATAGGGATTATTAGGCTAAGGTAAGGGAAATGGTGGGAAGGACTTTGTAGAAAAGGGACAGAAGGACATGTATAACTGTAAAAAGACTCCCTTAATAGTTTTAATTGAGTAAAAGCCCAGTAAAGCCGCAGTTTTAAAAGTACAGAATTCCCGACCCTTCAGAGAGCGGCGAATTGTGTTGGACACACCAGTTCTCGTCTGATCACTGAAGTTAAGCAACACAACCCCAGCTAGTACTGACATGGGTGGCCGCTTGGGAAAATGGGTACTGCTAATACCCAAAAATCGTCGCATTAATGTAGTGTCTGTGCAGTCTTTGCGAACTACACTGTGGCCGGGGCGCTAATGACCTTGTAGTTGAAGGTCCCTAAAACACCAACAAATTCAAAATCTCGACCCTTCAGTCCTGTCGTAATTTGCAGCGGAAGCTCACGTTTTGTATGATGCGAATTTTGACTCCTCCGACTCTTCCTTGGAGAAGAAGGTGTTGGTGAGATACACCGGAAGTATTTTTCGTCTGCTATTGGAAATTGAGATTCTCCAGCCCTTGAAAAAAGGGCAGGGAATTTCAGTCGTTAAGTTTCCCCATGCAGGGGCCTGTGGTGAATTTAGATTGGGGGTGGCGGGACGACATTGCAGAAGTGGACTTTAGTGACGTATGAGCATGTAGGGAAGAAGAGGAGGTTCTGCTTAGGTCCATGTGACGTGACATGGTTAAGGTTGAGTGAAGGGTTTGAAAGAAGAGAAGGACCAGAACTGATAGGCGGGGTCTTGGTCCTAAGGCAAGAGAGGAATACTTGTATTAATAAGTGTCTATGACTTCTTCTTTGCTAGAGTAATTTAGCTGTATTTGGACACAAGCCATTTAGACCCCCCCCCCTCCCGCGCTCTCACTCTGTTGTGTTTCTGTCGAGGTGTCAAACTGAACCTAGGGCAAAGGAGAGATCACAAATTGCTATTTGATATCAAAATATGTCATGTAGATAATTAATTGTGCCTTTAGTGTGTGCTTGTACGTACTTGTGACGGCATAAGATGAAATTGATGGAGATGACGCAACGCTTCACTCTACGTTGCTAAAATGGTGTTTGCGTTGAATTATGCAACTTGAATGACGATGACCATGATGTGATTTTTTTTTTCCTTCTCTCTCTCTCTCTCTTCCTCCTCGTTGTTGTTTGAAAAGTACATCTTATTTCCCTTTTATATATTTGTTTGACCCGTGTATTTGTTGCAGAAATTTCAAAATGGCGTCGAATGTTGTTTTGGATGAACGTGCCAGGGGAGATAAACTAATGTCCCTGAAAACCACGATTTCTGTGTAGCGTATTTTATATTCTCGTTGAATTTAAATTATGCATTCTTTCCTTCTTGTCGTTTTTTTTTTCCACAGAAATCGTACTTGCCCTGCGTCAGCTTCTCGACCTTTTCTAGAAATTGTAAATTTCCCACGGCATTGGTGGTGTGGTTTCTACGTAATCTCTCAAGACCGGGTTTCCTTTCCCGCCCGGTATATACTATTACAGTATGTGTGTATAGTAGTGGTGAAACCCGCCTCGGTGGCGCAGTGGGTAGCACGCTCGGTAATTGCATCAGTAGTGCTAGGTTTGATACTAGACCGAGGTGAGTTCGCTTCTTTCGAGCGAGCGAGAGAGTAAAACCGTGGTCCGTGTGCTGTGCGATGGCACTTGGACGTCAAAGAACCCTCTCTACTATGCAACGAGTAGCAACTCGTAACCTTTTCCCGCCTATGGCAGGGTCGGGTACCCATTTTGTCCCTGTGATGCGGCCAAGTTGCGTTGGACACACCAGTTTCCGTTAGATCACTGAAGTTAAGCAGCGCACACCCACGTCAATACCAACTTGGGTGGTTGGTAAAGAACGTTGGGTGCTGCAAATTAACCATCTTCCTCGTCCTTTCACCTACCTCCCCATCTCCCGCGGGCAGCCTCCCTCCTAAGGGGTTCACCTGTTACGGCTGCCTGGCTTACACCCCAACCCACAAACCAATCCAACATGGGAATGGACATAGGGCGATATATTAGTCAATTTTTTTTTCTGCAGCCGGTTGCCGGCCAAAGCTGCACCCCTACGCCTATTTATCATCGGTCTAGTGTTCGTTGGGGAATGCTACCGACGCCAGGGGGCGAGCTCGTACACCTGGAAATTTTGCCTCATCTACCCGTTGCGTAGTAGTAGAGAGGGTTCTTCTACGTGCAAGTGCCATCGTACACCCACACGGGACCTCGGTTTTACTTCTCATCCGAAAGAAGGCATACTCGCGGCCTCTCTCTCGCCCGAAAGAAGCCGACCCACCTCGGTCCAGTGTCGAACCTAGAACTACTGACGCAGTTGCCGAGCGTGCTAACTACTCGCCACTGCGGCGGGTTTTTACTATGCAACGAGTAGATGAGGCAAAATCTCCTGGTGTTGGAGCTTGCTCCCTAGTGTCGGTGGAATGCCCTAACGAACAGTAGACCGACGATAAGTAAGCTATAAATAAGCACAGGGGTTGCAGGTTTGGTCGGCAACCGGCTGTGGAAAAACACTGTCCATTCAAAGGGACAAGATGGGTACCCGACCCTGCCGTAGGGTTAGGAGTTGCTTTGTTTGTGTAGTAGTAGTTGTTTATGTCGTTAGCTCGGAGGAGGAGATTGAAAATTAGCGAGAAGGGAGGAGGAGGAGGTAGGAAAGGAAGGAGAGAGGGGGGCGTTTTTGAATAATGTGACCTTGTCGGGTTGGTAGTCGTGAGCGACCTCTGATGACGAAATTTTTGATTTGTAGTTGGATGTAAAAAGATGAAGGCATGTCGTGTTGCGCAGTTGTGTCATCTCTGATGTGTTTAGTGTATTTATTATACTCCTCATAATGTTGAAATGAGGATGGGTTCTCCTCCTTGTCGGTCGTCTATTTGCCAGACTGGATTTTCTGTTGTTTACGTCGGCAAATTTTTAGCTGAAGAAATTATTAATTCAAAAAAAAAAAAATGGGGAGAGAGGAGGTGGAGGAAGAGGCGTGGTTTGTCAGAAGTGCCACTTGACTTTTCGTCTTAAAGAATGTAGGTTACTGTGTTGTCGGTGGTGGTGGTACTGCTGGTAGATGCAGTTGTTAGTTTTATTATTAGTATAAAAGTAATAAATAGGTAAACGCTATGTTGGCCGGTTGAAACTAGAAAAGTTTTGTGAGAAGTTGACGGTTGATTTTGGCTTTCGTCACTTTTTGCGCCCCCTCCCCCCGTCCTTCCTCCTTATTTGCCAAATTAACGGCGTGCTCCCTCCTGTGTGCTGCAGACGTGAGTCGATTTTTTTTTCAAATCATTTCCGATGTAGAGGGAAGGTAAGAACCCTTGTCCCAAATTAGAATTGTAGGCGTGAATGGTATCATGTGGAACGAAAACCCTCTTCTGGACGGAAAACAGAAGAAGTGTGACTTCGTCAGAATCCCCCTGATTTATGGTCTTCAAGTCTTTCTTCTCCCTCTAGCGTTGCTAATTGTCTTCGTAGGCAGATAGACTGACGGTAATTAAGCTGATAAGTCACAACTCAATTTTAGGAAGTTGTCTTCCTCTTCACGGGCGTTATTACGTGACCTTCATTTTCAGACCCTGATTCAGGTGCTCAGGGTTGGTAAATACACAAGTGATATCGCGCGCATGCACACGGAACCGCAGGGTTTTACTTCCTATCTGAGAGAGAACGCACACTAATCTCACTTCCTTATCAGAGAAAACTAGCGACTTTGGCCCGGGGCGAATCTGCATACTTTGGGCTAAGGCCGCTCGCACACTCAACCACTTGCAGCAGCCACCAGTGGTGACCACTAGTCGCTGTACACGGCCACCAGTGGCTGCCACAGGCAGCAGCGACGTGATCTTGTGCTTGCGGTAATAGGAAAAACGCCGCCACCAGCCACAAGTAGCGAGATATGGCCACTGCCGCAGCTTGTGGATCAGTAGCGCTGCTGCAAACACCGCGTCTGCTTCGTGCCTATTGAGTTTCAATTGGAAACACAGTCCGCAGCGTGTGGTCGCCACTAGTGGCCACTGCAAGTGGTTGTGTGTGCGAGCGGCCTAAGAGGCAAGTGCATATCTGTACAGAATTACAGGCTGCTGACATTCCCAGACAGGGTTTTCATGATCTTCATAGGGTTCAGTTACTCCTCATTGGAGAGGTCTTCTGACATAAGTAAGGCAGTAGAGAACTGGTTGTGTGTGTACAATATGGCATGCAGGCCGTAGAACTCTTTCGGCGCATAAATTGACCCGATCCGTATGCCGTCCTTTGCGCTTCTTATGTTGGCTCGGACATCAGCAGGGGAGCGGCGAGTTGCGTTGGACACACCAGTTCTCGTCTGATCACTGAAGTTAAGCAACGCAAGCCCAGTTAGTACTGACATGGGTGGTCGCTCGGGAAAGCTGGGTACTGCTCATACCCAATAATCGTCGCATTGGTGTAGTGTCTGTGCAGCATATGCATTAGAACTACGCAGTGGACGGGTCTCTAATGACCTTGTAGTTGACTGGACCTTAAACACCAACAAACAAACAACAAACAAACGGACATCAGCAAGATACTGTATGTCGACTCCAGAGGGAAGTTTTCCGTGTAGAAAAAGGGTTCTTTTGCTTTGCAATAACTCCGAGATGGTACTCGAGGCTACCTCTTTTTTTTTTTCTTTTGCGAAATGGACACCATTTCTACCCTCCCATTCCCTCCATCCTTTTCCTGTGGCATTTGTAAATGACTTATTAACCTACTTAATAGCCAGCCGCCATTTTTGGAGTCACATGTCGTGACTGAACAGAGTTCCACATTCCAGACCCCGTTTGTCCGGTTAGGTCATCCGCTGTTAATATGCGCTGCAACGTAGTTATTCGCTGTCCATGGTAGAGGAAGGAAATGTTCTTTGAGGGAGGGTGGAGTTAATTGAGAGGGTACGAGGTTAGTTTATCATAATTTGGAGAGAGAGTTGATAAATGGGTTCAAAATTGATTAATTTTGAGCACCTGTGTTTATTATTGTTAAAGATTCACCTCACATTTTTTTTTTTTTTCGGCGATGGAAGTGACCTTTGGTAAAGTGGAAAAAGGATGAGTTGTAGGACATAAGCGCTAAGAATGAAGTGTGTATGAAATACTCAAGACGACCTTCGTCCTTGCAAGGTCTTTATTTACTTGCATATTTCCAACTATTTAGTTCTGGGTTACCTTTGTCGAGCCTCCTTCCACACCTTCGTGTAATTCATCGATCTAAAAATCTACCAAAAGTTTTTTTCCAACTTATTTCGAGAATTTTACACCCTTCTTCTTCTTCCTCCTCCTCCCCCCTTTCGAATTTGAAATGCTTCATTTTAAGATTTGATATCCTAGATCTGATAGCATATTTTTGTTATTCACATTAGTTGTTCCTTCTTTCCCCTTTAAACCCTGTAATTTACCGGCCTCGCCTCCAGTGCATTTTTTTTGACATTCCTCTTGTTGTCGCTAGTTGCGCATATTACATTTCAAGGTTTTTCTGATATTTTGACGTCTTTAGTCATTAGCGTGTGCGTGAAGAGCATTTGCGACTGTTTTGTCACTTTTTTTTTTGTTGGTGGGCGTCAGTCAACGCGGAAGGGGCCCGACTGGTTTTTGGCGTATAATAGGAACGACCCTCACCTCACGTCTTGTGGTTGGTAGTCCCAACGCTTCCGTGGTCGGCTGTGGAAGGTGTGTTTGTCTTTAGTGTTATTTATAAAAATACAAATCAAAATGCTTGATAGATTTTTGTTGGTATGATAATGGCGACAAGGGAAATTGCTCGTAATGCTTTTTTTTTTCCTACCTACCTTCCTGAACGCCGGCCTACCTACGTACCTAAAATAGTGACTGGTTTCATTCTGTTATTGAAATAGTTGCTTAATAGTTGTTTACAAAAAGAGGGAAAAAAAACTTTTAATCGACTGGAAAAGCAACGACGAATGTCACGGAAACTACCGAGTGACGAACTGCGTATCGTAATTTTTGAAATTCACTTTGCGTTTGCTCGAATGTCTTCATAAAATCATCATGCTCTTCTTGACCTAGAGATTGTTGCCAGTGCAGCCAAGTTGCGTTGGACACACCAGTTCTCGTGAGATCACTGAAGTTAAGCAGCGCAAGCCCACGGTAATACCAGGGAGCGGTGAATTGCGTTGGACACACCTGTTCTCGTCTGATCACTGAAGTTAAGCAGCGCAACCCCAGCTAGTACTGACATGGGTGGCCGCTTGGGAAAACTGGGTGCCGCTAGTATCCAAAAATCGTCGCATTCGTGTAGTGTCTGTGCAGTTTCTGCATCAGAACTACACAGTGGACGGGGCTCTAATGACCTTAGTAGTTGAAGGGCCCTAAAACACCAACAAACAACAACCCACGTTAATACCAACATGGGTGGTTGGTAAAGAACGTTGGGGTGCTGCAAATTTCCTCTCTCCTTACATCCTCTACACCTACCTCCTCATCTCCCGCTAGCAGCCTCCTAAGGGCTCGGCCTGTTATGGCTACTTGGCTTACTCCCCAACCCATGAAATTAACTAATTAAATCTTATGATACATGTTCCACCCTGGCGGAGGACGGTGAGAATATCGAGGAACGAGAGCTTCTCTTAACTTTCAAAGAGTACCCATGAGCCTGAAATTCTTAATCGGAAACGAAAGATTTTGAGGTAGAGGCAGACTGGATATAAAAATTGTGACAGGTGTCGGACGGTCACTGCAAACGAACATCATCGGTTAACCCATTCTAATTTGTTGTCCAATAGTCTTACACAACTGGCTGCTGTCCTGCGTCGGTGGACTAGCGTGCTTGACTTGTAGGCTGTTGGTCCAGGCTGATGCAGTTCGACCCCCGGCCGCTGTCGACTGGGAAGTGAAACCGGTGGCTCAGTGTGATGCCGGATAACCCATGCACGTAACAAAACCGTATGGGCGGTATAGACGTCCCCCCCATTACATTGCAGATAAAGAGGCCGATGTTACATAACCAAGCCAACAGATAAAGAACCGGTTGGCAACGTACAAGCCTTTGTAATCGCCTCTCACGACATTAAGGGATATAATGGCCTTCTCTTTGTGAGGATAATGTGAGGAAGTTTCTGCAAGAAGGTGCCATTATAGCAGGTACGCAATATATGGCAGAATAGATGCTGTGCTTCAGGTTCCTTGGGGATTGAATGTGTCAGAAATTAGGAATGAGTTCGTTTGTGTTTTAGGGCCCATCAACTTCAATGGTCATTAAGGCCCACAGTTAGGAATGAGAATCATTTTGTCCACTACCAATTTGGCCTATCAGGGCTGCTTGCAGTGTATTAAATTAGAATTAGAATTCCATTCCGGAATCCACAAAACCCAAGCAACACTACGTTTTGAGATGTTTATGATGTCACCTGTACCTCTTAATTGTAGCCTTTCGTCACAAAAATACAGATTGTCAACATTCCCACGTTTAATGACTCTCCTGCAGGTGACGCTGATTACCGGTATGATTCAAATTATCCCAGACTTAGGAGAGCCTAGTTGAGGGCTTTTGTTGGACAGAAGAAACCTTCAGGGGACGATGCCCAAATGTTTGATGTACATAGGGTGGTAGATTCAGTCGTGTGAAGAAACGGGACTGTGGCTCCAAATAATAGTAGTGGACTTGGGAAGGCCAAACAAGAGCAGGGCAGTCACCAAGTTATCCTGCGAGAGAGGCGTGCAGTTTTCCCTGGCGTTAAATGTAAATATGGTCAAAAAAAAAAGCGCTAGTGGCCAGGGCAAAACATTTTCCTCTCCCCCAGTTCATCTTTTTTACGCTCATTGAGGTGATGATTGTTAGATTTGCCATGGTTGAAATGGTCAAATTACTTGTTTAAAATGACAAGTTTTTTTTCCCCTTGCAAGAGGAATAAGTGCTGGCATTTTAATGAGGCATGTGACTTCTTCTTCCCCCCCTCCCTCTGTCTGTTTGGGACGGTTTTGATGGGTTGTTTTCGGCCAAATAGCGTTGAAGGTGCAGTATGTCTGTATTTTTCACTAGTTGAATAGAGTGATAACTATCTCGTTGTGTACTTCATTCAGCAGCGGAGTTGTGTAGGAACAATTGGCTATTAAAGTTAGTCCCTTCTTCCTTCCTTGCCTACTGAGTTTCTTGCTACTGCACCTCTTGCTGCTAGAGGAAGGAACACTTTTCTCGGGAGTGTTACAAATACTGTAGTAGTTTAAAAAAAGTTGACTACGAAAATGCATTGTGGTGTGGATATCGTAAGGTATCCTGATACAGGAGTGTCAAATTGGTGGCCCGCAACGACTTGCACGTTTATTATTGCTTTTGTGCATACAGTATATAATGTATCATCATCATACCCTTATCCCGCCTATGGCAGGGTCGGGTCTGCGGGCCCACGAAACATGCTCTGATTGGGGGCACCCCAGTCAGGCGCCTGGAACCCGCAGGAAATATTGGCTAAGTGACTGTGGGGGGGATGCCGACCTACCCCACTGTTCCAACACTGCAGTATACAACCAAAATAGAAATTTTTGGCAGGTAAATTAATGCTTTGTTGGTTACAATATTGCATGGTGTCTGGCCCACCACACAATAACTATAATGCAAAAGGACTCAGGCTCATGCCTCATATAGTATATAATGTATGCATTATCTATTTATTTTTCGCTAGTGCAACAAAAGTTGACTGTGTGATTTTTTATTATTAATTTCCGATATTTCTTTGCATAAAATCCAAAATCCGCCTCGGTGGCGCAGAAGAGACGTGCTCTACTACTGCGTCAGTGTTTCCTAAATTGATGTTGGTTGGCTTCTTTATCGGGAAAGAGGCAGGCTCTGAGTGCGCCTTCGGTGGAATCGGAAGTAAAGCCGTAACCCCGTGTGGTGTGTACGATGTCACTTTCACTCCAACGAGTAGGTGAGGCAAAATTTCCGTGGTGTAGGAGCTCGCCCCCCCCTGCCCGCCCGGTTTCGGTGGAGTGCCCCAACGAACAGTAGACCGACGACAGCTAAGCATAGGGGTTGCAGCTTAAGTTGGCAGCCGGTGGCCTAAGAATACCGTTCAAGAGATCGCCCATCCATCCAGAAGGACAAAGATGGGTGCCCTACCCTGCCATAGCGGGAATAGCAGTTGTTTGTTGCTTTGCATAGAAACCCCCAGAAAAGCAGAATGAGTAGCAACATAATTACGTGTTGTGCGGCCCGCGATTGATACGAGTTCGATACTCCCTTCCCCGTCCTAATGTGTCATTTTGAATGAAAATGTCGGAATGACGCTGGTGGTATCTTATCATCCTCATGTATAGAGGAGAGTCGGGATGGTCAACTACTGTTAATTTAGATGTTAGTGGATGACAAGTGTTTAATTGGACTTTGTGAACCCTGCACCACTCTTGTATTGTGGACAGCTGGTAGTGGTGATGGTAGCTTTATAAAAGGTGGCCTGTTTTGAGCATAGTAAAGTTGTTTATAATGGCATAAAACGGGGACATTAAGATACTTAAAATATGAATTAATATGTGGTGGTTGTTTACATTATCGACTTGTTATCATTACGTTGTTAAATTTCTTCGGCAACTTTTTTTTATATTCTAAGTTTTCTTGCCCACTACCTTCGGATAGGTGTAAGATTCAGGGGTGGAGAGCTCCTGTTCTCTCCAACAGACTTGTCTGTCTGCCCATTTTTTTTTTTAAAGTATCTCTTGAGTGTGGAGGTGGATCAGTCTGGTTGTGTGTTGCTTTTTTGTTAATATTTATATGTTTGGTTATTTGAAAGTTATTTAGGACTTGTAATCTTTCAACTTCATTCATATTTTTGGAAAGATGGAGGCGAAGGAATGTGAAAAAAGCAGAAAAAAAACGAGTAAAGTAGTGGTAGTAATAAAAGATGAACAACAGGAAATGTATGAAATACGATGACCAGTTTCGAAAACTACCGATAAGCAGCAAGTTAAAACCCGATTTCTTTCTCACTAGCTCTCTCTCCCGTCTCTCCTCGTTCTTCTCCCCCAGCCCCGGATCCAATCGCAAACCATCTTTCTCCATTGATTTGTTGTTGTACGTTATGGCTGTTAGTGACAGTTTGTGGTCAAGGATATCAGTGTTAGCTAATATGAAATATTATAAGACATTCTGACTTTTGATTTAATTCTAGATTGATGTCCTGCCAAAGTAGTATTTGATGTCCGGTTCATTGGAGAAAAGGAAGTGATCGGGATTTCAAATAAGCTCTCTGTGTGAATTTTAGCTAGAGTTGGCGGCTAGTATATTGGTCGACTGTCTTGCCATCCTGATCTAGCGCAGTCCTAAGAATGAATTTCCTAAATTATTTGACAGCGTTCTGAAAGATGACAGAGCGGCTTACTGCGTTGGGCCCACCAGTTCTGGTCTGGTCACTGAAGGTAAGCAACGCAACCCCAGCTAGTACTAACATGGGTGGCCGCGTGGTAAAACTGGATACCGCTAATAACCAAAAACGTCGCATTAGTGTAGTCTGTGCAGTCTCTGCATTAGAAGCTACGCAGTGGACGGGGCTCTAATGACCCTGTAGTTGAAGGGCCCTAAAACGCCAACGAAAAAACAAAAATGGAAGATGACACACACAGAGAGAAAGATATGGGGAGGAGGGAATAATCGTTTTGGGAAAACGTTCTTCACGGACTAGTGATGTCTCTAATAAGGGAGGAGTTAGTTCTCGTGTTATGGCACCCAGGTAAGACCAAGACACAACCAGGACGTGTATTTTAGTAGGACTGATTCTATCTATAGATTTGCAGAAGTTTTAATGTGATGTGTAGGTGGTGGCACATCAGATTTCTCTGTACCCTCGGCGTTAGTTGATAATTTTCAGACCTTGAGGTCGATGTTCAGCAATCGTCCGACCTAACTACCAAAATTTTAAAATAAGGGGGCGGAGCGACTATAACTTTTTGACTATCCGGAATATGGTTTTGACTCGTCATTTTCTGTCTTTGGTCGTTGGATAGGAAGTAGAGCTGATGTTACTCCTGCGCAAGAGAAAGTCCTAGCCCTTTCTGTGCGAAGAGAGTTGGTCGTCAAATTTGCAAGAGGTAGGACTATAACTCCCCCTCTATATTGATTGTGATAGGAGGATGGGGTTTTCAGTGCTGATAACTACTGGACTAAATATGTAATTTATTCATCGCGCAATTATTATCTTAGGAGAAAAACGTAGTCATTGTTTTTTTTTGTATCTTATTTGATAAGAGCCCGGGTAAATAGCACAATCGCTTAACACTGATGACCGTCCAATTTTATTTATTTTGAACGAATTGGACCACCAACGACGGAGTCTAACGAGGTGTTCATTGAGGGCATTGCGAACTGAAGTGTGCTGATGAGGACAGTTTGGAGGAGATGGGGTGTGTGATAGATGATTGAACTCTGAAATTTATGGAGTGGTTCATTTTATGATATACAGTATACGTTTTGGTGAAAAGTAAGGAAGTCAGAGGGAGAGAGAGAAATGGGTACTATAAAGTCATTAGTTATTAAGAAAGTAATAAAAATGCATTAAATTTTTACACTGATAAAATCAAAAGTTTGAAAAAGGTTAAATTTTCGGCCTATTTGTTCAACTTGGCCCTTTATAGGGCGCCTGCGCAACGCCATTGTAGCGTAATTTCATAACGTTAGTTTAATTTATCAAATCATTATTATCATGTAACAAGTTTGTATAAAGTCTTATGATGTATCAAGTGGTACGTTATTATTTTTGATGTGATTGGTGGTGTCTATCTCTTGTTGAAGTAGTGCTTTTTGATCAATCAAAGTCCTCATATTTTTATTTACCTATCATACATGTCCCATCCGAGAGAGAGAGAGAGAAAAAAATTAGTTCATGTGGATTTGCTTTTTTTAAAAGTGGCTACGATACAGAAAAAATTATTTTTTTGGGGTTAAAGATATGTTGTGTTTGCTTTTTACCCCAAGAAGGTTGACTTCTTTTAAAGCTACTATGTTGTTTTCCCCCACTCCCCTTTCTTCCTATCCCCCGTCCCAAAATCTCGGGGAGCGGCGAATTGCGTTGGACACACCATTTCTCGTCTGATCACGGAAATTAAGCAGCGCAACCCCAGCTAGTACTGACATGGGTGGCCGCTTGGGAAAACTGGGTACTGCTAATATCCAAAAATCGTCGCATTAGTGTAGTGTCTGTGCAGTCTCTGCATAAGAGCTATGCTGTGGACGGGGCTCTAATGACCTTGTAGTTGAAGGGCCCTAAAACACCAACAACCCAAAATCTCGCCTCTTGTATGTAGAAGTTTTAGGAAGACAAAATGCGACAGTAACTGGCTGGCATTCCAATGTAAAATGATCCACTTTGTCCCCTAGGCACACTGTTCTTCAGTTAGTCCTCTTACTAAGGTGTGAATCTCGTCCTGTCCTAGACGCCGTTCCTTCCTTCCCGTTTTTACTGTTGATATGGTGTTTTACGGCCCTTCAACTACAAGGTCATTAGAGCTCTGTCCACTGCATAGTTCCGGTGCAGAGATTGCACTGACACTATACTAATGCGACGATTATTGGGTATTAGAAGTACCCAATTTTCCCAAGCGGCCACCCATGTCAGTAATAGTTGTGATTGCGTTGCTTAACTTAAGTGATCAGACGAGAACTGGTGTGTCCAACGCAATCAGCCGCTCCCAGCTTGTTTCGTGAGAGAAGGAGAGGCAGGCTGGCCAAGTGCCCCTCCGGCAGATGAAAGGTAATGCCATGATCCCGTGTGTGTGTGGTGTGTACAATGTCACTACTGCACGAAAGAAAACCTGTTTGCATGCAACGAATAGATCGGCAAGAATTCGCCCGCTCTGACGTCGGTGGAGGAAAAGTGCCCCAATGAAGACATATAAGCATTAGGTTAGCAACATTGGCCACGAGTGCCAATGAGGCAAAAATAAGTACCCGATCTTGCCAGAGGTGGGAAAAGGGTTAGTAGTTACTTTTACTACTATGACCTAAGAGGTCACCTACAATCACATCGTGTCAAACTGTGGTGGACTGTCATTACTTAATATCTCGTCAGCTGATGATCAGTGATCAATTCCCTCCTCTCTTCACCTCCTCCGTCGTGAGACGTGTACTGTCTTTGGCGGTGATGGATGGGCAATTTAAATGAATTATATTTGTTGTGCCCCAAGTGTAATTTGTGCAATAAATATATATTACCCGTGTACATTTTGAAGCAGTTTGAAAGTGCCACTTGAAGATTTCAATCCTGATATTGTTTTCTCATAAAGTCCATCAACTCTTGACTGCTACCTGCCTTAGAGGAACATTGAATTCGTTCGATGAGCGCAGCAAAGATGAGAGTTGGAGCATAATAAATTATTTCCAATATTTTTAATCGCGCCATTCAATATTCATAAATGTATTGTATATATAATGGATTTTAAGTAGTTAATGTATTATTGTTGCCCAAAGTTCCGAGTTGTAGCTCTGATCACTGAAGTTAAGCAACGCAATCTCAGCTAGTACTGACGTGGGTGACCACTTGGGTACGCTGTGTACTGCTAATACGTAAATCGTCATAACAGCGTAGTGTCTGTGCAGACGCTGCATTAGAACGACGCCGTGGACGGGGCTGTAATGACCATAGTAGTTAAAGGACCCTAAAACACCAACGAAACAAAATCCAGGTGTAGCAGCAGCCCGCCCCTAGTATCAGTGGAATGCCCCAAAACACAGTAGGCCGACGATAAATAAGCAAATGGGTTGCAACTTAGGTCGGTATCTGACTGAGTAAAAATACTGTCCTACAGATCGCCAATTACGTCCCAGCTCTAGGCAGGACTGCACAGCTGTTGCTGGTCTGCACAGTTTATTTTTAATAAAAAAGAAAAGGGTTGTTACCGAACAGGAGTCGGTTGAACAAACACAAAATTGCTGTACGTCAACTGATGATTTTCAATACGGTGATGTACGTCAACTGATGATTTTCAATACGGTGATGTACGTCAACTGATGATTTTCTTGGACTACCAAACCCTCTATTGGTTGATTGCGTTAGCATGCCAAATTTGTCTGGAAAGATTGATTGTACTATCGGAGGAGTGGGGGGAAGGATGATTAGGACAATGATTTGTAGATAAAAAGGGGTCAATAGCCAAACCGTTTCTTGTATAGTCCATGAGGCACCCTCTAAGAACGGATTAGGATTTCTAGCTCAATTGGTTTGTTGTTTTTCGTGATGATGAAACCTTGATCTGCCTAATGAAGAGGAAAGACTTCCCTGAACACATTTTTTTTTACAAGGGTATCTGCTTACCAACTGGTTATGAACTGTTTTTCGACGGATTGTCTGACCACCTGATGACGTATTGTACTTACCCGGTACTTCATACGGGAGCGGCGAGTTGCGTTGGACACACCAGTTCTCGTCTGATCACTGAAGTTAAGCAACGCAAGCCCAGTTAGTACTGACATGGGTGGTCGCTCGGGAAAGCTGGGTACTGCTAATACCCAATAATCGTCGCATTGGTGTAGTGTCTGTGCAGTATATGCATCAGACCTATACAGTGGACGGTGGACGGGTCTCTAATGACCTCGTAGTTGACGGGACCTTAAACTCCAACAAAAAAAAAAAAAAAAAAAAAGGTACTTCATACCGATTCGAACGAAATGAGTCTATGGGTGGGTTGAGATGTTTGTCAGTACTTACATGTTGTTATATTTATCGTTGCTGTGAATTTGTGCTCTTGTTGCCTTGTGCGTTGTGGCATCCCCCCCACAGACAACCCAGCCAATATTCCTGCGGGTTCCAGACGTCGGGCTGGGTGCCCCTAGTCAGAGCATGTTCAGTGGACTCGCAGACCCGACCCTGCCACAGGTGGGATAAGGGTATGATGATGATGTTGCCTTGTGCGTTGTACCGCGTGGATTGCACTGCTCGTAAAAGAACCCTTACTACATGAACCGCGTAGACTGGCAAAATTTCAATGTGTAGGAGCTCACCCACCCCCTGGCGTCTTATGTGTCCCCCACCCCCATCTGTGGCAATCACGAAAGGGTTAATTTTTTCTTATGCAATTTTTCATTTTCGAAATAATTGGTCGTTCGGGAAATTTGTGACCGCGTTGTGTATAACACGTTGGTTAGAAGTAGCAGCAGTAGTAGTAATGTTTAAGGTGCTGATTATTATAGCTATAATATCAGCCGTCCCATTTGAGGATGGCCTTGCTTCCTCCTGTTTCCCTGCGGTCCCTCCCCCTCTCTTATAAAGTTTTGAGTGGATTCGGTTGACCTCAGGATTTGTGGCGACAATTTTAGGGGATGTAATATTATTCGATCTGTGTCCCCACTCTGTCTCCTTGAACTAAAGTTAGTAGGGCGTATTTTGGCATCAACTATATTTTTAATGCGACCACGAGATCTTTGAGATTTTTATGTAAGCCATGTAAATGATTATTGCAGTTTGTGTGTGCGCTTATTTCATATCCCGTGTGTCTCTTTCTTCACCCTACCCTCTCTCCATTCAAACTAAGACCCTGGTACGTATGTCGCCCCCCCCCCTTCCTTTTTTTTTTTTTAAACCTGATTAAATGGGACTCCTCTCTGAGCTTATATCTATTTAAGCATCGAATTAGATGAGTTATCTGATGTCCTATGTCGTTTTTGCCAACAGCTCCTCATTTTCTGTGTCACGTTGTTAATTTTTTGTGATATAATTTTAATTCACTTTGTTGTTAATTAATTTAAGACGGATCTTCACCGGGAAGGGGAGAGGGTGAGACTTGTTACCCTTCCATTTCTTCTATTCATTTCTAGGCAATTAATTCTTCAGTTAATTGTATAGTTGATGAAGATATTATCGAGTATAACTGTGCTGTCCTTTACTGCTGTGGCGAAATCGGATTTGTTATCTCCTGTTAGGTCTTTATTGTCTTCGTGACTGATGTAATATGTCGACAATTTCCTTTGGGATTGGTCCCTAATTTATTACCCCCTTCCAATCAAGTTAATAGGAGAGAAAAATATAATACGTTCACTAGAGGGAGCTAGTGCAGTAGGAGGATCCCAGTTGCAGAGGGGCTAGTCACTAAAGATGGTTGATCATTGATTGATAGGATTTTGGTACCACTTGAAACCGTTCGGCGAGTATAGGTTATCTGCATTATGCTGGCAATCATTACCCCAGCTATTTTTTTTAAAACCCCATCATTATTTAATATTTTTAAACTACTATAATAATAATAATAATCTAAAAGCGCGAGATTTTAAAAATTTATAGAGAAAATTTCGATTTGTTGTTTGGGGCAGGCTAGGAGGAGTCTGTCTTTCTAATGCATGGTTTTTTGTTTTGTTGATTCGCTGCATGATTTTTGATACAAGGCAGGCTGATGAAAGGTTTGCGCAATTTACCTCTCACATTTATTTATAATGTATATAAAAAGATCTTTTTAAGGTCGTTTTGTTTTTGTTTGCAAGGCAGTGCTGAAGCAATTTTGAAAGACTTGGGTATCTCTGAAACGTTGCCTTTGTCGGGAGGATTAGATGGGTTTGTTTTTCCTCTTGTTCTGTATAATATCACGTTAAGTAGTTTTTGTTTGCGCGTTTAAACGTTTTCGGCAGATTTTCTACTTCAAGTGCAGCATTTTCGGTGAGCTTAGGAAGAGATTGGTTCCAGGTTCGACGCTGAATCGAGGTTTGACTTCTTTCGGACGAGAGTTTGTTTGGTTTGTTGGTGTTTAAGGTCTCGTCAACTACAAGGTCATTAGAGACCCGTCCACTGCATAGTTCTAGTGCATAGTCTGCACAGACACTACACTAATGCGACGATTATTGGGTATTAGCAGTACCTAGCTTTCCCGGGCGACCACCCATGTCAGTACTAACTGGGCTTGCATTGCTTAACTTCAGTGATCAGACGAGAACTGGTGTGTCCAATGCAACTCGCCGCTCCCTTCGGACGAGAGAGGGAGCGGGCACACCAGTTCTCGTCTAGACCCGCCGCGGTGGCGTGCTGGTTAGCACGCTCGGCAACTGCGCCAGTAGTTCTAGGTTCGAGACTGGACCGAGGTGGATTGGCTTCTTTCGGGCGAGAGGAGAGGCCGTGAGTGTGCCTTCTTTCGGATGACAAGTAAAACCGAGGTCCCGTGTTGGTGTTCGATGGTACCTGCATGTAAAAGAACCCTCTCTACTATGCAACGGGTAGATGAGGCAAAAATTTCCAGGTGTAGGAGCTCGCCCCCCCCCACCCGGCGTCGATAGCATTCCCCAACGAACACTACACCGACGATAAAAAAGCGTAGGGGTGCGGCTTTGGCCGGCAACCGGCTGCAGAAAAACTATGACTAATATATCGTCCTTCTGTCCATTTAGAGGAACAAGATGGGTACCCGACTCTGCCATTGCTTTACACCAGTTCTCGTCTGATCACTGAAGTTAAGCAGCGCAACCCCAGCTAGTACTGACATGGGTGGTCGCTTGGGAAAACTGGGTACTGCTAATACCCAAAAATCGTCACATTGGTGTAGTGTCTGTGCAGTCTCTGCATAAGAATTATGCTGTGGACGGGGCTCTAATGACCTTGTAGTTGAAGGGTCCTAAAACACCAACAAACAACATCAATTCGGACGAGAGAGAGACCCAATGCGTAAAGCCGTAGCCCTGCGTGGTGTACAATGCCACAACTGCATGGAAAAGAATCCTTTCTTCCTTAAAGTATAGATGTAGGTGTAGGTGTAGGAGTTCGCCTCCCCACACACACACCCCTGGAGTCGTTGGGGGAAAAGTGGTCCTTCGAATCAAAATAAGCCGATAAATAAGCATAGGGGTTGCATGATTAGGCTGGCTGCGTAAAAATGGCGTCGAGCAGATCGTCCATGTGCTCCAGTGGGACAAGAAATGGAAACTAGATCCTGCCAAAAATAAGAAAAGGGTTAGTAGTTGCCTGTTCAGTTATCTAAACTTTATTCTTTTTCCCATTAACATATACATCCGTTGTATGCTTTAAGAACCTCTCTTTCCTGCTCAGGACAGAAGTAGGGCATCGTTTAACGTTCAGATCATTGGCCAAATTTGCGGTAAATTATTTAAGACTTAATAGACGGTTAGTCCTTCAAGGTGCCAAATGGTGGAGCAATCATGCATATCTCCACAGGAGGAAGTTGACCTAGAGTTCCCTTCGCTCCACGCAGAATTGTAACCGCAACTTCTTTGGGATGGTTGTTACAGGTGACGAATAGATCATTCTGAAAATAAGTGATAACGTCTTGTAGTTATTTGCATGGGACTTCAGCCGTTTAAGGTTAAAATCAGAATTTGAGACCCTGATGGTTTTTATCGTGTCTCGGTGTCTCCTCTTTGGAAGACGGGGGACCTGTCAGCGGAATCTTGCCAAAATTTTCCGAGGTTTTTACATCCTTGAGTTGGCCACTTGCCTAATTGGGACTAAACTCTTGTACTCTTCAAGCGAGGACCACTACAAATGGCCAGCCAACGTGTAGTCCTAGTACTATTGTTGTAATTGTAATGTTGAACGGGGGCATGGACTGTACCAGTGTTTTTGGATGAATTCCAAATCGGCCATTGTAGTTGTCAACTTGTGAATGCTTCTATGTCGTGAGATGTACCTCGGATATGTGTCTCGAAGCCTAGGACCTGCAACGAATTTTTTTTTTAAATGATATACGATCTGTGTCTTGGCGACGATTGAGTGTTGCTAGTAATACGACGCCGGTGGCGAAGGTGACAAATGGACAGTAGATGAGTCGTCAACAACTCTTTTAAGTGCTTGATTCTAGAGTATCTTGTGATGACAATGATCCCTAATAAATAACTAAGTAGGGAGGTTTTTATTAGTGAAACATGTAACTACTAACCCTTTTCCCGTCTATGGGAGGATCGGACCCCACTTTTCTTCCGCTCGCACGCCATGGGCGATCTGTTGAGGACTGTATTACAGTACGTAGCTGGCTGCTGACCTAATACTGCAATCCCTATGCTTATTTGTCAACGATCTTCATTTGGGCACTTTTCCTCCACCGACGCCGTGCCAGAGGGGATCTCCTATACCTAGAAACTTTGCCGATCTACTCGGTGTCTATAGACAGGGTTCTTTTACGTGCAAAGGACATCGTACACCGCACAGGGCTGCAGCTTTAGCTTACTTCACATCCGACGGAAAGCGCACTCGGGACCTTTCTCTTCCCGAAACGACTCCACCTAACCTCGTTCCAGTATCGAACGTGGAACCACTGACGCAGTAGTCGAGCCCGCTACCTCTGCGCTATAGAAGTGGGTTATGCCTAGTTCCGTATCACCGCAGTTAAGCGTCAATCACGTCGACGCTGTCGACATTTCGATGACATTTTGTGCAAGCACTTTAGAAAGGAACGTCAACGCAATTCCTTATATGTAGCGCTTTTTTTGGAGTCACGTCACGTACAGCATCACGCACAACCTAACCGAAGCCTACAGCTCAACTGCCAGCCAATCAGAATGCAGCGTGACTTGCGGGGACGCTATTTGAGTTGACCTGTCAACTCGAATACCGTCACGCATAGCTGCTGTGGCGCCCCAAGTAGCATTGTGACGTCACCATTTTTTGTGTTGTTTCGTCTGATTCAACGCTAATAGCGTTAGCGCGTGGGTATACGGAACCAGGCATTAGAGAGGTTATTATTCTGGAGGAGAGACATTAGGGCCTGGCCGAGGTAGTGGTGGTGGCGGCAGTGGTCAGAGTTGGTAGTAAGTGTATTGGTCAGTTATTTTATTGCAATATTTCAGGTATTGTGACAGGAAACGGAATCTGTTTAGGTCATTGATTTTTGTTTTATGTATGTGTGAGGAATTGTATTCGTTCTGGGAAGAAGATAACGATGGGCTGGTGCACTCCGCGTTCAGTTACGGAATTGAATGCCTGGACACGACACGCTGTAGTTTCGTTTTGCCGAATTATTAATAAATGCGTGCCGAAATTATTGTTTTTGGCAGTTGCTGTCGATTTCTTCGATATGTAATAACTGTACTTGTATGCAGACCCACACAATGTTAGTTCATTCTCCAAAGATGCTCCCCGACCCCGGTATGTGCGCAACTTTCCCTCCCAGTGACGTTTGAATAGTTAAAGAGTCGTGGAGTTGGATGAAATTATGGAATAGATTTTGTCTTTCTTCCTGTCTTACTTCTCCCCCCTCCTCATCTTCATTCTCTGCTTTTTCATCTGACCTAGTTTTTTTTATATATATATAATTTAATGTTGTCGCAATGGCGAAGAGAGGATAACATAACGATAGTTTTGAATGGGTTTAATCTCATCCTTTCTTTCTACTTGGGGTATGGCTTCAGAATTGTCAAGCGTTCAATCCTCCTCCCCAACTTCCTTAACGTTCCCCAAATTTCCGATGCAACGCATTCATGTGGCTTTTAAACTTGGGTAGACCTAGTTAGTTACTTGCGTGCTCAAGTGTATTGCGGCGCGAACCAGTCACCAACTACTTTCCACCCGTTCTTGACCTCTATCATTCCGTTGACGAAACTCGCTGTCGGCCATTTACCAAATCGGGCTTCCGGCTTTAGTAACCCATTTGGCAGGGTACTTGAGCTTGTTTGTTTGTGTTTTAGGGCCCTTCAACTACAAGGTCATTAGAGCCCCCGTTCACATCATAGTTCTTATGCAGAGACTGCACAGACACTACACTTATGCGACGATTTTTGAGTATTAGCAGTACCCATTTTCCCAAGCGGCCGCCCATGTCAGTACTAGCTGGGGTTGCGCTGCTTAACTTCAGTGATTAGACGAGAACTGGTGTGTCCAACGCAATTCGCCGCTCCCGGTACTTGAGCTTGTGATGGGATGCTTTTCCCCAACAGTTTTTAGTTTCTGCCTGAGGTACACGTGTCTAGTACGAGAAGGGAATTATAATAAAAAGTCAAAATGTGGGACCTTGCCTCCACCCCACCCTCTCACCCCCACCTGAACTTTTACAAGCGTCTACTACAGGGGTGTTAAAATGGTGGCCCGCGGCCCTTGGAGCCGAGAGTTACGGCCCGCTGAATTCACATCATGTAGAATACATATGCGGCCTGCCACTCGGAGACGTAACGAGAGAGGGACAGTAGTCCCCGGGTGCTGTTGTGAGAGGGCGCCATTGGGCACTGTATGGCCCTCATGACAACTCGTATGCTGACAACTGATAGCTTAGGTTAAAAATAAAATGCGACACCCTTCCAGGGTGGTACCGCGTCATTCACGTTTTATTTTGTGATTAAATTAGTTGTTGATGATGTTCCTTGTTCGCTGTTGTTTACTTCATCTTCAAATTTCTCTTCTGTCGCCTGAAGATAAGTTGTCAGTCGCCTCTAGTCCCCCTTCCGTTGTTTTTCCCCCTTTGGAGTATGTCGCTTGTTGTGTACTGGTATGACCTGAAGTTTTTTACGTGATTTTTGAGGTGCAAATCGATGGTTTTCTTGGCACAAGACTTTGTTTACGAGAAATCTCTGTACATGTCTCAAGTTGTATGTGATCTTAGTATAACTTTCTTTCTTATTCCTTCTCCTACATCCTCTCCTTCAGACACACTATCTTTTAAAAGTATCTGCCCTGCCCCTACCTACAAAATGTTTGTTTCTTTGGTTATTTTAACGTCAATTAGCCATTCATTCCTATTTCAAACCTGGCACTCGGAAGGCAAGCTTGAGTTATTCTTTACTTTCTTTCGAAAGGAGCAGTCAGTCGCCTCGGTGGCGCAGGGGTAGCGTGCTCGATTTACTGCGCTAGTGGTTCCAGGTTCGATACTAGATGTGAGCGGCGAGTTGCGTTGGACACACCAGTTCTCGTCTGATCACTGAAGTTAAGCAACGCAAGCCCAGTTAGTACTGACTTGGGTGGTCGCTCGGGAAAGCTGGGTACTGCTAATACCCAATAATCGTCGCATTAGTGTAGTGTCTGTGCAGTATATGCATTAAACTATACAGTGGACGGGTCTCTAATGACCTTGTAGTTGACGGGACCTAAAACTCCAACAAACAACAACAATCGATACTAGATCGAGGTGGGTTGGCTTCTTTCTGGCGAGAGAGAGGCCCCGAGTGCACCTTCCGTCGGATGAGAAGTAAAACCGAGGTCCCGTGCGGTGTATGATGGCATTTGCACGTAAAAGAACCCTCTGTATTATGCAGCGGGTAGATGAGGCCAAAATTTTCAGGTGTAGGAACTCGCCCCCCACCCCCTTTGCGTCGGTGGAGTGCCCCAACGAACAGTACACCGACGATAAGTAAACGTAAGGGTTGTAGTTTTGGTCTTCCAATAGATCACTCTTGTGTCCATTCAGAAGGATACGATGGGTGCCCGACCCTGACATAGGTGGGGAAAAGGGCTAGAAGTTGCTTTTTTGCTTTCGAAAGGAGCAGGTTCAAACCTGAATAACCCTCCGTCGTCGGTTTGGAAGAGAAGGGAGCGGCAAATTGCGTTAGACACACCAGTTCTCGCCTGATCGCTGAAGTTAAGCAACGCAACCCCAGTTAGTACCAACATGGGTGGCCACTTGGGAAAACTGGGCACCGCTAGTATCCAAAAATCGTCGCATTAGTGTAGTGTCTGTGCAGTTCCTGCATCAGAACTTCACTATGGACGGGGCTCTAATGACCTTGTAGTTGAAGGGCCCTAAAACAACAACAACCACCACCAAATTGGAAGAGAAACTGTCCGTGGAAGTAAAATTTCTAAATGTAAGAGGTGGGCCGTTCCCCACCTTGCTACCCACCTCACTTACCGGCCAATGGTTATTGACCGTCGGAGTCAAGGTTTTTAATAATTATTATATTAGCCGCACTGTAGTGAAGAAGCCACCCTCTCGATCAGGATCGAATCTGTATACCGCGGTATCGAGTCGTGTATTCCATCAGTCCGCGTCACCGAGGTGGCCACAGGGGTAGGAATTGGATTGTGGTGGGGGGGGGCGACATTGTGAAGATTGCGCATTTATGTTGATTGTGGCTGATTTTTTTTTTTCTCTTTCTTTCTCCGTACCCATTTCTTAAAAGGCCGACGACGTGGTAAATAGCACACTGGGAGAGGTATACTCTTGAGAGATTTGAAGGTTGAGAGCCCTAGCTTGAGGAATGATGACGCGGTTACTAGGTACAGGCAAGTATTAGCTATACTCGCGGGAGGAAAGGCTGTGGCAAGCAATTGATTCCACAATCATTAAAAGTGATTAGCTGCACTTAAATATCCATCAACTCCTTGCAAGGATTGGCTGTACTGTTGAGTGCTGTGCTCTGGTTGTTTCATTTGCCATGGGAGAGAACAATGGCAGTCTGAAAGAGATGGTGGCAGAAAAGTGAAACATTTGGGATAAGACGACGTTGAATAGTTCCTCAGATGACCTCTCGTAATCGGAACTTTAGAGCGTGTAAATATGCAAATATATGATATTCCCATGGGACGCTATCATGCCTGGCCTGTGTGAATTTCTTTGCTCCTTTTAGGCTGTCTGCTGACGTAAATGACACGTGTCTCCTACGCCTTAATGTTGTGCTTTTTGTACTTCATCGTTTGGAACATACCCCGAGTTGACCAACCAAGTCTTTTTGGGCATCCTTTTAAAAGTTTGCAAGGGGTAAGTTTTTAAGTCCACAAGTGGGGATACTGTATATATAGTTGCAAGTTGCGTATGACAGGGGAGGTAATCGACTCTGGACTAGGGCAGTGGTGGCGAACCTGTGACCCACCGTGCAACCGAACGTGAATCGTATCTAGTTTATCGTCTGATAGTGTGTGTGGGGTGGACTAGGACCTGGCGAGCTAGATCCCTCAGACCCGACCCTGCCACAGGTGGGATAAGGGTATTATGATGATGTTTTCTATTTGCTACTTTAATAAACTAATTTGTTCATTATTAATAATAATTTTTTTTTATTCATAAAATTAAATAGTGCTTGCGCCTGACCCGCGGACAACTTTTTGGTTTTTTTTTTTGTTATTGTGACCCGTCTTCAAAAAAGGTTCGCCAATACTGGACTAGGGGATACTACGTCATTGAGGTCTGATATGTACAACCGACGAAAGAGGAATATATAGGGTATTTAGGTAGACCGTCCGGGAGGGAACTGTCGGGTGCCATAACTACGGCTGTTTTTTTTTTTATGTCACATCGTTGTGGGGGGGGGGGGGGAGAAGGGAAATAACTTTTCTCGGGCCTCGCTAATTCGGTTACAGAATTTTATCATTTGTGATGAATGGCACCATTTAGAGCATGATATGTCGACACAGGAATGAGGGTCGTCCAATGATCATCATTGTAGAAGGGAAATGAGGAAGGGGGACATAAGCTAGTTGTGGAGAAGAAGGGAGTGAAGGATGGACGGACCTCTTTCTGCTTCCTCATTGTCGACAGCCATATTCTTGCATTCAATGACTGATGATCCATAATGTGAATCGTGATAATAATTTCAACGAATTATTAAATGTATTCCTTATCCCAAATCTGAATTCTTGAATGAAGACGATGATGATGTAGGAGGCAAAAAATATGAGGGAGAATCTTGTGGCACCCCTTAATGGCCTCTTTTAATCTATATTTGTATGGATACGGTATTGTTTGGCTAGATTTAAGCGATTTTGTTGTTTGCACGCTTTGTTACGACTACTGCAACGTACTACTCAAAGTCCACACCGCTCTCTATCTTGTTTCCTGACGGCCGTGGAGCAATTGGGCCCCTGTTCCTACCATTCATGGTGTCCTGTCGGTTTTTGTAGGATTAATTTGTTTCTCTTCATAACTGAAGATGAATATTTTTCTGTAGCATTGGTTTATGCCAAGGGCCCCGCGTCGGTGGCGTAGTGGTTAGAACGCTCGACAACTGCGTCAGTAGTTCTAGGTTCGATACTGGACCGAGGTGGGTCGGCTTCTTTCGGGCGAGAGAGAGAGAGAGAGAGAGAGAGAGAGAGAGAGAGGCCGCGAGTGTGCCTTCTTTCGGATGAGAAGTAAAACCGAGGTCCCGTGTAGGTGTACGATGGCACTTGCACGTAAAAGAACCATCTCTACTATGCAACGGGTAGATAAGGAAAAATTTTCAGGTGTAGGAGCTCACCCTCTGGCGTCGGTAGCATTCCCCAACGAACCCTAGACCGACGATAAATAAGCGTAGGGGTGCAGCTTTGGCCGGTAACCGGCTGCAGAAAAAACTGACCAATATATCGCCCTATGGTCCATTCAGAGGGGGCAAGATGGGTACCCGACCCTGCCATAGGCGGGAAAGGGGTTAGGAGTTGCTTTATTGGTTTATGCCAAGGGTAACGAGTTCCGTAAAATGCGCAGAGAAAGTCTCGTGCATTTGAAAAAAATGTACAACGTTGTCCCATTTGTAGTATCTCTCAAAATTCCCAGGGGTGCTCGAGGGTTTGAGAATTTTTTTAGGATTTTGATGTTTGACAAGTTTCGACCTTGGTAATTCATTAGTAACATCCTTACTTCGTATGCGTGTAGGGCTATAAAAACTATACTATCCGTGGCAGGGGTAGATATTTTCTGGATGAGAGGAACGAGCAATATCTTCGTGCGTCCCGAAACGGAACTTTAGCCCCTGTTACTTTTGTACATGTTAAGAAGACTGAAATGTCTCTCAAGAGGGCTGTATGAGTTGGTGGGTAAAAGATAAACTGATGTTGGAGTTAAAAGTTGTCTTATTTGTGATTTGATTGTAAAATATGTAAGTAAGAGTTTCCATGACGTTATTGTTGGAGTCGTGTGCTGCACTTTGGAATTTCCAAAGGTCTCTCGGTGTCTTTCCCTGGGAAGAGATGAAGTTTTTTGTCGTTGCTGTTGCTTCAAGATGCTGAATGTGGACGGATTGTCCTAAAAGTAAGGTGGTGGTCGTAGTGTTGATGCTTACATTTTTTTTATTTCTGGCACCATGTTAGCGCACTTTGCATGTTTGACATCATTCACCTCTCTGCGTGTTGTACTCATTCTGATTGGTGGTGATAAGCGAAGTGCGAAGGCAAATCTTGTGTTATTGACCCAAGCCAGACGGGATTTTGATTTTTTTTGGCACAGAGCTGGTGTTTGGGGCATTTACGTCAATTTGTCCTCGTTGTTGTCAATAACTAAAACCTGATAACAACTGTGTTCTCCCAATGAGGTTTGAGAAAGTATAGGTCAGGACAACATTTAAATAGTAGAAAGATGTAAAAGCACAGGATGTTGTTAGTGTCCTACCTCACCTTTTCTCCACCTTTCGAGTATTTCTTTGCACCCGTCCCCGCCGCTTTGCCATTGGCAGTAATCTTCAGTCACATTCCGTTGTTGTTGCTCCGGCTGTAGTTGGCGAACTCTACTGCACTTTGAAATCTTTTTTTTTTTTTTTTTTTTGTGAATGACCCTTAACGGAGGGGAGTACAGTATGTTTTTTTTAAAGCGATTTTAAATGGCTATTTAAATAGATCAGATGAAGATACTGAGGAACTTTAATGTGGTTTCTTATGGTTTGTATGACTTATAAAGACTTCTGGGGTTGACGTTGATTACATACTCTACCACCAGTTTATTTCCGTAATGAAACTTGAGCTGCTTGTCTGTCGTCTCTTTGAACCGGTTTGATGGCCAACAATATGAATGAAATAGACCTGAAGTGTGTGCGCGCGCAAGTTGAGGTTATAAACTCATTTCTTGGTGGCAAAAGAGATGGGCCATGCATTATCTCTCATATTTCAAAATGGGCGCTTGATAATATCATGGACCCAGTTGCACTACTACACTGCAAAACAGAGTTCAAGGGCGGACGCCGGTAGTGAGAGCCTTGCTGTGAAAGCGGTGGGAAGTGGTCGCCACTGGCATGTCCTCTTGTTGTTTTTGTTGGTGTTTTAAGGCCCTTCAACTACAAGGTCATTAGAGCCCCGTACTGTGTAGTTCTGATGCAGAGGTAGCCAGTTTTCCCAAGCGGCCACCCCTGTCAGTACCCCCGTACTGTGTAGTTCTGATGCAGAGGCTGCCTGCACAGACACTACACTAATGCGACGATTTTGGATACTAGCGGTAGCCAGTTTTCCCAAGCGGCCACCCCTGTCAGTACTAACTGGGATTGCGTTGCTTAACGTCAGTGATCAGACGAGAACTGGTGTGTCCAACGCAATTTGCCGCTTCCGGCATGTCCTCAAACGCTAAATTGTTTTGACATACACGCATCGAGATTAAAAATCCAGGGTTCCTGAGACTTCGTTGATGAGAGAGAAAAGTGGATGGAGTGTCTTGTCTCGGGAGGAGGGGGACGTTCGATACCCACGAATAATAATGTTTAGTAGCCGGTTGGTGGGTGACATTGCAGAGCCTTGGCAGAAATTTTTTTTTCACTTGATATGATAAAGAATTGGGACATCATTATGTCGAAGTTGATGAAAGGCCCTATTTGGTAAGGTTTATGGTAGTCAATAGAATCATATCCCAATCCGAGTATTATTGGTGGATATGTCATATACGCCTAATTTTCAACCCCTCGGAATAATGGTTAGGGTTTGTAGATCTCTTGAATCTTTTTTTTATTAATATGTTTTGTTTTAACCTCTTTTTAGCTCGAGATAAACTGAGATTCCACCTACCGGATGATACCAAAATGGGGAACGATGGTACAGAAAGAAAGAAGCTGTTCATTCCCAAGAAAAGACGAGGAAATTTACCGAAAGATTCTGTAAAGATTTTGAAGTTGTGGTTATACGAGCATCGTTACAACGCCTATCCATCGGACCAAGAGAAGCTCAACCTGTCTAAAGAGGCCAACCTGAGCGTGTTGCAAGTATGCAATTGGTTCATCAATGCTCGGCGCAGGATCTTGCCGGACATTATCCGCAAAGAAGGCCACGATCCATTGAAATTCACCATCACCCGGAAGAACTCCAAGTATTTCGGAGGCGGAAGTGACGGCAGCGAGCACCACCACCATCATCACGCGCCGTTGGCATCCTCTCGCACCATTCGGGATTGTTCCAGCCCATCTAGCTGGCGTCACCGTAGACACAGCACTTCTGGCTCGGCTGCTCACTACAGTAAGCCGAGAGGGCATTCTAGGAGGGACGTGAGGTCGCTGTCCAGCGATGACGACGACGACGACGTACTCAGTGTGAAGATGTACGACGATGAAGATGACGACGACGATGACGACAGCTACGATTATAGAGACTCGAATCCATCTTCTCCGAGGCGACTGGGCCACGGAGATGACGATGACGACATCGACGCCGACATGGAAGATGAAGATGATGACGATAATGTGGACGACAACGCCATCATAGGTGACGTTGAGGACGATGATGACGATATGGTTCGTAAACATCACGAAGTTGACCAGTTGTCTGAATGTAACAGTTTGGGGCCAAAGGCAACGACGATGACATCCGCTTCGGAAACGACACCTGGTGGCACAAATCCGTGTGTCCTCTGTCGTCACAAGGGCTGCGATGCCAGTCAGCCGGACTGTCAGTATTGCTCTAGGGCTCCGGAAGTCACGACGCAGACGCCTCCACCAACTCCTCCTCAGAGGGATGACGATCTTTTCAGCTGTTTTTATATCTTAGTGGAAGCTGCCATGAGCCAAATCGAACAGTGCAAGAAGCAAGGTTTACAAAATAATGGCGAAAGAATAGTGACCAGCTAACCCCTGGAGTAACGTCATCGGCCCCTTGATGAAAGCCAAAATTGAAATTTCGTTTTTGGTTTGATGAGCGTTTTTAGGACGTAATTGAGATAAATTGAAGGAAAGCTGCGACCCTAGAGAGTAATTTGCAACTGATGAAGGAGGTGGAGGGTTTTTATTTTGCCTTCTTCATCTTTTGGAAAATGTAGAATTGTGAATCCTTGAAAAATACATCTTAGTAGTATCGTGTTGACGAGCTAACCTATAGTGTTAGTGGAAATGTCCCGAACATCTTAGCAGCAGAAAGTAGCCATAGTCATCCTCTATTTCATTGGTCATTGGGCAACACACCCAGATAGGTGTATCATTGCCGCCTTGTATCATGAGTCGAATTTTTTATTTGCTCACCTTTGACAATAGATTATTGCAGCTATAATTTTTGGATTCTCCGTCCCAACCACTCTGTGTTGTTTTTGTTAATGTGTGTCCAACGATGCCTTGTCTTTGTCGCATGTTGTCTTGGTTATAATTTTGTTGTGTAAATAATTTAGTAATTTTCTACCAGACTCATTTGACCGGAACACGTTCATTTCACTGTGAATGCCATCTTGTCATTATCTCCGAATGAGATGTTTCAGGTGGATAGTCAGTCGGTCAGTCTTCAGGACTGCAGCGACAAAGAGAGAGTGTAGTACTAAAAGAGAATGTGTTTTGTGATTTCCCCGTGTTCTGCTAAGTGTCCCAAGATTATTAGTAAGTTGAGGTTGTCCATTTCGGGAATGTTTTTTTTTTTTTTGATAACATTACTTTGGCCAAATTCTTACCGTTAGCAGCCGACCATATGGTAACGTTGTGGTTCGTTTGAATTGAGCATACACCACTCTGTTTTTTTTTTTTATTATTCCCCGTTCTTTGGCATTCTCTGAGCTTCAAATGCGAGGCAAGGCTGGCACTCGAGAGTTCTGTCCTGTTGTCTCCTGTCACCGCTCTGATGTGTGATAACTGTTGTTTGGTTTCTCTGCGGACTGGAATGTCATTATGAGAGTCAGTGCGGGTGCAATTTTCTTTGAATTAACAAATAAATAATAATCCTAGTGATATCTTAAAGGGGTTGTGTGACCCTTCGCAATTTAATTGGTGATTTCAACAACAAGATGTGGGAAGTGATGAGCAGGTCACCACTTCTAAAATTCATTTGTTGAACTTTGATCTTGCGTTTGGGATCCCTCCACCTATCTCTTCCCTCTCTCTGATCCTGTTGGCACCTCTAATGCTACCCAATGACTTATCGATAAAGCTTAACCATATGCTGCAATGCACAGTATTGATCGCGGGATACTTGGGGAGGAAAAATAAACATCAACGGGTATTAATCGGTTTTTTTTTTTTTTTTTCGGGGGAAGCTGTTTGCCAACTAAAAAAAAGAACAAGGAGAGCTGACCAGGGAAGAAGACTGTGTTGGTTTGGGATATCATTGAGATTGACTACTTATTGGTGCATGCCTTTTTTATATATACTCCAGCCTCAGTCTCTGATATGTTTGCTGTTTGTCTCTCATTCTTTTGGTGCTCTCTGTTGCAACGTGTTTGCAAACTTTCTTGGGACGTCCCAGCAGCAGCCAGTCATACGTCGTAACAACCAACAATTATCAGCAAAGAGTCTGCAAGGAAGACACCAAATGAAAGATGAAAACTCAACAGCAACGACAACAACTCTACTTGGACTTAAAACTGTTTGAAAGGATGAAACGCCGCAGCATGTAATCATCAGTCCATTTCGTCATTTACGTTTTGTAAGAAAAGTATTATTTGACACATCTAACTACCATGTTGAATTTTTCTTTCCCCCCTCTCAAAGGGCAGGCCCTTGTTCAACAGTCATCACAGATATGAGTTTGTTATTATTATCATCGACGTCAAGCGGTTAATGACTTTGCGCAATTTCTCAGTTTTTCATTTTGACACCAAATTTTTGCACTGTCGTTTGCATCATGTATTGTGTGTGCCTTCATTAAAATAACACCAAAAGAAGAAGAAATTGATATAGCAAGATGAAGAAGAAGAGAAGGGGGACATGTTTAATGAATATTCATGATTTTTAATTGCAGGTTTTAATGAAAAAAATGGGTTGTGACTAGTCTCCAAACTCAAAGACAGAGAATGAGTGGCAAATCGATTGAGATCCGATATCGATCGCTGTTCTCGGATATGTTATATTATTTTTTTTTGTTGTGTTTGTATGTATAGTGAATGATGGTCGTGGGATTGAATTTGCTGCCACCGTTTGGTTCCGTCTTGACCCTCTCCTCCCCCTCACGAAGATAGGATTTGAGCAGTCGTTGACCACCATTGTGTCCTTTCTTTCGTTTTTGCTGGCCCGCTTTAGCAATCAGACCCTCTTTAAAAGCGGTTTGCAGTAACAGTTTTTTTTCCTGTCGTTCAGTGACCTACAATGGCGATTTTTAATTTTCTGTTTTCGTCTCATCATTTTTTAATGATGATTGCGATCATGAAAAGGAGCAAGAGCCCTTCTTTACTGATTGCTGGGTGTATGTGTGCTCCCCTCAACTTGTCCTTCTTGATTGTAATAC
Organism: Trigoniulus corallinus; assembly: GCA_013389805.1. Lineage (NCBI taxonomy): Eukaryota > Metazoa > Arthropoda > Diplopoda > Spirobolida > Trigoniulidae > Trigoniulus > Trigoniulus corallinus. The sequence continues at coordinate 7,025,059 of JAAFCE010009126.1, forward strand.
GAAATGAGATGCATACGCAAGGAGCTAGTCACTTGAGTTTGGACATCGCCAGTTTAGTTGCGTTCAATTAATTATTTAAGAAATTGGAAATTTCGTATTCCGATGGAGAAAGGAAAGGGGGTGAGAATGGGGGACGTTCGAGGAGGTGCGGTGAGGAGAGCTGAAATGGAGAGGACATCAGTCTCCCCCCCCCCCCTTCCTTACTTTGACCATTTAAAATGATATTTCGTATAGTTGAAAGAAGTTGCAAAGAAGTCCAACTTTTTAGTGATAAGATGAGGGGGGAGGGTCTTGACCATCACATTCATCCACCGCTCACCCCTCTCCCTCTCCTTGCCGTTGGGAAATACTTATGCAATGCTACATCGTATTTGAACTCTGATCTTTTCTGCTAACCTATTAACTACTATTATTAATTTTTTTCTTGTTTCTATCTGATGCTACATTTGTTTCGAAATGGTCATCTGCGTGTGCATTTAGATTTGGAGTGGAACTAGTCATTTTCTGGACGATGCCGATCTATTTCTCGAGTCGACCGTCCCGTCCTTGCGCCTGTCCTGTTACCCGATACTTAAAATAATGAATAGGGTCTTTTTGTTGTTAGATTCTGCTGGACAAGGATTATGTAATGTACTAATTTTGCATTTCGCTGTCCAGCAGCAGCAATCCTTCTTTCCTTCCTCTTCTTGCTCACATGTATGTTGACCTGATTAGCTTTGACCTCGCACATTGGCCATTTTTTCCATATTTTCTTTTCCTTCTCCGGCTAAGGGTTATTTCTGGCAGGGTTACTAGTTAGATGTTTTATACGTGTGTCACATAATTTTTGATTTCATCTTCTGTCCAGTATTAAGGATGACTAAGCTGCCCCTCTGCTAGCGCACACACACACACAGGCGCGAACTTCCATCAGACAAGACATGATGTTGGAGACATGCCTCTAAGAAATGAACCGTAATAAAGTAAGTGCATATTAGTTCGGTGGTACTGCATGTATGGTCCTTTCTTGAAGACGCGTCTTTCACATAATGTGTTGCCCGAGGTCGACTGGTCCTGTGGCCTCTACTGCCTTAATTGATGATATCTTAATTGCTATTGACTGCCTGATAGTAGATGTCATGATATCTCAGCATTTCTTCCCTTCCTCTCTCGACTCCCCTGGCTTCTTTTCTTGTTAACTGACCATTACTTGGGACTCTGCCCACCCACATCTGCAGTCCTCTTTTTTTTTTTTCCTGTTTCATTCTCCTTTCAGGCTGTTGTTGGTTTGAATTTGTTGATTTCCCTATTGTCATTCGGTGTTGATTGGTCCATTTGAGTGAAATTTCAAAGCGCTGTACTTAATGAGACGAGGGTATCACTTGAAGTACGTGCTTCCTCCTTTCCCCTTTCTTCTTTGCACCCTTTCCCTAGACTTGTAAAATCTGATTGGTGAAAAGTGGGGAGGAAAGCATTTCGTTGTTTGGTCATCAATTGTTGGATTGTTAAAAATGAATTGGACCCATTTTTATTTCTCAATTCGCTCAGCTCATCATTTAATGTTGTTGTGGTTTGACGTCATGATGCTGACAACACTGCCAGCCATTTGCTAACTGAATAGGTTGCAATGGTCGTTTTTTTTTTGATTGAATGCCCAAGTTATATATATACACACAGATATATATCTAGATATATATATTCATATATATTATATTAAAAACATTCACTATTCAAGTTTAAGGATTTTTATTGTAATGTTAGTATTAAGGAATTGTGAATTATTATAATGGATGATAATGGCGGCGTTGGCGAGTAGGTGAATTCGCACTGTTGATTGCATGTTATTATTACAAATCAAATAAGAAATCCTTCTACGTAAAAAAAATTGAAATTTTACTTTTATTTTTAGATTATAAAGTTTTTATAGATTTTTTTTTTCTTCACCCTTTCCCTCCTCCTACTCCTTTATATTTTACAATGCCCAGACAACACACCTTCCACTTTGAATTATTTTACTAATCACTATTCATTTGACACGTTTACATTTTCATAAATGAAATATACGTCATCGTCATTCAGACTTTTGTTTTGCCATTTCTTTTCTCCGTCTTTTTCAAAAAGTTAAATTTTGTGAAAGGGTAGAAGTGTTCTTCAGAGGTTGAAATGTTTTTGACAATTTCTTTTCTCCCAACTTGATATCTCAGGTGAAAAAAACCCAGTAAAGGTGCTTGTATTTACGAATTCTCTTAAAGATTGGTAACTACTGACCTTTCCTTTCTGCTCTCTTTTTTTTCCTCCTGGGTTCACTTTTTAATCCTCTTGTCCCGTCCTGTCCCTTCCCCTCTTCTCCTAACTTGGGACTCTTGTTGAATCCCCCATAGTGCTTATTGAAAGCTCGACTGAACCCCTTACAATCGTGCAATGAAAATTGAATTCTCCAATTATTATATCAAATTGATTTCAGAGAGGAAATTATTGAAAGTGAGGAGCAACTACTAGTAGATTAGACATTGAGATATCAGACTAGTGATTTCAGAGGTCAAGATGTTAAGTGCCCCAAAGGCAATAATAATGACCGTTAGTCGTGTTGTAGTTATTGAACACAGTGAATGAAACGTGACTCACAGAAAGCGTCTAATCAATATTTTTTTTTGTTTCTTGAGTCGACTTTTATCGATTAGTGACGAGGGTTTTTTTTAAATCCAAGATTGTTGGTAAGATGATACCTGAAGCTCAAGGGTATGTACGTACGTACAACAGTGATAAAATCTCTCTTTTACCCCTTCTGCAGCCCCTTGCAAAATGTGCCTTTTGTTTCATTATTATTATTATTTACTATTTTATATAGTATATTTGATTGGCAAAGTTGACTAGTGTGTCCTTCCTTTCCTCATTTTTAGTCAGATTGAAATTATTATTCCACGTTAAGATTTTTTTTGCAATATTATCAGGTTTCAAATAATAAAATTTTTGTGTCCGAGCAATCTTGAGATTTTTTTTGTTTATGGAAGAAATATTTTTACAAAAAAAGAGTTGATTTTTTTGCATGCTCTGTATATAATATATATATGTAATAAAGAAACTAGCCCTCTTTAGATTTGAGCAAATTTCACGTCCTATCCCCCCTCTTTTAAAAAAGTTTAATAATCACGTTTTATTATTATTATATATGATTATTGTTATGATTACTGACGATAATAATGGCATCTCGATTATGATGATTTTTTTAAAAAAAGAAAATATATTGCCGTTATTGATTGTTGTTGTACGAGTGGCAATATTTTTTTTTTGTCGTGGAAGGGTTTACTTTTGTGAATTTCTTTAATATCATATCTAAAGTTCGCCTTAAGAAAAGTTAACATTGTGTGTGTCTAGATACTTTATCTTTACTGTTTCTTTTTTTTTCACCCCTTTCATTCTCTTTTTCTCTCTAACCTGTCCTGTGGTCAGGTGGTCATTGATTTCAAATTTTGTAATATTGATATCTCTATATCCACTGTTCTGAAACCTGCAATTCTCACATAAGCGCAGATTTTCTGAGATATTATCAATTCTGATACTTCATAAATTGTGTGAATATATATTCAGGCAACCGAAATTGTTTTTAGTTTTATGTTAAAAGAGGGTGATGAAAAGTAATCTGATAAAATGTTAGTAGTAAGATTTGAACTCTTATTTCATTAGGTGGCAGTGTTTTTGTTCTTGTGTGTATTTTTGACACAGTCATATTGTCGACTATCCGAACTGTGTAACAATTACAATTTGATTTTTGTACATATGGCAGTCATGGCGGTGGTAGTGCCTTCATTGTTGCCTTTTTTCCTCCTGAAATTGTCAGCAAAATTCTCAATTTGATGGTCGTCTTCCTTATACGTTATATGTTGAAATTATGTGAATGGAAAAATTTAATTGTCTTGGATATCAAGTTCGGATAATCGACTCGAGGAAAATGTTGGATCGCCGGATATTTAGAGCTGCCCCCTTACCTCTTCTCTCTTTTTATTCTTCCTTTGTTATATTTCCTACCTTTATTTTTTTTTCTCTGTAATAGCTATGCAAGAAAAGAGGGACTACTATCTTTGAATTTTATAAATTTCATGCTTTTGCCTTAATGATTGACGTGATAACAGCCTAACAGATTTTTATTTCTTGCCCTTGACTCCTCCGTAGTGTTAATTGACGGATAAGTTGACGTTTAATAAGTTTTTGAGATGTGTATGAGTGTGGTCGATTTCTGCATTCAAAACTCTGGTTAGTATGTGGACGACTAGGTCGGGACTTTGAGAACTAGATGACGTCACTAGTCAAAATGTCGACATACTGACGTCAATGCTATTCTTTCTCTCCTTGATGACGTCAGTGTCATCATTCTAAACTGCGACGTCATCGTTAGAAGTTAAAGATGTCGGAAGATTGTGTTTTTAATATGCAGACTTTGTTACCTACTTGCCTGCATTGAAATATGACATTTCTGTTGCTTCTTCTCTAGCAGTATTCCGGTATGATAATAAAGAAGACCTGGGTTGTCTTTCTTTTTGTGTTTTTTGACCTCCTCCTGTTTTGTGGTTGGGTCAGTAGTTAGTCGGTCCATTAATTTGTTTCCGACATGTCGTTTTCGTCTGCCTTGTAGGGGAATCCAATCTCTCTCTTCTTAACCTTTGTTGCCTTTTGTTTCCTTCCTTTATTCGAGGAACGTCTTTTTTTAATGGCGGTATTATTATAGTTCGTATTTTAGTAGGGAGCTAATAAGGAGTTAACTAATAAAAATCGAACCGGGGAGTCCATTATTAGTACCTACTTTACATAGATATGAATGAATGAATTGACTATTAACTTGGGTTTAGTATATTTTTTTATTTTACTAGATGAGGATGAAATATTAAACAACATCAATAATATAACTATGACATTTTTTTTCCTTCTTAATCTACAGTACGTCACCCTCGCCTATGAAATATGATCGTGAGAGAATTATTTTGAGGTTCTGAAATTGGGTTGTTGGTGACGTCCCTTGGTTGCTTCCGTAAAATTCATCATTTTAAGAACGTGTCAATCATTTGTGTTCGAATATGAATTTTTAAAATGTGTTCTTTATTTTTGTGATTTTATTTTGTTTTTCTTCCATGTTTTTGGTTTTTCTTCATTCAGTTTTAGGGGTGTTGTGAAAGATAATATATTTCATATTAGTTTACCTCCAGTGGATGAATTTTTTTTAAAGAGAAATGTATTTTTCTGTTGTCACGTTTGTTATGTAATCGCTTCCCGTTGTTTTCACAGAGATCATTCGTAATAAATTCCACATTCAAGTTGTTTTCGAGATTTATTTTTCCCGTTTGTGACTTTTTTCCCATTTTATTTAATTTAATACGACGTTGTCTACAGTAATGTGCATTCTGCACTTGAATGCTAGTAGGGTATCGAAAACTTTCTTGTTGAAGGTTTTTCTCGTTTGTCTCGTCCAGAATCGGCATCCGTTTTTTTTTAATTATTCATATTCACGTTTAATCGATAAGAAGACAACTTGATTAAGCGTCTTCTCAAGATACAGCCAAGTAAGTAAAAATTTATAATCCTAGTTGTTGTTATTGTCTTATGAAATGTTGATGTTTCATTGAAGTTTTTTATGGGGTCGTTTGTCAGGAAAAAAAAATCTCGCAATATGGAGGAATATCACTGTCTAGTGGTTTCAAATTGAATAGTCACCGAATTGAGCAAATAAACCACGTTTCTTATTGCTCTCAAATATGTCCTTTAGTAGGTAAAGTATTGAAGAGAGATTGATCAACATTCTTCACAATGTCTGGAAAACGGTGAATGAGATATGTTTGCAAACACAACCAAGAGGCCTCCTCTAATCCCGAAGGAGATCCACAGTAACTACAGGCAGAGACAAACACGGAGATTGAAACGTTTCGTGTGCCTTCAAATGTATAATAAATAAGTCATCTCTTTCCAAGGATTTTCTTCTATAAAATCTAAAAATTAAAATGGTTGTGCTGTCAAGAGGTTCTGTTGTAAGGTAGTAACAGTTTTCCCTGTAGACTAAATCTCCTAAGAAGGTGTCACAACAACGGCAAACACCCTGGAACTGAAAGGCTCCCAAACATCGGTTTGGGAGTTTCTTTCACTCTTTCTGAAATGGTAGGGACTTTTCATGGAGAACCTTGCAAAATGTAGTTCGCCTAGGGCCTTCGACCTTGTAATACAGCTCCTAGCGTTTTAGATCAATATTCCTCTGATGTTTATTAAAACTCCCTTTGATGGCGTTCTCGACTACTGCGTCAGTAGTTCGACCCTGGACCGAGATAGTTTGGCCTCTTTCGAGGGAGAGGCCGCCAGCGCGCCTTCCGTCGGATAGGAAGTGAAGGCGTGACCCCGTGTGGTGTGTACGATGTCACCACTACACAGAAATGAACCCTTTCTGTATACAACGAGTAGATCGGCAACATTCCCTGGTGTAGGTGCTCACCCAACACCTTCTATAACTGTAGTCTCAAATTTACTTTATTGGAGGGTCATATTGACAACAGTGAAACTTTCTGCGGGCCGCATAGGAGTATTTTTGATTACCACATCGCATAGCTCTAAAAACATGCAAACTTTTGATACATCCCTATGCCTGAAATTAAAAATAAGCCTCATTCAATACTGCATTAATGAGTATGTGTTACTGGCCTGTGGCTGCAAGATTTTGTCTCAGGTATGCATTCCAAGTTAGCTAGTTGCAGCAGCTAAGAGCAACAATTTGCTTAGTTGCATACCTGTGACAAAATCCAACAGGCCATTAGCATCACGTATTAATACAGTTTTGAAGGCTTATTTTTAATTTTAGGTATAGGGATATGATATATCGAAGTTTCGCATTACTTTAGAGAGCGATGCGATAGTTAAAAATACCCCTATCTATTGGAAAAAATGTAACTTTGCACTTTCCTGATAAAAGTATAAAGGTTGCTAGGTTGGAAGCCGGCCGTGTCAAAATATGAATATGTAATCCTTTGTGACGGATACCTTGCTAGCGAGATCTTTTCATGCTAGACCCATATGCCCAGATCTCCACCAGCAACACCTTTGCCTTTCGCACCCATTCCAGCCGCTCCACCCCAGAACCTCTTCCAATGTGGGGGTTCCCCAACCCCTTCTGCAGTGATCCAGTGCTGGGCAGACCAGTATCACATGCCTGACGTCCTCCACCTGATCCCTGCACAATCCACAGCCCTCCTCTCCACCTGTGATCTTTGCCATCCTCTGTTTCGTCTCCAGTGACCCAGCTCTTGCCCGAAACGGAAGTGAGCTCTCCCACGTATTGTCGTAGATTACCTCCCTCTCTATGTTAAGCTTGTTCCCATACACCCTCAGCGTTTTCTTTGCAGCCCTTCCCTCCATACTCTGTCGCCACTGCCCTAACCCCCATTCCTTCACTTTGTCCTGTACGAGTCTTTGCAGCGTTATTGCCCCCTCCTTGCCCTCCCTGGGGTGCAGTGTTATGCCTATCTTCTTTGACATCCTGTTTACCCTCCTCTCCCAGTTGGTAGATACCCTCATGTTGTTTACCCATGCATTTACCTGCCATACTGGATTTTCCTTCTCTAGTCCCCATATCCTGCATAGGTATACCAACTTACTAATCATTTCCCTCTGTTCAAATGTAGACCACCCCATGTCCCCCTGTATTGCTTCCACTGCCGTAAACCTATTTCCCCCTAAGGCCATCCTACCTAACCTTCTCTGGGCTATTTCCATACAGTCCATTACCTTTTTACTAATGCATAGGACCTCGTTTCCATATGTTAACCCTGGTACTCCTACAGCTTTCCATAGGCCCCTAACCAATTCATACCTTGAGAATGAATCGAATGCCAGTTTCCTTATTAATCCTTCTCTGGTTTTCAGCTTACAAACGATGTTTTCCTCCATTGCTTTCAGGTATCCCCTATCATTTGTAAGTTTAACCCCCAAGTATGTAACCTCTGACACTACCTCTATCTCCCTCTCCCCAAGCTTGATTGGTACCTGATTGCTAGGCAGCATATTAGCCTCTCCTATGATCATCAGCTTTGTTTTGTCCTGACCAAACTCTAACTGAAAATCCCTACTGTACTGTTCACAGATATCCAGTTCTTCCTGGAGTTCTCCCTCTGTCTCTGTCAGCAGCACTATATCATCACATTGGAAGATGGCAGGCAACCTGATACCATCCCCCAGAGAAAACCCCAGCCCTCTATACCGTCTCATACCCAGCCCTCTATACCGTCTCAT